>QCXZ01000041.1:36275976-36875976 GCA_025024175.1 Rhyzopertha dominica
TGTCCGAAGCAGTTTGTTAAGCAGAACGTATACAATTTTCCTTCCAACAGCAGCAAAATTGCTTTAAAAATAACTAAGCAATTAAGAAATAAATATATACATTAGACGCCAATCACGAATTTTATTATTTCTAGGATATCATATATAACTTGTACCTCAAGTCTTTGTAAAACGTAAATACACCTATAAATAGCGAAATAATAACATCAACCATAATTTATAACAATGCAATGAAGCAGTTATAATAGAATTGTGGGCCTGTTTTGCCGACTTGCCTGCCGTTTGCCATAACAGATATTTAAATTCGGACTATCAACCAGTTTATGACCGCAATGAGCCTATAAGCTGATACAGTGCTCATGTTGACAAATGGTCAATTAGGTAGCTCGGAAAGAAGCTGTCTCGCTCGATTTATCAGATAATTCTAAAGATCGTTTCGACCTCAAACGATCATTATCAAAGAGACAGCGTTATACTAAACTCAGATGTGCAAAATTTTGCTTATGTTGCATATTTTACAGGGGTTGTAAAGTAGCGTTGTAAAATCCTCTGCCCGGGATTTTGAGGGCCGACTTCCTAGTTTCGGCAAAATCAAAGGCGTACTGGACGTGGGAATTTCTATTTGCGTATTTGCCAATTGGTGTTTTCTGATGCTGACCTTTTTTATTTCTAAAAGATCTAAAAGGTTTTGTTTTTTACTTTTCCTTTCGCAACGTAAGATTTTGATGTCGTTTTCAGCAAAACCTGTTTTGCTTTTATTTGAATATTTCGACCAAGATTATAGACAATGGCGAACCCATTCAACGTAAAGTAACTTTGATATATGCAAATTTCCACATTATCCAATATTTGATAGGTGGCAGTTTTCTATTAAATTTTTGATAGTACACAGAGGTACAGAAGTGAAAAGATTAGGCACATCAGAGGACACAAGAATAGCATTATTTGGTCCTGATAATTCTTTTACCTTTTTCGCGAAACCTATTATGGAATTCTTCAAGCTGAATTTAGATTGAACCTGTTAAAACGTTGTTGGTAAATTTGCGTAATGGATCATTAATGTAAAAAACGACCGGTCTAAGAGTCGAGTCTTTGGGAGACCATATAGAATTGGAACACGGGGGTTCATTATTCTTAATTTGTACTTTTCTTCGTTAAATATCAAATTTCAAAGATTTTAAAATGCTAGTAACATCTTTTTGGATCTAGCCTGTAAGATATGAATCAAACTTAGAAAAGCTTTTTGTATTCAATAAATCATTTAGTTTAGTTCGGTATTCATCTGTTTTTACTAAATAGTTAGTGAATTATCTGTACATTTTTGTTTTATGCTTTTTTCGATTTATACATTTGATCCTTTATATGAATAGCAACTTTGTATTCATTTGATATCGTATCTGCATCCGCGTACTTTTCGTCTTTCGTATCTTCAATTGACTTAGTCTAACGCTAATTCTGTATTATATACCTATATGTCAAATTCTTTTTTAGACACTGGTAAAGTTGAGTTACATTTTAGACCTTTATTTAATTATTTTTGTTTTGCCTGTGTAAAATGTGCATTCGTAAGGTTGACTTAACAATTATTAAATTTAAATTCGCACTAGGGATTACCTGAGTTGATTTTAATTCTATTTTGTTTTTGATGAGCAAACTAGCATTTAAACATCGCTGTAGATGTCGTTAGTTATCTCATAAAAATTATGTTAAGCAGTTTTTATGTAATTATGTGTCAATTAATTTTATATTTTCACCCGGGTTTTGCTGACGTGTGTGCCACTTTCTGATTTCCAAATCGATCCAAATTGTTGTTGCTCGCTGTACGGTCCTTTTTGCTTATCACAAGTTATTGTTACACTTAATATGCATATAGCCTGATGTAAAACCATAGAACTTACACTGCTTATTAAACCCAATAGGATTAGATAACATTTAGTTTAAGTAAAGTCTCTTTGAAGAGAGATACCAATTTACCCCACTAGCGGTTAATTACAAAGAATGCCGTACAATGCTAATATAAATGATAAATAACAAATTTCGCCGCAGCAAATTATTTTAAAGGTGTTAGTGTTTGCGTTAAAAAATAGGTTGAATAGATTCGGAATAAAAGTAATAGAGGTAATAATGTATACATAGGACAATCAAGTTGAGCTATTAAAATAAAAGCACAACAGGTGCCATTGCATAAAAAATAATCATTATACTTACATGAAAACGACATTTCGAAAGGAAAGGTAAAAAAATAAACCTTTTGGAGCTTTTGAAAATAAAGCAGTCAGCATCAGAAAAAACATTTGGCAAATAAGGAAATAAAAATTCCCACGTCCACCACACCTTTGATCTTGCCGAAACTAGGAAGTCGGCCCTCAAAATGCAGGCCAGAGAATTTTACAACGCTACTTTGCAACCCCTGTAAAATAGGGGACGTAAACAAAATTCTGCACATCTGAGTTTTGTATAATGTTGTTAAATTTTTGATAATGACCGTTTGAGGTCGAAGCGATCGTCAGAGTTATCTGATAAATAAAATGAGGCAAAGCACATACATTCAATCGGCTTCAATCAGTTTTCAAGCTACCTAAATAATCCCGAGATAACTGCACCACAACCCCCTGTAATACTTTCCGTCCTAACGTCGGAAGAAATGTGCCCTTAAATTTAAATTTTCCTACAACAATCGCCAGTACTTCATTCATTACTAGCACTTGTATTTGGACAAACGTGAAATTGCTCTTTCCGCGTTCCAACACAGACGCCAAAGAACTATTTTTACGTGCGTCTCATTGAAAGTAATGCGCCTTTGTTCTAAACCAGCGTTATGAAATGCTCACTGTATGTAGAACAGAATCATTAGGAAATTACTGTAAGCACTGACCCCGTTTAATTTTGCGCTAAACGAAAAGCTTTAGATGGTGCACTCGTTGAGACATTAGAACTACTTAGATTAGATACAAGCTGAAGGTTTTACATGTAGTTTGCTTACAGTTTAACTATTTGGAAATATCCGATTAAAAGTCTAAAGCTTGTTTACAAGCAACCTACCATATTTCCCCTACGCACCTAAAATTCTTTTCTTCTCTTCAAATTTCTGCGCTACTTACTGACTAACGATGACTTAACGAATACCTATTAAGCCCACAGAAGCTCTGCTTATAATAATTTTACTAAGTTATTGTTTGTCGGTTATTTATTATTACATACAGTAGTAATTTCACAATAATGATTTATTTGTTGTAGTTACGCTGTTTACCAACAAATAATTCGAATGCACAGTTTTTTCATTTCAGTACTACTACACTATAGTATCAAACTAGCAAGTATTTTAATGTAATACGTGAGCATGATGTAATGTAAAAATGGCGTTCAATTCGCTTTAATTGTCCTTAAATTGCAATTTTTTCGTTTATTTTAAATAATTTTATATTAAAAAATGTTTGGATTTTAAGTGAATGTTTCGATACTTTAATTATAAAATAAAATTATTACGCGAATGAATAAGTGTATTCGATATGATTGCCTTTTTTTGGAAATGCTTAAAATACTGAGATCTTGTCTAAATTATCTCATAATTTTTTAAGCTTTCTTATATATAATAATGTATTTACTAAATAATTTCGCTGCAGAAAATGAAAGGTGCAAGAGAATTCATATGCCCTCTCAAAACATCTACTGATAATATGAATATCTTTTGTTTTTGGCAGCTTTTGTTTTAAACACGCTTATGCACTTGTTCTATCTAGCCGCGTATGCTTTGCGCTTTTTTATGAACTGCTATCCTATTTTACGCAGATACCCTTATGCATTACTGTTTCAGCCTCGTTTCGTGAGAAATTAAGCGCCTATTTTTAAAATAAACTGTAGTAAAAGGCTATTGCATCATAAAAAAAAGCATAGCACCGAAAACACTATAAACGTGTGGTACGACAAAGGCCTGCTTATTCGTTTTAGTACTTCTTAGACATTTTTAATTCATATTTATTCAAAAATGCTTAACGCGACCCATAAAAGAGCACAAATCTCGCTAACGTTCCAAAATACAACGTACCCAGCAAGTACGCATAATTGCCAGTTTTCCTGGATGCCATTCTGAGTGTAACCTCGACGGCCCATGTATATACCAAATGCGATGGTCGCGCCAACTACAGAAGACTGCGCCGAACTAGGCAATATACAAGGAGTCGGGGTTGGTGCAAAATAACGTCCGGCTAAATTTCGCTTCATTGGATGGAGAACACCCCATAGTAGCCGTCCTTAAAATATTTCATGTGAGTCAAGGTGGCATCCGTATATCGGATGCCACCTTACCCCGGACGCCAACTTTACCGCGATTTTAACATGGGAGGATGCCAACTTGTGCGCGAAATATATATATATATATATATATATATATATATATATATATATATATATATATTTCGCGCACAAGTTGGCATCCTCCCATGTTAAAATCGCGGTAAAGTTGGCGTCCGTGGTAAGTTGGCATCCGATATACGGATGCCACCTTGACTCACATGAAATATTTTAAGGACGGCTACTATGGGGTGTTCTCCATCCAATGAAGCGAAATTTAGCCGGACGTTATTTTGCACCAACGCCGACTCTTTGTATATTGCCTAGTTCAGCGCAGTCTTCTGTAGTTGGCGCGACCATCGCATTTGGTATATACATGAGCGGTCGAGGTTGCACTCATAATGGCATCCAGGAAAACTGGCAATTATGCGTACTTGCTGGGTACGTTGTATTTTGGAACGTTAGCGAGATTTGTGCTCTTTTATGGGTCGCGTTAAGCATTTTTGAATAAATATGAATTGAAAATGTCTAAGAAGTACTAAAAAGAATAAGCAGGCCTTTGTCGTACCACACGTTTATAGTGTTTTCGGTGCTGTTTTTTTTATGATGCAATTTTCAAAATGCCTTTTACTACAGTTTATTTTAAAAATAGGCGCTTAATTTCTCACGAAACGAGGCTGAAACAGTAATGCATAAAGGTATCTGCCTAAAATAGGATAGAAGTTCATAAAAAAGCGCAAAGCATACGCGGCTAGGTAGAACAACTGCATAAGCGTGTTTAAAACAAAAGCTACCAAAAACAAAGATATTCATATTATCAGTAGATGTTTTGAGAGGGCATATGAATTCTCTTGCACCTTTCATTTTCCACAGCGAAATTATTTAGTAAATACATTATTATATAGAAGAAAGCTTAAAAAATTATGAAATGATTTAGACAAGATCTCAGTATTTTAAGCATTTCCAAAAAAGGCAATCATATCGAATACAGTTATTCATCTCGCGTAATAATTTTATTTTTATAATTAAAGTATCGAAACATTCACTTAAATTCCAAACATTTTTTAATATAAAATTATTTAAAATAAAACGAAAAAATTGCTATTTAAGGACAATTAAAGCGAATTGAACGCCATTTTTACATTACATCATACTCACGTATTACATTAAAATATTTGTTAGTTTGATACTGTAGTATAGTAGTACTGAAATGAGAAAACTGTGCATTCGAATTATTTGTTGGTAAACAGCGTAACTACAGTACATAAATCATTATTTTGAAATTACTACTGTATGTAATAATAAATAGCCGACCAACAATAACTTAGTAAAATGATTATAATCAGAGCTTCTGTGGGCTTAATACCTATTAAGCTAAGTCATCGTTAGTCAGTAATCGGATATTTCCAAATAGTTAAACTGAAAGCAAACTACATGTAAAACCTTCAGCTTGTTTCTAATCTAAGTAGTTCTAATCTCTTAACGAGTGCACCATCTAAAGCTTTTCGTTTAGCGCAAAATTAAACGCGGTCAGTGCTTACAGTAATTTCCTAATGATTCTGTTCTGCATACAGTGAGTATTTCATAACGCTGGTTTAGAAGTTATTTTTCAGTTTTATGCAACAAACGCACGTAAAAATAGTTCTTTGGCGTCTGTGTTGGAACGCAAAAAGAGCAATTTCACGTTTGTCCAAATACAAGTGCTAGTAATGAATGAGGTACTGGCGATTGTAGGAAAATTTAAATTTTAGGGCACATTTCTTCCGACGTTAGGACGGAAAGTATTACAGGGGGTTGTAGTGCAGTTATCTCGAGATTAATTAGGTAGCTTGAAAACTGATTGAAGCCGATTGAATGTATGTGCTTTGCCTCATTTTATTTATCAAATAACTGTGACGATCGCTTCGACCTCAAACGATCATTATCAAAAAGATAACAACATTATACAAAACTGAAATGTGCAGAATTTTGTTTACGTCCCCTATTTTACAGGGGTTGTAAAGTAGCGTTGTAAAATTCTCTGGCCTGCATTTTGAGGGCCGACTTCCTAGTTTCGGCAAGATCAAAGGTGTGGTGGACGTGGGAATTTTTATTTCCTTATTTGCCAAATGTTTTTTCTGATACTGACTGCTGTTGTGACCTGTTGTGCTTTTATTTTAATAGCTCAACTTGATTGTCCTATGTACACAATATCGCATTGCATGCATTTTAGTTGACGCAAACACTAACACCTTTATAAATAATTTGCTGCGGCGAAAATATGTTATTTATCATTTATATTAGCATTGTACGGCATTCTTTGTAATCTAACCGCTAGTGGGGTAAATTGGTATCTCTCTTCAAAGAGACTTTACTTAAACTAAATGTTATCTAATCCTATTGGGTTTAATAAGCAGTGTAAGTTCCATGGTTTTTCAGCAGGCTATATGCATATTAAGTGTAACAATAACTTGTGATAAGCAAAAATGGACCATACAGCGAGCAACAACCATTTGGATCGATTTAGAAATCAGAAAGTGGAACACACGTCAGCATAACCCGGGTGAAAATTTAAAATTAATTGACACATAATTACATAAAAACTGCTTAACATATTTTTTATGAGATAACTAACGATATCTACAACGATGTTTAAATGGTAGTTTGCTCATCAAATACAAAATAGAATTAAAATCAACTCAGTTAATCCCCAGTGCGAATTTAAATTCAATAATCGTTAAGTCTATCTTACGAATGCACATTTTACACAGGCAAAACAAAAATAATTAAATAAAGGTCTAAAATGTAACTCAAKTTTACKAGTGTCTAAAAAAGAATTTGACATTTAGGTATAGAATACAGAATTAGCGTTAGGCCAGCGTCAATTGAAGATATGAAAGACGAAAAGTACGCGGATGCAGATACGATATCAAATGAATACAAAGTTGCTTTTCATATAAAGGATCAAATGTAGAAATCGAAAAAAGCATAAAACAAAAATGTACAGATAATTCACTAACTATTTATTAAAAACAGATTAATACCGAACTAAACTAAATGATTTATTGAATACAAAAAGATTTTCTAAGTTTGATTCAGATCTTACAGGCTAGATCCAAAAAAATGTTACTAGCATTTTAAAATCTTTGAAATTTGATATTTAACGAAGAAAAGTACAAATTAAGAATAATGAACCGGTGTGTTAGAATTCTATATGGTCTCCCAAAGACTCAACCCTTAGACTGGTCGTTTTTTACATTAATGATCCATTACGCAAATTTACCAACAACGTTTTAACAGGTTCAATCTAAATTCAGCTTGAAGAATTCCATAATAGGTTTCGCGAAAAAGGTAAAAGAATTATCAGTACCAAATAATGCTATTCTTCTGTCCTCTAATGTGCCTAATATTTTCACTTCTATACCTCTGTGTACTATCAAAAATTTAATAGAGAACTGTCACCTATCAAACACAGAAAACATAACTATTGGATATTGTGGAAATTTGCATATATCAAAGTTACTTTACGTTGAATGGGTTCGCCATTGTCTATAATCTTGGTCGAAATATTCAAATAAAAGCAAAACAAGTTTTGCTGAAAACTACATCAAAATCTTACGTTGCGAAAGCAAAAGTAAAAACAAAACCTTTTAGATCTTTTAGAAATAGAAAAGGTCAGCGTCAGAAAACACAATTCTCAAATACGTAAATAGAAATTCCCACGTCCAGTACGCCTTTGACTTTGCCGAAACTAGGAAGTCGGCCCTCAAAATCCAGGGCAGAGGATTTTACAATGCTACTTTACAACCCCTGTAAAATATGCAACATAAGCAAAATTTTGCACATCTGAGTTTAGTATAACGCTGTTATCTCTTTAATAATGATCAGTTTGAGGTCGAAACGATCTTTAGAATTATCTGATAAATCGAGCGAGACATCTTCTTTCCGAGCTACTTAATTGATTGACCATTTGCCAACATGAGCACTGTATGAGCTTATACGTTCATTGCGGTCCCTGTCATAAACTGGTTGATAGTCCGAATTTAAATATCTGTTACGGCAAACGGCAGGCAAGTCGGCAAAACAGACCCACAATTCTATTATAACTGCTTCATTGCATTGTTATAAATTAGGGCTGATGTTATTATTTCGCTATTTATAGGTGCATTTACGTTTTACTTACAAAGACTTGAGGTACAACAAGTTATATATGATATCCTAGAAATAATAAAATTCGTGATTGGCGTCTAATATATATATTTATTTCTTAATTGCTTAGTTATTTTTAAAGCAATTTTGCTGCTGTTGGAAGAAAAATTGTATACGTTCTGCTTAACAAACTGTTTCGGCACTCTGCACATAAATCAGCGTCAACGTTACCTTTTATATTTATATTATATTTATATGCGCCTAAAACATATATGAATTTGAGCTGTTGCTGCTTGTTTAATATTTAATAACTTGGAAGTGGTTTGAGAAAACAGAAGAAATCCAACTATTGTGATGTAGAGAATAAGGATGATGTTTTTCAATTTCTGTTTTGTAATTAATAAGCATCGCTTTCATTCCAATAACCTAAATGTAATATAATTTTAAGTAATGTGCAATCGAATCACATTTTTATCTTTTATTTTTACGGAAAGATGGCGTGAAAGAACAGGTGATTTAATATAAACCAACAAAATCAAGAATTTTCAGCTCCAATAAATATGATTTATCTTAAGGTATAGAGAACCAAAAAGTGTAGCTGACTTCTTTAGCGACAAAGAAAGTATTTTATCTATATTGAAACTGAAAAGCAGTAATTAATTTAAAAAAATAGTGCATCTATTACTTGTAAGGAAACTTTATCAGAGCACATTAAAAACTTATATTAAATGCTTCTATATCTCGTCTTTCTATGTCATGATCAGTATACATGTTTTAATGTGATAAGGTTCCAAAAAAAAGATGCACACAGGCACTAGTATTTATATTTTTATCTGTGGATAGCATGTTGTTTTTTGATACAAGAATAGCATATAAGTCGTTTTATGTACAAAAAAAAATAAAATGTAATGCAAAAATAATAATTCTCATATAAGCTATTAGCACCTACCCATCAGATTTGGAACCTCTGTCTTAAAAGTATCAATTTCGTAATATGAAAGTTGCCAAGAACCATTATCCCAGGGTTTTTTCTGTATAATATTGTTTTAGATAGAAAATGACGATATTCATCCAATCAGTGTACAATTTATTCCTTTTTACATATCCTGCTATTTGAATTTTTTGCAAATGAAATGATAACGAAATAAATTGTTGAGTAATATTCTGTTTTAGACATAATGAGTTGGTAAACCTAGTTTCAATAGTTTAAAATATATTAGGAGCTTTATCTTAGTAGATAAAATCTTTCAGACAAAATTTGGGTTAAATAATGTATACATTTTAGCCGGTGGGTTTTGACCCATCTTAATATTMTAACTTTTAATTAAATTGCATTCTTTTTAATTTACTTCAGCGATTGCGTCCCTTTGCGATAGACAAGGCAAATCTAAACTATTTTTATCGAATATCCGTTGGTCATTTCCCTTCCAGGTGTTTTTAGGATACGCCGTCTTTAAAATGACACTGTCTACGTTTAAACTTAGGCAACAGGTCTCAAAAATTAATACAATATTTGTGTGCAATAAATAAGCTTCCAAATTAAAATAATTATATGCCACGACTAATGCGAAACTCTAAACTGCTTGGAATATGGTTAGTGCGGGTTTTGCGCATTACGAAAATTATCCGGCAACATCGCGAAGGATGCCAATTTGTAATATACGGCTGCCAACCTAACCTTTTTTTGTATAATATGTATAGAAGGATGCAACCTTATGCGCTAACTGTACCGGACGTCAACAGGACCGTAGTCAGTACAACAAAATACATGGATATACGGCGTGTATATCAGTGGATGCCAAAGTGCCGGGCGGTAGGGCGGATGCCATTTGGTACGCTAACACAATATATATATATATATATATATATATATATATATATATATATATATATATATATATATATATATATCTTATATTATGAAGGTAATACTTATTTCACACGAAACTTTAAAAGTATAACAAATAAGAGTGTTAAGAAATAAAATGAGATGCTCCTGCTGTCAACGTTTATTAAAAATGCATATTCAAGGAGATCTAAAAATTCTTTCTTGCACTTGATTTATCAGTATCTCTGTCGTTGTGCTTCTATTACTGTTTAATTCTCATTATAATATAATAATAATAAACAAAATTTTGAAAGTATTTCTGCTTCGTGTTCTTAACAAGGAAACGAAATGGAATATGTGTTTGAAAACAATTCATCCACTACATTGTCAAAAACAACACTGTGAATATGTTTGGTTAAAATATTTTTTATTTTTTGAACTGTGAAATGATCTGATTTGGACGATTTAGTTGTCCTCTGGATTTTAAAATAGTAGGTGTAGAGGAAAGGACAGCTGTATCAGAAACATTTATATGATAGAGATGATCGCTACAAGTGGAGCATATCGACGATTTCTTTGCATATAAAGCTCTATCAGGAGAATTACTGTTACAGTTCGGCAGCACACTATACTTTCCCATTTTAGTTATTTCAAAAAACTTCACACAAAAACCACACCGAATGTATGGTTATGCAGGCCACTGGCGAGCGCTTTTATCACTATAGCATCTCTTGCTAGACCTCTATCTCCCACACTGACTACGAATCTGGTCCGCACTTGCATACAGTTAGCATACGGTCGTGCGTATACCTCTCTATCTACTACTGTGGACAACAGCAAGTGAAACTAAATCTTCCTTTATTTCAGCGGTATAATGTCCGCTTCCCAAGCGGCAGAAGTATGGTTCCGACCCAGCTGTAACTGGTAAGGTATAAAAGTAATTGTTTTGAATCAATATAGCAAAATATACTAATACTGTGTATGAACCAATATAGTCCACGCCATCAGATTTCATACCAGTAGCAGTGGTCAGCGACTGTCGGGATGGAGGGATGCGGCTTGCTTCAGTACATGCATCATGCTGTAGTTAGGATTGATGCCAGGATATCAGGGATAAAACTGAGCTGATGAATCTAATTTTCTGGCAGATATGGCGGCGATCTGATTTATTATTTTATGGAAAAAGATACATCAAAATAACTATTCCTTCTGGTGTATATGAGTTTGGTAGTTAAATAGAAGTACAAACATGAGTTTTGAACACTTTCTTGGCTATGTCCAAGTTGTAGATGTTAAACCACTAAAGAAGGCCGCACAGTGGCTGAAATGTTAGCATTTGGCTTTGCCAAAAATAAAAGTTTGGAAGCAGGATCGCGGACAAGTGTTTTACTTATTAGTATTTAATAACTTCCAAAAACTCTACAGTGTATCATCCGTATGTTAACTGACCAATGTCATTATCGACGAATAAGTATTAAATGCTGTTCAAAATATGCAGTATATTAAAGCAAACTAACTCTTACTGTTACAATTGTAACATAAATAATTATTGTAGTTACTGTTAAAAAAATGAAAGTTGGTGTGAATACTATAATTTCACGGATCAGTTATCGCAAACTTATCAGGTATAGATTCAGATATCCAGGAGAAAGCAAAATGATTTTAAGCCTTTCTGCAAATAAAGAAGTATATTGTGAAAATTGCTTACATATCTCCCACATGTAGTGAGAACATCGCAACAGTGTTTACAAGTAGCTGGCATATCAACCAATTAACATAAATAGAATGAAATTCTGATTATTGCAGGTACTATAACGGGTGTTCACTGTAAATAGTTGCCAAGTCGCATATAAATCTGACATAACATATATAAAAAAACTTCACAAAAATATTAAATATGCAAGCGCCTGTTAGAAGGTCTATTTTGCCGAATAAATTTTGTGTAGGATCGAAAATTGTCGCTGACATTTATTAATCATCAAATTGAACGAACACACGCCCATGGTTTGAGAAAAATCCAGGTACTTATCAGATATAATAAATGGCTGCCTTGAACTGGATTCAATGCAGAGCAGCAGAACTAGTTTCGCGAATTCCTCCACTGTAGTTGAAGCTATATTTCAAGTCCTTACGGGAGTGCCAACCAAACGGAAAATTTGCGGTCACCCTTCATTAAGAAAGCTTTGTATTCAAACTCTCTTCTTATCATTTAAGATCACTTAAGGTGTAGGTTGGTATTGACGATGGCCCAACGAGCTTTTGAGGCCACTAGAAATGCCTAAAGAGAAAACATCAGAGGGAAATAAAATTTCTATCAATGATTAACTTCAATAATGCATTTTAGCTACCACCTCTACCACGGCTTCAAAATGGACATGTCCACGCCATACTTACGGATGTGTCAAAAATACAGCCACCAGAAATTTCTTTATATCCTTCTCTTTCCGTGTCGCTATTTTAAAGTTCACTGTTATGAGGGTATACATGATAAATCAAGATTAGAGATATCCATTATGAAATTACATCAACGACTTCCAGAAGGCGTCTATTATGCAAAAATGGATAATTAACTGCTAAGTGTACTTACACATTTCAAATGTCAATATCTTTTTTATGAACAATCAATTAATAACAAGAGGGGCAACAAATTTACAGAAAATTAAAATTTTGGTTGTTAATTGTAGAACACATGTTAATACTCAATAAAAAACTGATTTAATTCCAAGCTCTACATTGATCTGATGTACATTATTTAGATGTTGACTAGTTTCAGGTAATTCCATACTCATTGTCAAAACTAGTGACCATGACTTGCTTGACACTCATCTTTTATCGAATCATCATCAACGGTCAAGGATATAATATTACAGTACGTTGAAATCCACCAACTGACTTGATGTTACTTTACATGCAGGCGAATGCATCATTTCGTCAGGTTTCCTATATAGGCGAATTTCGAAAGTGGTTGCTATATACGCTACGTTAGTGTGACGTAGAAGTCAGCCATTTTGCTGCGGTACGTCAAGGTCTTGGATCCAAATAAATCAAGTTGTCATACCGTGCGCAAGGCAACCCGGAGTTCGCTGCAAAATTGTAGTTTTAACGTTTTGAAGTTTTACTGTGTATGTGTGAGTAGTTGACACTCTTTCGCCTTACTTAGCGTATACTACAAGCGGAATTACATTTAGTTACAACGTGTTGTTAAAAAGCTCAACCTGCTATAAGTGCACCAGAAAATGATAATGGGCTGGTTTCTATTTTTTTAAATTTTAGCTAAAATAAACTCTAATTAAAATAGAAACCAATAAGATCCCTTACTTTAAAGAAGGTGCTGTCATTGTGACTTTAGCAAAAAGGAGAGAAACGGATCAAATGTGTTGGGACTCTGGATGTTGTTATGATGAAAGAGAAGCATGTAAGTTTTACACACTATTAAGTTGTTTTTGAACAACAGATTGCAAGTWAACAGTAAATTTAATTTCAGTATGTAATGCCTACTACATCCTACTCTCTTATCTATGATTTAAACTATTAAAACACAGTGACACTTTACAATATTTTTAAGCTCCAATTATGCTCAGAACATTGAACTCCCCTAACCTACCGCTCGGTTTGTTTGCATCCAGATATATCGCACCAAATTGTCCGATATCTACGTCAGCACTAGTATAACTTATTAATAGGTCTTTTAAAATACGTTTCTATAATTGTCGGGTCATGAAGAACTTACCTGTTTAAAATAAAACACGAGCGGTAAATAATTGTAGTATATCTTCATTATAACGACACTGTCTTAAGCTCTGGCCGTTGATGTACCGTCAGGTAATACAAATTTCGCAGTTTTATAAACTAGTACACATCCAGGACATTTTTGTGACTAAACAGAAGTCCCTCAGGTGCTATCCGATTTACAGGGGATGTTGAACCCTTCACCACACCGCAGGCCGATCTAATACTGCTTCTCAATTACATTATTGCGTCAAGCGTGTTCGTGACGCAAATTAGTTTCCGAGCATAGCGCACTTCGACAACGTACAAGACGCGGTTTCTTGTGACGGGCAAGGCTGATACCGAGCTTGTAATTACAGTGACATCGTGCAATTTTAGTGCGCTAGATACTGACAACAATAATTAATCTTGCAGCTACATGAAGTTAGTTCTACCTGCAGAATGAGTTTTAGATTGCGTGCTCTAAATATCAATATCATCGTTCATATGTGCTGCAGCTAACATTGTTATTAAATTTGTATTAAAGGACGAACAACTTAGACAAATACTTCTACCATGCCTTACTAAGAAATTCATTTCAGCTGATTTCTATTTGATAAATATCTGTACTTTTGTATGTCAATAAAGTGATATCGGTTCAGATAAATGCTGAACGTTTATATATACTATCGTCGAGTTGTCTTTCATTATCTGTTTCAATTAACTATAGACATATATTTTTGAAAACATATGTCGGTAGCTGTATGATTAATAATTAATTAACTTAGTATCAGGTAAAATGCTCTCTTTACAATATTTTATATTATTTTCTTATAGAAAATATAGAATATGATTTTAAAAGTATAAATCTTTTTTGTTTGAAGCAAGGCTTCAAATAGGAACTGAAACGAAAACAGAAAACCGGAAAAACCCGTTACTTCTGTCGTAGCAAAAACCGGAACTAAGCAAAACAAATATCGTTTTTTTCGGTTCTGTTTGTGCATGTTCCAAGGCTAATGAAAAATATCCATGTAAACAATTTACATTCCTTTTATCTTAATGAGGTAACTGAGGAGGACGTGAAGAAGTTAATGATCAGCATTAAGTCAAAATCTACACAAGATTGTTACGGAATAAGCGCACGATTTATGAAATCTGTTTTTGTGCAATAGTTAAACCAGTTACTAAGTTAATTAATATGTGTATTGAGGCAGGTATTTTCCCAGATTGTCTTAAACATGCTGAAATAAAACCGTTATTTAAAGGCGGGTGTAGAGAAACAGCCAATAATTACAGACCCATAGCAGTATTACCAACTTTTTCAAAAATTTTTGAGCTCTGGGTAAAGAACCAGCTGATTCAGTATTTCGAAAGGAAAAATGTATTGTGCGACCAGCAACATGGATATAAACGCAATAAATCTACCGTTACAGCCATAGTTCAGGTAGTCGATAACATAACACGTGCACTAGATGAAAAATTAATCACTGAAGCTACATATTGCGACTTAAGTAAGGCCTTTGWTCSTGTATCTCATCAAATACTTATCAATAAGCTTGAATATTATGGCGTTWGAGGAACTCCTCTCAAATTGTTAGAATCTTACTTAAGTAATAGAAGACAGTGTGTGGTATTCAACGGACGGCGATCCACGTGGAAGTATGTTAGGGTCGGAGTTCCGCAGGGTTCGATACTTGGCCCACTGCTTTTCCTAGTTTATGTAAACGACCTACCTGCAAATATTAGGGCAGATGATATGTGTCTATTTGCTGATGACCCAAAAAGGAAAAGTCAGCCTTCAGGACGCTAAAATGTGGTTCGTGTCAAATAATCTAATTTTAAATAACGAAAAAACAAAGATAATGGTTTTCACAACGAAAAAACTGACAGAACAAAAACCAATCAAATTTTTGGGTATCTGGCTTGAACCTAACTTCCAATGGACAGAGCATGTGAATGTCTTAAACACAAAGCTGTCTAAAGCTATTTACACAATAAAACACATAAATGATAATATTGGAACAACAGCATCACTCACAGCGTACTGTTCTTACTTTCGTAGTGTACTATGCTACGGAATAATAGTTTGGGGTATGCATCCACGAGTTAGCGAACTATTTATAAAGCAAAAGAAAGCTGTTAGAATTGTGAATGGAGTATGTCAGCAACACTCTTGTAGGCAGCTGTTTAAAGAATGTAAAATACTAACTATCTATTCAGTCTATATACTAAACTGTGTACTATATGCCTATGATAATATTAAAAGACTTGACAAGAATGGTGATTTTCATCCTTACGGAACGCGATGTAGAAATCAAATTTGTATACCGTTTCACAGAATAAAAACTGCACAACACAGCATAAATTACTGGTGCATAAAATTCTTTAATAAACTACCCGCTGCAATAAAAGTTTTAGATCGCAGAAGGTTTAAACATGAAGTGCTAGTCATTCTGCGCAACTTGTGTGTCTATAATGTCGACGAATTTCTGAAAGTCGTATTTTGATGTGTACATTGTTTGTTGCTGTATTGTTCTATTGTATACTCGTAGTATGACTGTGTTATATTATACTCATATCTATATTATATACTTACCTGACGTGGCGATGTAATGTTTAACGCTAAATACATTATTATTATTATTATTATTAAGGTTTCATACCGCAAATTGCGTAAGCTGCAGTCCGCAGCTTAGCTCGCTCTCGTTCTCTTCATCACTTTAGTTTGTCATTTTGGCGGGGTTTGCTGCATAGTTATTGATAATGCATAAGTGACTATCTCACTGATAACAAGAGAAAGAAAAAATGTATGTCCTTTGGAACTGAACCGAAAACTAGAACCAAATTATTTGAACTAGAACGAAAACCGGAACCAAAAAAATAATATATGTATAATAAAAGAAAGTATATTCCTGAACATGCAGGTACCTAAGTATATAATGGGAATATAAATTGTTGTCCAAGAAGTATCATTAATAAATCAAATGACGTAAGTTTACATTCAAAAACAAAGAAATTATAAATGCTGTTCATTTTATTGCAAGAAAACTATCTCCTGGTTTATGTCAAACTCGGAAACAAGATTATTGCTAACCATAAGGTATCTTATTACAAAATTCCATCTTTTCAACGTCAACAGCAGAACAAAAGCTGAATATGAGTTATTACTTGCTTTCTTAATTATTACGTGAGTGTAACCAACTACAAAGAACTAGGAATAAGTTTGTTGTTTGAGAGGCCACCTGGTATAGAAGAACCTTACAAATGTTAATATAATCTGCTTTAAGATCTTAAATAAATCCTTATACTAGAAAATCGTATATTAAATTGGTTGATAGGTACATGAACAAATGTGTCAACCTCTAACATGTGCAAAATGTTTATTGACTGGTGCAAGAATCACAATTGCGGTAGCTATACACAGAAAGCATGCGTTTCAATAATACAAGGGTACACTATTGAATGCAAGAATGCTGCGTTCAGTGCCTAGCATTAGAACTGATGACAATACAAGCTTACCTCGCGAATATGTCAATAGAAATACACTTGCTCAAATGTTCCAAATGCAGTTTGTGATACTTTAATGAAATTTTGGTTTGATAAATATAATATAAAGTTGACTTTCATACCCAAGCCATATATTTCTACAGAAAAATTGTACAACCCTAGTGAAATAAGAAAATGGAAAATGATCGACAGATGTATGTGATAAAACACGCGTAAAGCAAAGCATTCTCAAACAATTAGCTTGCCTTCAAGCTATTTAATTAGTTTGAAATGTTTCGCAATGAGTCCATCTTTGGCCCACCCTAATGAAATTAAAACGTGTATTGTAAACTTTGATGACAATACACACTTATCCTTGGCAATGTGCTTGCACGTTTAACCTTTATAACATTAATTCAACTTTATAAGTTATAAGTAAATTAAAACTAAAATAGCTATCAGAGCACCAACCAAAGATAGAAGGGTTTGAGCTAGTCGGTTATGTGATCGATTTATGCTTTTTATTTCAATGTTAACGATAATTGCTAAATAATTATGGTTTCGGAAGAAACGCTGTCACTATTAAATACTGACAAAAATTATTAATTTGACTTTTCAGTCACACCTGTAGCCTTTGTCGAAGGATAGTACCTCCAAGGATTGTCTGCTCTAGGAACATTGTTAAATGTCGTATATTGCACCTTCCTAAAGATTAATATGTGAGATTAATAAAGCTGTGCCGTAAAACTATAAAAAAACATACGCCTAGTAACCGACTGAATCTAAATGCAATAGATTTGTTTTTAATGCCGATTGACGATAGCAATTTAATTTCATGAAATACGCATACCAGGCAACAACAACACCATCAAATATTAAAGTATTTTCGTGGCTTTTTGCGTCTGTTGACAGCACCCAGCTCGAACTAATTGAAGAATGGACTAGATCGCTGCTCTATGGCATAAAATTAGTTTTCTTTTGTGTATTAAGGATGTTCCGCAGAACGGTCTAACAATTTTGGGTCATTATATGTTAAGAGAATAATATTGGGTTGAGATTTAAGCTGATACTTCAGTCTTTAAGGTTCGAAAAACAATATTTATTAAGAAACATAGTTATTCTGGTCAAAAGCTAAATAACAATGGTTTTAGTATTTAGAGGTTCTCTTTTGCAAAAACAGCCTATAAACTCTAAGGGTTCTTGTTTTTGATAAAGAAATGTGTGGTAGAATGAAAATAAACTCAATGTATTCTAATTCAACAAGTGCTAGGGCTCTAACCTTTCTTGCTACATCCGCTGTAATTGCTAGGCGTTCTACATAAATTCAAGTGCAATTTGTAGCGCCTGTAATTCAGAATGGGCAATTTGTGGCGCGCGAGCAAAGCCCTATTTTCTTGTCAGCAACAGACGTTTACCTGGCTTTTTGCCTATTAGTAACAATGAAACCGAACCTAGCTTTGTCTCTAATACTGCTGCACCAACTCCCACGAATAAAACCGAATGCGAAAACTTTCCGGGCTGCAACCTCGAATTTATGGCCCAATATATCAATAGAATCTGTCAGATCGTTCCTCGCAGCGATACGTTTGATTTTCAAGTGCAAAATACAGCGATATCAGTATTTATGCGCTATCAAACTTTGCAAAATAGTCCACTCCCGAGTAAGTTTCGTCTCCCGGGTAGTATTAGCTTCCGAAGAAAAGTTCACAGGGGTGCGATTTTATTTTATCGTCGCCCTTATCGGACCTTCCGCAGATACATTTGATACATTCAGCTCTATCAATGCTTTCCATAAACCTTACGACTTACCGTGACGTAATTTATGGACTTTTGGATGATGGGTATTACGGCAGAATTTTGCGATATAAGCTGAATTCAGTTGCAAACTGATTTTATTATAATATTAAGGAATTGTTGACATTTAGAATACTTAAGAATCTATCTGTATCTTGTAACGGAGGTATAAGGTAATACGCGCCTTTAAAAAAATATCTCAATTTAGTCGGTTCACTAAATGCGTTTTGATATTCCGTCAAAAATCGTTTCTAATTAATACTCAAAATTAATGTATGTTATTTTGATGAAACATGTAAATGGGGAACGCGCACATGTCGGGGGTTTGAAAACGAATGTATTATACCAAACTAAATAACATATTATGCATACGAGGGTGCATGCTTTCAGCGTCCATAATATAAGATAATATTTTGTCGGATAGATATAGAGAAAAATATTATCACAAACGTCTAATAAAAGAAGCTATAGAAATTTGTAGGAATACTAATAATTTTAATAGGGATTGTGGAAATTATGAGTTAGGTGACATTTGGAAGGCTATTTTGTAGTTATCTTTTATCAAGTAGTTCGTGTATATCTAGTAGGTAGGTAGTTCCTTTTTCATCGTTAGGTTCCTTGTTTATCAGGTTGGCACGTTGTTTCTATGACGTCTCGCATCCTTGGTGATTTGTTTATTTACTTTCAAAATTTTGTTTGAACTTTTGTCAGGTAAATTTTGAGGTTCTTCGTCTTTGACAAAGATTACAGGTGTAATCGAAACGTCAGACTATTAACTTTTTGTCAGTGTTTTCGAGAGACAGCGATCTATCCGACAAAATATTATCTAACATATTATGCAAATGAAAGCTTAATAAACAAAAARTTATAAAGAAAAAACACRTAAGAGAGTGAACACATTTGAAAATTGGCGSGTATGCATAACCGAGGCTATGGCAACGTTGTGAACCGCAAGATAGCGTGYGCCAGCTGTCTAGAGTGTAAACTAGCCACTATTTGTTTAAACAATTGTATGATACGATGTGCTATATTGTATGAGGTAGAAATGAAACATATGACTATGGTAATTTTTTATTTGCAAAGAGATAAATAAAAAAATAGATAAACTACATACAAAATTAAATAGATATTCTAAAAAATTCAATAACAAAAATATGTTTTTCTGTACAAAAATAGGTATATACACTTAAATAAAACAAGAGTGGTCTTAAAACTGACCTAACACCTAATAACACTTCTGTGCTTTAAAATGGTATTTTTATGGCTTTGAGCTGCTTGGAGTAATTCATTTTATATGTTTTATAAAATTCTTTACAGTCTTTGGCAAAGTTAATGGAAATTAGTAATTCTGCTTTAATTAAGTTCATGTTACATTTATTTCTCAGATCCGAGTTTTTTTTTCAAAAATTGGCATTACAGTTATCGGCGCTTAAGCACGGCACATTATCAAATGTTAAATTGAATTCTTTAAAAGTCTCTTCAATACTTTTGCACATACCTATTGGCTATTATCTGGATTATGTTTGAAGTCTATTAGTTTGTTAATTATACAAAATGGTTTTATCACTTGACTGTGTGAGCCTTCCATTTTTCTTGGTACCTACGGCTGTTTAAATCCGACTTAACCTTCAAAAAAGTTAATTTTTGGAATGAAATTAAAAAAAAACAATAAACCTGCTTGATTAATACCACGGTTTTTAATTGAAAACTTACATTTGCGTACGTCGTAATTTTGTACTTGCTTCACCTTATTGTTTTGACCATCAGTAGTTCTTTTCCCACTCCAAACTGTATTGGCAACATTATTATTTTCCTGTATAACATTTCTTTTCTTGGGAGGCGTTTAATTTTTATCATTATCACTGAGATCGCTACTGCTGGTACCGATGTTCGTCATGAACTGTTTATTGTTTATAGCCTTTAATTCTTTAAAGTATTAAGTCTCTCAGTAAGTAACACTGTCAAACGAGTCATTTCATCTACCAGTGGTACCAACAATTTTTGAGAAATCTAAAAGTTACTATTTAGATGGCACAAGTATGAGATTGTACGAGTTATCTATAAATGTATGAGTTTTTTCACATACTCGGGCTTAAATGTATGTGGCTGATACTGAGAGTATGAGAGGTGGCAACCCTAGTTTAAACATTTTGTGCGTGCTGAATTTATCGTTTGCAACATTCCGCCTAGTTGTTAAAAATAAATGCAATCACCTCGTTTCGCAAAACCGCACACACCGCACACAGACAGCAACAGTGACAGCTCATAGCCGGTTAACGCTGTCATGCAAAGTAACATAGTTACTAACTTGTGCACATTTTCTCCACCTTTAGCGAAAATTTCAACACTTGTGACGTCATAACTGTTTGGCGCCAAAAACTTCTTATGCCCCTTATTTAAAATTATATTTTATATATATTATAGCAACTTCCATTGCGGTATGCAGTTGACCCATGATGTTAATAAGAAACAGGCGAGTTCCCCATTATAAGATAGCAAAAAGTTAAATTCCGCAGCGTATCATCACCTAACTATTGGAGCATTGGAAAACACGCACAGAAGCTTATTTAGTTCTATTGGAACAAGGTGTACGAAAAACCCCAAGTCATACAGTTTGTGGACACAGTTTTGGTGTTTCGCGTTGAGCCTTTCGAATTAGTGGGCCTGTACCGCGTGAAAACTTCATATGGACTCTTTCCAATCGCAATATTTACAGTGTTATTTAAGACGAACTGAATCTTCGGCACAGTTTTCTTCCTTATACATGGAGCTACTGATTGCATTCAAAATCGTCTGATTATATCTTTCGGCTTGTCCATTTGCGCGTGGTGTAACTGTTGCGTTATGCACTGTTTTGAAGCCCAATTTGCTATAGTAGGTTTCGAACACCTTACAAGTAAATGGAGTTTCCCTGTCAAGAACAACTCTTCTAGGAACTCCAAATGTCAAGAAATTTTGTAACTTTCTAGTGCTTTGTACCCCCTTCATAAAGATAAACTTAGTGAAAGCATTGACTGCATCTATAAGATAATTGTTCTTCCTTTTTGTATTTACAAAAGGACCTAAATGATCTAAATGAAGTGTATCCATTGGTTCTTGTTCTTTTTCAATAAGATTTAGATAACCCGGTCCTTTTCCAACCTGGTTTCGGTTATACAGACAGTTCAGACATCCCGCGATATAACGTTTGATATATCGACGCATGGACGGAAACCAGTAAATTCGACTCAATGCTTTGTCGTGGTTTTGAATCAGTACTTGCCGTTTAGCCTGTTTTGGCACCACCCATTTTGGACCTTCATTAGTGTTTTTACTTACCCTATTAGTTTTTAATTAATATTCCACCTGTATTTGTTCTTCTTTCTTATCATGTGGCTTGCGCTTCAGCACTTCACTTAGATGACAACATATCTCATCTTGTAGTTGCGCCAAAAGTACTCAATCTTCAGATGTTAGGTCGACAAAGAAAAACGCTCGGTTTCATCGTCAACTGGGTTTCGGCTAAGTGCATCAACGTGTGCCATTTTACACAACTGCATTGGTTCACTGTCCGCGCACGACTGTCTGGCTTTCACAACACCAACCCCTCACTCTGACTCACTATTACGCAATATCCTTTTTCCTTTTCCGTTATTTATGCAGGATTTTATAACAAGTTTAAATCCAGTTTAAACCATGATGACTATTCAAAAATATTACAATATAGATTGCTGTGCGCACACGTCGGGGTCACCACTTCAAAGTGCATGGTTGTCAGGAACGCATCTTTGCTTGTGTACAATTTTATTAAGCACTACATTGTATCACAGACATTATCAACGAACTAACTTACAGACAGGTTATCAACTTATAGGCAGCCGGTTATGAACCCATTTATGAACTGACATTATAATAATTACATCTGCTATTTATATATCCAGTCAATGCTGCTGGGTATAAACACTGGCCGGCTTATTATACAAACATTGCACTAATCTCGGAACTACAAAGATTGTGTTTACGTATGCTACGTATGCGCTTATAGTACTTAATTTTTCGTGCCTGTTGACACGCATTATGTAGGTGACTACACTATAAATAAGTTGATGCAGAAAAGTAAAAACGAAAAACGATTTATGATTTAAATTTAAAATGTGTGGTTTATAAAGTAGGTTCTAAAAAAACTATGCTAAGAAATGTACAGGTAATAAAAGGGATGACATAATGAATTTATGGAAGATCAAACAATATAATCTGTAGGCGGTTAGAAATTTTACTTTATAGACGTTATTACATTAGCATACAGTCCTTTTCAAAACGATTTAAATTATTTTTGGGACAACAAATCTTTAAAAGATATCTTTCTATAGGGCGACTGTATCTTGCGAAATCACGCTTACATGTAAACTTGACAGCGTGCATCTAACAGGCTATACAACAAACCTGGGAAGGTTAACTGGAAGTTATAAGCAATCATAACACAGTTTGTTATATTTGTGAACATTGGTCCCAATGTCTAGCTTGTTTTCCTATTAATACGTGTACGGTTTTAGATATTGTGGATTTCTAATTTAATTTCCTTTATTTAACCACCAATACTGAAAAACAATAAATCAAAGCACGACTACTTCAAAACTCTACTATTGTGATACTACTAATTCAGTAAACTACTATCTACAACACTACAATGCATTCACTAGCACATAAAACACTTTAGAACACCTGGTTCCCTTCTCATCGCTTGCTTAATCGCTATTCACATCAGACTACTCGCAAGCGTGCTCATAGTACGTTTCGTACAAACGAACAATACCGAATTGTCTGGAAGCACGTTTGAAACCATTCGACTGATGGATAATGATCGTAGATCATAATTGTGACATTAGACAACTATGCGAACGTCGCGCGTCGTCGATCTGATTGCCTAATCCACAGACGCTGGCTTGACTCCATCGTAAGACTAAGTAGGTACGTCTGCAATTAAATATCCCTAAACTGATTACCATGCGAGATGAAACTGGTAGAGTATTGTGAAAGGGACTGAACGTTTTATTTACAAGTTTATGCTACTGATTTAGAGTATATCAGTTATTCAAATCTTATTTATGCGTTATGGTGTTTGTATATATATTTTGTGCTGCACACGTTAAAGCTGCTATTAAATAACTACATCAAATATAATATATAATAAGATCTTATCCTTATAAATGAAGAAACCTTAGTTTCTTTGAATACTGCAATACGTGCTGCGAGAGTAAGATATAATCGCCTTGACAAGGAACTAATGTTTCTGCTTGCTGGCAAACACAACGTAACTGTTATTACGGATAGAGGTGAAGTTCTAAGAATCTTAGAGCCACGGTAGGCTGACCAGAGATCCAACACAAGCCAAGAGTATGGCACATTAGTTAAAGATTCAGCCAGATCACATGAAAATCAGATGATCTGATACTTCCAAATTTTTAGTTTAGTTTGGCATAGATATGTGGATCACATTGCTGTAGTAAGGGAGCTTGACAGAGAACTTGAAAATGTCCTATCACTTTTGAACTATCAACATAAAAGAGCACAAAGACAATTTCAATAGGAAAGACGAAACCCTGAGGTAGAGTGAAACGTTGGTACCGGCTCTAAAAGACACCAAGATTGCCAACTGGCGCCCACCGCACTATCACAGTATAAATAATTGATCAAAAAAGAAAACAGCCCTCTGGGCATGCCGCCGACTCGCGCCTGTAAAACGTTAGACAAACACCAATCAACGTAGGTCAGAATGATGTACTCGTCTTTGAACAAAGCGAAATACGAGTAATACCCCCGGTTCAGATAATACATCACCTATATAAGTAACTTTCATCACCAAGCATGAGAGCAAAGCTAAAACTGTTGCATCAAATTGGTCAACTTCAAATAAGCATAATAACGTTGGTGGTTTACTGAACACTTGCCTGTATTTTCAGTGCTGTCACAAACCTTGCCGTTTGTCTAATATTCTCTACCTACATTACTAGCGGAACAACAACGTTGACAAATGTAGATTTTTTCCATTAACCTAATTCATGTTATATTTATTATGTCCAGCTAGTCAGAGACTACTACTTTCTCTTTTGATGTGTTAGGCCACTCAGTAGTTTGTTTAAGAACATTATTTAGCAACCCACTAAGGCTTCTATTGTCTTACACAACCCTCTACGTGCATTGATCTTACCAGAGAGTGGACAGTCCCCCTAAAAAACGGCAGTCCCTTTATCAAGACCAGACGACATCTCATATTACTGAAACACTGTATAGAGATTTGTGTTGTATTAAAGCGAATCTTATTGCTTTGGTGGCTTGTGTCGAGGGCATGTTGAGGTTAACAATAAAGGGAGCTATTAGGGGAAAGCGCTTGTCACAAACACAAATGGCACACAGAAGGCGACCGAGTCCATTACATGTTCGCTAATCAATCGTGGACATAAAGGCCCTTTACGACTGGTAAAGGACGCAACGTAAAACCGTTAGTAGCATTAGCTAATCAAGAGTTTCAGATTTACAACCGGTTTTGGCGAAGACTTTGCATTTGCATTAGTTTTTACTGTTCTTTATAGACCTTTTTCTTGGCGGTTAGTACTGGATATACCGGGTGATTCAACATATTAGAATTGTTACATGTGATTAAACGTGGATCCACCATTCTGAGCAGTAGGCTAAGGCGCAAGCTTTGAGTGGAAGCATACGGCTTTACCCGCTCGGAAGGAATTCAAATCCCAGACGGCTGCAGGTAAAGTCACGCTGACAGTATTCTGGGATTCCCAAGGCACTATTTTTGTGACTGTCTCGAAGACCAATGAACTATCAACAGCCAGCGTTGCAGTGATACGCACGAAAACAAAATGAGGCCAGCCATTTGCACAAAAAAACTTTAACTTTAGGGTAACATGGACACACGTGTAGGCTGAAGAAGGTAAATCTACTGAAATTACTTTTTCTTTACACAATCTTCACCTGATTCCCCCTTTTTGTTGTCCATAGCCACACTGCAACGACAAGGTAAAAAATAAAGCGATTTAGTAAACAAATTGAAGGTTAGTTGTCTGGAACGCTTAATAATTATATCTGTAAATAATCTACGAATCATGAAACTTAAAAACCGCTGCAAATTGAATCAATACCTCCACATCCAATTGTCAAAATGACATTTACGCTTTTATTTATAACACTATACTATCAGCAATTAGGTTTTGAGCAGTTTTCTTTCTACACATTTTTTCTAAGATAAACGTTTCTCATCATATTAGCAAAATACATAAATTTTTTGTTCAAATTTTGGTTTTTTACGTTTTCGACCATTTTAAAGCGAATGAGCGAATAAGAATTTTTGAATTTTTTTTTTTCGGGATACAGTACTTCCGATTCGTTGTATGTGGAAGTAATTACGATTGACTTAATTTGTACACTGTGTTATCCTTAAAGACAAAAAAAAAACAATTAATGAGAACACTGGAACACTAACAATTTCTAATATCAGATTTAATTAGCCAGGGCTGCAGTTTACAGGGTGTCCCAAATTTAATGCTTTCGTAGGACATTTGGTAATTATTAAAGCGACCTTATTCTACTTTTTGGATATAAATTCGGAGGGCAAAACTTTTTGGTTATCTTTTTTAGTTTTTGATTTACACTCTAAAATTGAGAAGCTGTGGAGACCTTTTGATATACTTTTTGTAGAAAAGAATGCCTCTATTAGACTTGTTATATTGCAGAGATGTAGATTAAACCTGTTTTATATATTTTGTAATAGACACCTAAAAAGGTACTTTATATATTTATTTTAATAAATAATGCAATTATACAGGTTTTTTGAAGTTTTCTGAAAATATTATCTGGAGAAGAATGATACCGAGCTATGGGAGTGAAATATGCAAACAAATCACGAATACATCTGTCAAACCTATTTGGTAAATGACGTTAACGAACGAAGTATAGATAAATAGTAGCGAAATCGAAAAAGCCAGATTTGAAAATTTAGTGCGACTAGGTATGGTCGGTATCTTTTATGAGCGAGGATTTAATCTTGATCAAGCTGCAGAAAGGGAGCTATTTAGTGTGCTATTAGTTACTAGCTATTTTTATACTTAATTCAAGTACTTATAGTAGATAAAAGACAATTATTTTACCTTACGGATCATTTGAGAAGACCTGATCGAAAGCATACAAAAAGGAAAATTGTGACAAGGATATTATAAGTGTTCTAGTAAATGTCGAAGTACTTCCAAAGATATCCATTAGAGAAATAGAAGGTAAGTTGAGATATCAGGAACGCAGGTTTAAAAATTATGAGAAATTGTAAATACATCCCATACAATACAAAAATAATTTACATCCTGGTGACTCCGAAAGACGAACTGAATTTTGTAATAGGTTCTTGGGCAAAACGCTCAACGAAAATAACTTTGGAAGACTTATTATTTGCTCCGGTGAGTGCCATATAAGTAGTGATAGTATTTTCAATCGCAATAATATCCGATATTGGTCAAATGAAAAGCAACATGTTACTGTGGGAATACGGTGTCAACAACAGAGCATATTTAACTTTAATGTATCGTGTTTCGTTTTGGGATGGAGACGTCTTTCACACTTTTAACGTATCCTTAAAATTCAGAGATATATAGATTTTAAATATCTGCATCTCGGAACTATTAGACGATATTCCTCTTACGAGGCCAGGTACATTTTTCATTTTCATTTATCAACCCTGCCACAATGCAGATTTGGTTAGGAATGATTTGGAAGACAATTACCTGGCCCCCAATATCTCCAAATCTATCAATATGATAGAAAATATTTGTCAGATATGCACTATCTTTACAACATAAGGGACAGAAATGTGAGCAATATTAATAGCAAATACGCATTTACGTTATTTGTTTAAAAATAAAAAACTAGCAATTTATATCCTACCTTTTAGTTTAGTACACCAATGTTGTATCATTTATTATACTTTCTATTCGTTTTATTGTTTATAACTTACATAGTACAGTTTTCCCTAATTTTGGGATTGACAGACGTATTCCTTACCTGTTTCAATCTTTTTTTACTCTATAGCCCTGTATAATTTTTGGCATCATCGTACTGCCGCTTTCGAAAAATTGCCACAGCTTCTCCATTTATTAAAATAAATATATAAAGTCTAAAGGGCGTTTTCTCTTCTCTATTTTAAGATAAATTCAACTGTGTTTTTAAAATCTAAACCATCATAGGCCCCAAAATTAAGGGGTTGTCATGTTTACTGGGTTGATTTTAGCTAATATCAACTTTAACAAAGATAATAGGAACCGCCCATATATCATTGAAAAGCGCATAAAAGTTCTTTTCAAGCGTTTCATAGCTAACTATGTGTCTCTCTTATAAAAAAGGATAAAACAATATCTAAAAAGTATTCGCAATACCAATAAACTAATTGCCGCATTCGATCCTACGTAAAAAGTTTACAAGAAACAGTTTTACAAGAACTTAAATAAAAAAAACTCTGGCCACCACGAGGTCTTTCAGAAATTCAAAGGTTTTCAGTTTTAAACTATAGCTCAAAAACTACAAATAAAATAAAAATGTGCTTTACCTGCAAATTTATCTCAAAAAAGTGGGATATAGTCGCAAAAAGCGCACCTTTCTAGTTTTAATGATAACTGAAAGCATGAAAGCATGGGACACCCTGTACAGCAACACTTTCACATCAAACTCACTGATACCAAAAAGTGCATCGCTAATCAAGGAGGCATCCTCAATTTCAAGTGGGCGAAATGCTTGAGCAACCAAAGCACAACGCAAACTATACGCCTCCTGCCACTCTGAAAGACGTGTGTCCAAAGATGAGGGAGTGCAAACTTAGGCGCACAAAAAATCCACCACCAATAAATCTACAGAAATTAAATAAAGTCGAACACTATAATGTTCTGACTGGTTTTTATGGTACCCTATAAGATGTAGGTCTGCTGTAGCAGACGTTGACACTTAGATAAATGTATAAATGTCCCTTGGTCGTGCAATGATACCTCGTATTCCTGACGATCAAACGTTTTACCCCGCGAGAAGGTTTCTCGAGCAAAACGACTGCTGGCAAACATGTCTACCGAGTTAACAAATGAATAGTAATGAACTCCTGCAGTCTAAAAAGCAGGAAAAAAATTTCTAGGCGCGTCAGTAAAATCCTCGAGTCGAACTGACTGTAGTTACCAAATCACCACGAGCGGTGGTTTCGTTAAAAAGTGGCAACCCTACTAGTGTGTTATAAGATATCTACTTACAACTTACGATTTACGATCAAAGCACGATGGCAAAAGTAGACGAAAATGACAAAACTGTATGGCACAGATTATGGGAGGAATGAGATATCAAACATTATTTATTTGACCGTGTGGATTTAAGAAGATGGGCTATGGTGCACATTTGTCATCAGTTATTAATCACAGTTCGCGAAAGGTTTCCGGGCCTTTTTCGTTTTGGTTTTGCTATCCCCAGTCTAGCCTTCTTGTTTTTTTAAGGCGTGTCACGCTAGTTGAAAMTAMATAATATTGKTGATATAATAAATACCCACATATTGTATGATCCAATGTAAAACACTACATAAAGAGAATGCATGCATACAAACATGTGATTGGCAAAGTATTGCTCTTATGTAGGCCTAAGCAAATATACATGCAATATTTACTGTTAAGGTTGAGGTCATGTACGCTACATAAAAATTTTAAAACCACTCGCAAAATCCAAGTGGCATAACAAGTTATTAGCGCTTTGGGTGAATTGCCCTTGACCCAATAAATTAATAAATGCCCCTAAATCCCGGCATGCCGTTTGCTCGGCGTATCCGATGAGCTGCTGTCATCCCAGTCGCCGTATGCAAGCTGATGTTATTCGTTTGCCTAAACGTGCAAACCTCACGCCTTCATGCATTATGCATTCGAAATCGTGCGCTGCACAAAGTCCGACCAGTGTAAGGGGTTCCGCAGGTCCCGCCTGACGTAATACATGCATAAGGATAGTCGTGCCGTATTGGAAGCAGATGGTGTGCAGTACTCGACATGCAGGTATTGGCCCAAGGTCTGAGAGCCCAGGTCTAACACAAAAGCTGCAGTGGATATATGTGTAAATTTCTTTAAAGTATAACCTGACATCTGCATATTTATTTTTCCAATATTTTTCTTCTAGCAAGGAGCGTATTACCTTATGTATTACCTGTTACACAGCTAGCGGTAAAGAACCATTTTATTCATGTCCATCTAAATTTTATCAGCGGACTTTTCTTCTTCCGTACGGAAGAAGATGAAAAACAGAAAAGAATGACTCTCGGGTGAGAACTGCGCGAACTAGTTCGTGACATTGAAAGTATATCGTCCGCAAACGAACTGTCGTTTCAGCTCTTCGCGCGCAAATAAGGCGTGTGCGCCACCGAACTCTGAATAAAATGTGGAACGTCAGAGGCCTCCTGAATTCGCGCAGTTTCTTGAGGCGCTTGCGCCATCCACTTTTCGAGACCAGTCAATGTCATTTGCGATGCCAGGTGCCAGTTATCAAGCTGTTTTTCTAGGCATAGATAAAGACAAGACAAATAGATTGGAATCTCTTAGTGGTGGGGGGTGACCATACGGATTAGTTTAGCCTAGTGACACGGCATAGTCTTGGTGCTAGCATCTACTATCAATACAGTGACTTTATAAAGTCACTGTACTTGCATTTAAGTTGGCGGTTTTGTCATTTGACAGTAGCATTGGGACCAGTTTGTCAAGAACTTTTATCAGCACAAATATTTCAAATTTAAAATGTAATCATTTGTTCATATTAATAACAATCACATTTAGTTTGCATAAGATATTCTTAAACTGTTGGCTGTGTAAACAGTAATTACAAGTCATTTCTACACTATAAAGCGAGTTTTGCCAGTTGCGGGTGAGAAGGTGAGTTCTACTAGTTTTTGTAGAAATATATCTCAATAACTGCATGGAAGTTACTATATAGACTTATTTCTCGATAAGGTAGATCACACTTTAAGTAATGTAGGCAGGTACACTTTTTCGAGAATTAAAAAAATGTTAATGTTTAATAGCGAGTCGATTTGCACTTGTATGGATGAGGAGCAATTTTATTATATTTTCAAGCATTTAACCATGCATTCTAGGATATCTAACTGGTCATTGCAAATCCGCTTTCAGTCATTTACAGCTTTTAGCAATGCAATTTTATCCACCCATATGCAAATTCGCTCATTTAAATATTTGTAAGGGCCGTAGAGTCCTAGTAAATAGCATCCTGATGATATATATTGCCGAGTCTGTAAAGTAATTTATTATATCTGAGTAAATTATGATACCACAGCACTGATGTGAAGATGTTTAATGGGCTGTTTTACTTCTAGATAGCGGACAAGGACCACTGATCTCTAAATAACTGGATGTCGCATAAGTCATTCAAAACTGTGATAACTAGCCACCCTGCAGCTGGTACTCGTACTATCAATTTAACGGCGCGTTTAAATTTTAGGTTAGATCCTTAACTATATAATATGGTTATGAGTAAACGTAACATCCAGTTTGTATTGTACATGCTTCTTACTCAAAAACTACAACAGAACTACAACGATCATCTTTGGGAAATCTGCAGACAGATGATGAGTTCACGATTTTGACCGTCTATCATTAACTTTCCAGTGCAATGAAAATCTACCCGTTTTTCACTAACACTTTGTTCAAATAATAGATTGGAGTAGAATTCAACGTTTAATATTCAATACCTTTCTTAACAATTCATACAACTTCTTCATTCAAACATTTTATAAACGACTTTTTTCGTTTCTATATCAACTGACTGACAAAAACCTAAAACAATTTTTTTCTATTCTTAATCAACCTATCAAATGTCCGTAACATCCTCCCACCTGAGAATAATTTTAACCAAAATTATCTCACAAAAAATCAGGACATTGGATAGTATGATTACTGATATCGTTGCGGTGCTTTTATCAATCGACCTTTACGTGTCACTTTTACGGGTACTCTGCTTTCAGTGCTTTGAGCACTGCACACTCCCGAACTACCACTATCACTCTTTCCCTCCTTCTCCACTTCTTTGGGCGAGGGATGGCTACACGTCTGGTTCATCACATCTTCCCTTTGCGAGTCAACAGCCAAATCACAGTCCCCGACCACTTCTAAAGGATAAAGTCTCTGTAGGGGTCGTAATAACTGCCCATGTGAAGTCTGAAGACGTACTAAACGAATTTCACCATCTCTACCAGGAATCATTTCAATTACTCGACCTAGCGGCCAATTTATTCTTTTAGTGTTGTCACTGCCAATTAGTACCACTTCATTTATGTTAATCTGACGAGATGCTTTAGCTTTAATTGTCTGTTTTAATTGCCCCAAGTATTCAGTGCGAAAACGTGTGCGTAACGCATCCCTTAATTGCTGTTGGTATGCGATACGCTTAGTTAKAGTACCTCTGTCTACTTTGTCGCAGTCAMGAACCCCACTMTCTACTATTWCTCGTAAAAACATATTTGGAGTAACTGGAACTAGATCTGAAGAATCATCAGACAAATAGGTCAGAGGCCTAGAGTTAACGACTGATTCACAGTCACACACAATCGTCATGAGCTCTTCATAAGACAAGCAAGCACGGCGTAATATCTTCCGAAGGAGCTGTTTCAGAAKACCTATGAGCCTTTCCCAGAATCCACCCCACCAAGGAGATGCTGGAGGTGTGAAACGCCACGATATTCGTTGGGCAGTGCCAAAATCAGCTATTTCTTGCCAATTTAATTTGCGAAATGCATTTTCTGTCCCCACAAAATTGGTACCATTATCACTAAATATCATTGTAGGTCTACCGCGTCTAGAAATAAATCTTCGAAGAACTTGTATAAACCCTGCGGTCGAGAGAGACGTCGTTATTTCTAGATGTACTGCACGATAAACAGCGCAGGTAAATAAGCAAATCCATGCTTTTTCGCCGGTTTTTAAGTATAAAGGTCCAGTAAAGTCTACCCCAGTAACTTCAAATACTGCTGCGTCTCTTACTCTTTCCATTGGAAGAAGTGCAGGTACTGTTTCCAACCGTTTGGTAGTATATCTTCTGCAAATAACACATTTATTTATAACAGTTCTCACTTCTCTCCTTCCCCCGATTATCCAATACTTCTCTCGCAACAGGCTCATCAATGCTTGTGTCCCTGCATGACTGGAATTCACATGCATATCAAAAATTAATTTAGAAACTACAGTATTCTTGGACGGTAACAATATTGGATAGCGGAAGTCGTTAAAATCATCCCTTTGTGATATTCTGGATCTCAAACGAATAATTCCAGACTGGTCACGAAATGGATTCAATTTGACAAGTTTATCTTCATTCAATTTGGTAAAAGCTTCATTTTGAATAGTTTTGATTACAAACTTCTCTGCCATATCCAATTCTTCGACTGATAGGGCTCCAGTATGATATTGCTGCATTTTTCCTGAGTTATTAATGAAGCGGAATACCCATCCTACCATTCTCACTATCTTAAAATACTTTGACAAAAGATCAAAATGCCAATCTGGTATCTGACTGTCCGAACTGATCATCACATTGCACAGCTTCTTCTTTCGCTTTTGACTAATTTCGGCTTCATCATAGTTCAAAATTGGTTTAGTAGGCCACTCTTGAGGTTCTTCGTATAACCACTGTGGACCCTCCCACCATTTCAGTTCAATTAACTGCTTAATTGAACATCCTCTGGATGGTAGGTCAGCAGGATTTGAATGACCTGGAACATGTCGCCAACATTCCACTGGTGTCAAAGTTTTAATTTCTTTGACTCGATTAGAAATAAATGTTGACCATTCTTCGGGTTTTCTAATCCAAAAAATAACAGTGGAAGAATCAGTCCAGAAATTGCATTCAATCGGTCGTTCAAAGTTCATTTTCACGTTATGATATAGCCGTGCTCCAATGGTTGCAGCCATTAGTTCTAGTCTTGGAATTGTCAAGGGTTTTAAAGGTGCAACTCGTGTTTTAGCAGCCAACAAATGGACGAACACCTCTCCATTCCATTTTGTCCGTAAATAAATTGCTGCTGCGTATGCATCTTTGCTTGCATCACAGAACACATGTAAACTGCATCCTTGATCAGTTTCTCCTTGAATCCACCTAGGAATCTTAACTGTTGACAACAAGTGTATCTCTGGCCCACAGTACAAATTCATTTCTCAATTCTTCGTCCACAGGATCATCCCAACCTAAGTTCTGCTTCCATGTCCTCTGTAGCATCAACTTTGGGTACAAAGTCGCTGGACTTGTGAAACCTATTGGATCAAAAATTCTTTGTGCATATGACAAGATTTTTTTTTTGTTACCACTTCGTGTTGAAACTCTGTAATATTATCACTGATCGATAAAACATCATTAAGTGGATTCCATCGCAGACCAAGTACATATATAAATACATTATCAGAGTTCTTGCTTGTATACTCCCCCCTCGCAAATCAAAACAAGCTTCATCCATAAGCATACTGGCCTCTTTTATGAATTTTACCAATTCCTCTTCTGTTCTCACGCTCGTCACACAGTTATCCACATAAAAACTCTTTAATAACTGAGTAATTGTTCCTACAGAATATGAATCATTCGAAGAAATAAGCCGTTTTTCTTTACATTGCATAAGATGATGTTCTATGGTAGCACCTAGTAGAAACGGACTGCTACTTACACCAAATACTACACGTTTATGTCGATACGTTAATTCTTTACCACTCGGATTGATCCATAAAAATCTGAGAAAGTCCATATCCGAACGCTGCAAACCAATTTGAAGGAATGCCTTCTTAATATCTGACACAACCCCTAGTTTGAACATTCTAAATCGTAGTAGTATCGTCGGTATCAATTCAATAAGATTAGGCCCAACCTCCAAACAACTGTTTAATGATGGTTTTCCTTTTTCACATGAAGATGCATCAAACACAGATCTAATCTTAGTAGTACTTCCTTCCTTTACAACTGCTCTGTGTGGCAAATAATGTCCAAAATGGTTGAGTTCAGTCTCCGGTACTTCTTCTATAATTCCTTCTCGTAGCCAGTCAATGAACACGCGATCATAACATTCATACAAACTATCACGTTTCAATTTTCTTATGGTGGAGTCTAATCTTTTCTTTGCTACAGAATAATTGCTTGATAAAACTGGATGGCCATCAAGCCATGGCAGCCGCACGATGTAGCGTCCATCTTCATCTATACAAACCGTCTGTTGGAACAACTTCTTTGCTGCTAAAGCCATTTCTTCTTTATTTTTTGTCTCACCAGGATCTGTGATACCTAGAACATCCAATCTCCATAAATCAGATAGAGAATAATCTTTAACCAACAGTGAAATATTAATCATGTTCATATTCTTTTCATTGCAACATACTTTGCCCATAATCGTCCAACCAAGTAAAGTTTGCATAGCTACAAGTCCAGACTGTAGTACATGGCGACGTCCGGTGTATAACTTGCCAATCACATCAGCTCCAAGTAGTACTTCGATAGGTCCAGGACCATCCACGTCACTCAGATGAATGTTTTGACTCCTCAATTCATTTATCCAGTCACCATCATGAATATACTGAATATCGCTACAGATCTGAGGCTCGTCAAGAACATCTAAATTACAAGAATAATCATTGTTACTTAGTCGAATTTTGTAACATTTATGAGACCGCTCTGAGGTATTTTGTCCTCCAAACAATGCATGTCTCATCTTAACTATTTTGTTAGGAAGAAATCCTAATTTTTCAGCKGTGGAGTTCAGAATATACGATCTCTGGGAGCCAGAGTCTAGCAAAATACGTATATTTCGTTTATGTGTACCATTGCTGATCGTCACTTTCAGTGTCTGCAGAAATACTTGCCCATTGGTCTGACGAGACAGTGTCTGGTTTACTGTATAAGCTTCCTCTACCTTACCTTTCTGTGACGTATTGACATTAACATTAGCTTTTTCTTCAGAATGATTAGCTAAATCCGGACACATTAATGCTACATGTGATTTTCCACATACCACGCATCTTACCCTAACACGACATTTACGTGACAAGTGACCTCGTTTCAGACATCTATAGCATGCTCCCTTACGTAAAAGTGCATCCTTCTTTTCGCCAAATGGATACTTCTGAGCTTTAAAACAATTTTCAATCTCATGAGTTCCATCACAAAAGATGCAGCTAACATCATGATTTACGAGACCAGCCGCGGTCGGTGTACGATCTAAATCCTTTGACAAATGCTTTTGCTTCCACATCTTAGAACAATTTGAACCTTTACTGCCCGACATTGAATTTAAACCAAAACTTTCAGTAGCAAGCAGTATACGCTGTTCACTTTCTACTTCAGACCTCAAAAATTCCATCAACCCTTGTAAACGATTCTCTAATCCGTTGATTGAATCTGCAGCAGCCCAAAAATATGATGAACGTTGCCAGACCCTCAACAAGCTTTCTGGTAAGCAGGATTCGTTCAGCGGAAAAAGCATGGAAGCAGATCTACTCTTTGTAATTCCTAAAGTTTCAAGCGCACGCAATTGACTTTCAKTTTTGTCATATAAAGCAGAAATATCGGTTTTTTCCTGAGATACTGAATTACATATAACAAGTTTAAGAAGTTCTCTAACATAAACTTCTATTTGTAGCTCTTCTCGACCKAATCTGGTTTTAAAACTGTCAATAATTTTATCGTAATTTTCATGCATCGCAGGGAAACTCTCTACCAACTGTTGTGCTCTACTACCCGGTACGGTAGCTTGTAGCAAATAGGAAATTTTGTCACTGGAATCAATATCAGGATCTTCGTGAATATTTTTGAATTGCGCCCAGAATCCGAGCCACTCACGAATATCTCCACTAAACTTCTTAAGCTCGATAACAAGTAATTTAAAACGCCTACCTTTGTTTCCAGCAATGTTGGGAATTGTACTGCTCACCCTGCTCAGAGTCTTGTAGTCAGCAGCTCCAACTGGAACCTCGCTGGCCGAAAGCAAATCATCTTCACGTTTACCACAGTACTGGTTGCAAAACTGCTCAAACTTCCTTGAAAGCTCTGTGTACGTCTTGAAATATTTGTCCCGTCCATCCATCTCTTCAGAAAGGCTCTCTTCGTCTGAATTCTTATCCAAAAGTTCTTGGCACATCAATTCATCCACCTGTCTAATGTCATCATATTTATCTTTCACTAATTCCCATGTATTTTTAACATAATCAGGTGAAATATTTTCATCTATCAGTTGGCTGTCAAAGTCATTGGCTAGTTTTGTAAACTTGGATCTAAGTACTTTTCTGTATTTCTTGTACTTCTCAATATCCATCTTCTTTAGCAAAATCAGCACTAATGTTTCTCTAGCTTCAAAGGTATCTCGTTGTCGTTATTACCCCAATCTTCGTCCTGTCACGGTCGCCAATATTTCCAGTGCAATGAAAATCTACCCGTTTTTCACTAACACTTTGTTCAAATAATAGATTGGAGTAGAATTCAACGTTTAGTATTCAATACCCTTCTTAACAATTCATACAACTTCTTCATTCAAACATTTTATAAACGACTTTTTTCGTTTCTATATCAACTGACTGACAAAAACCTAAAACATTTTTTTTCTATTCTTAATCAACCTATCAAATGTCCGTAACATTAACGTTATATTTACCGCAGAAGCGAACCTTTGTCAAAATTTTAGTACAAGGACCAGCGGCTAGGCGCTAAAGTGGCGTAAATCTATCACAAATAATTTACATGCATTTTGGTATGTAAGCGACCTCCAGTTATTTAGAGATCGGTGACAAGGACGTACACAAAATCAATCTCTAAAAAATATCTCATACCAAAATCAACATTAACTTGACAACAATTCAATAAGATACTTTTAACTTTTATCGAATGATATACATCGTACAGTATACCGGCAATTTTTATTAATAACAAAACTCAAAACTTTTAAGCGAAATCAATCTTTACCGTTAAATTTTAAGCTATAATAAAATAGAATGTTGCTTGTAGTATTAGCCAAATTATCGGTATACTAATTAGGACCTGGCTGGTATCAGCCGATAACCTAGTGCTAAACATTTCTGTTTTGACGTTTATTGAAATGTAGTGTACCTACCAAACTGGTCCCTTTGGGAAATTTTGCGTGGGTATCACCCCTTATTTATCACATACTATTATATAATATAATAATATAGGCCCTTTGGAAATATTTTTATTTACAATGAAGGTCTGTTTAAAAATGCATACTTGTTTCAGATGTAACAGATATGACTGAAACGCATTAAAAACTACAAAATAGTTTGGATGAAAAGATAGCTTATCTGCTCTATTTGGTTTGTCACAAGCATTTTGATGAGTTATTTCGACTACCTGGAGAAAAAACTTAAACGAAGTCGTCTACCATATTTCTGTTTTATTGATATACCTATTTATAAATTGTACATTTATGACCATTATAATTATTTGTGAATACCATACGACTTTTGTTTTGTTTATCATCATTTAATTGCAAATTATTCGTACTTCATATCTTATTTAATTTGCAGGTAGTTTATTCCATCGCCGTTTGAAGTTATCTGACAAGTAACTTCAAAGAGGTAGTTTTGGAACAAACTAGGTGCAAATTAGAAAGAAATTAAAAGAAAATAAAAAATCTGACTTGCATGTTGTTGCTGCACCATTTAAAGCAGTTTCCTATGTTATCGACTTGGCATATTCGTGTGTAGTTTAGCCTAGTAACACTGCAGGCGCTTTATACGAACCTACCCCCACCATTAAAGTTTCCCATCTATTTATCTTGCCCTTGTCTGTGTTTCTAGGTTATGTTGCATTGTTTACATTAATACATTTAAATACTGACACTGCGTATTCTACAGCGCAGCTGCGCATGTCTACGAAGAAATAAGGAATATTATTTATTATTATTATATTATTATTCGATGGTGAGCGCTGACCGCTGAGCGGTGTAGTTAATTAGAGTTAGGTCGGTAGCGAACGAATTGTTAYAAAGAACTGTCGGGTGAGAACTGCGCGAACTAGTTCGTGTGACATTGAAAGTTGGTTGATCGCGAATTAACTGTTGGTTCAGCTTTTCGCTGAAACTGCTGCGGTATTGGTGTGTTGTATGGTTGCTAAATCGTTCGCGAACGAACTGTTGAAACGGACGGCCAGTGATGGGCGCGTAGAATACTCCGTGTAGATTACGCCATTATCTACGCGTAAACTATGTAATATTCTACTTTAAAAGTCTACTGTAGAAAATAACATTATGTAGATAGCAAACTAGTAATATTTAGTACTTTTAACAGCTCCAAATGCCTCAAATGACAGTATTATTTTGTATATTATTATTTTTGTTGCTTCCTAACTAAACAAAATACTACTTCGTTGTTATTAAAATAACTAGGCACACGTTGAACAACAATAACTTGTTTCGGCATACAGTTGTTAGGGCCAGAAGGCACAAGCGTGCTTTGGAGCCCTCAATCGGTCAATGGGTTCTTAAATGACTGTAAACTATGATTTTATTATCTTTCTTGTCTATAAACGGAAAAAGACTGGCTATTTCATATGCTACCTATTATACCTAATATACTCGTAGAAGAAAAGACTTCGAAACGCATGTTTTGTCCCAAAGAAGTAAGAATACCGTTTGGGTATTCTGATGACTTATTAAAATAAGTTATGCAAATTTGTAATATAAATATTAAAAAACTGCAGTGCTTTAAGAAATTTTAAGAATTGACCCATAAAACAGGGAAATGGGAACAAAATATTTTGCACAATACACTTAATATACAGTAGACATAATATACTCGTCTCATATTTTCTACTCAAAATCTACGCCAAAATGCTTTATCTACATTTTCTACGCGGGTAATGTAGAAAATTATAATTTACGCGTAAACGCCCATCACTGCGGACGGCTCTTTTGCGGAAACTAGCTCGCACGAACTGACTCTCCAAAAACAACTGTTTTATCTCTACCATCTCATACCACCAGCAGTTTTTCATTCACGTTACGGCGAGATTGGTACATCTCTCCCTACTTTTCACCCACTGCTTTTCTATATCAATGGCCTGCATACAATTGCAACATATATTATATTAAAAATTTTGTAGCGTTCTTCTTTTGTTTGCAGAAATGCATGGGAATGAGTTTGACATAACAATTATATGCTGTCCAAAACAAATCCTCACGGGAGAAGGTTCATTTATTGGAACGCTTGCGACACGGTTCAAAACGACCACAAAACACAATTGCTTTGTTTCTGCGAACATATTTGATATAAATTCCCCTCAGTGAAAGCGACGAGATAGAATTTAGGGCTTTCTACAAAGGACGCCTGTTCCTCCGCATTTTACTGCCCGAAGGAACTAGAGTACCCCCACGTACGACATTCAACACTTATCCAAGTTGTAAACAATAACTAGTTATTAACCAACCGTGAGTGAACTCGTAAGTAACCGCTCGGGCGTTACTGACGCGTATGGCGCCTTCGCTTTCATATTGGGGATTATCGGGGAATTGCCCAGACAATGGAGCTCCTGACTTGGCTGTTTCGAACAGTAAGCCTGCATATTACGGGACGTACATGTAGAACAAAATCCGCTTTGGATGGGCTCATTGTGGACAGGGAAGGTTCAATACGAACAAGGAAAAAAGCATAAAGCACTAGACATGGAGAGACGGATTCAAAGGTCGTATTGTATAAGTGGCTTGTTGGAAAGGATTTTGTAGGAGCAGAATTTGAAACTCTTTATTTTTTAATTGATAAAACGATAGCTGAAGGTATTCGTTGGGAGCGGTTGTAATGTGGTGTTTATTTTCGTTGTTTGGTTGCAAAATTTTATGAAATATCATATTTTCAAATAAACAACAAGTTATACTGGTTTTCTTTCGCTTGATCATAATTTCACAAAAAGGTACGTACTTACCTCTTGTCTTTTCCTCCTTTCATTTCAGTTTAAATGTTTTAAGTACCTTATAATAAATTAAAAGGTTAATTAATAACAACATGGCTATGGGGGTCGACAACGTAGACACTAAAATGTTTGTGGTTTACTTAACAACGTTTAGCAGGAAAGAAATCAGTGTATGAGTTTGTTTAAAAAGATTAAACGACTGGGTATGTACAAGACATCTCAAGGACGTCATCAATCGGCTACAAATAAAGATCAATCTCTTGATGTATTAGCTAGCCTTATGATAACTCATCTACATCAACTAGGAAACCTGCTTTAGATAATAGTATTAACCAGTTGTCGGTTGTTCGATTATTGTGAAAAGAACAAATACGGCGCACTCTACAAAATACACCTTCTTCGTGAGCTAAATGAAGATGATTTTGGCAACTTTGTGCAACGGTAATCCAAAATTTTGTAAACAATATTTTATTTTCTAACGAAAGAGCTTTTTACCTAAATGGATTTGTAGATAGACATAACTACTGTCACTCGTCTCGTGAAAATTTTCACTGTACGAGGGAACAGCATACACAGTATCCTCAGAAATGTATAGGTTGATATTATTGGAAAACTCACTTCATAAATGGAACCTTGCGTGATAATATTATACATGATATGGTACACTTATTTCTCAATAAAGGGTCACGATAAGCCATGCAAAATACATACCTACCAGGTTATTTCAAGAACACAAATCAGCAAAAATTGCTTGGTGCTCATTAAAAAAAAAACGCTAAAGGATGCCCTGCCATCGGAATACGTTGACGCACAAACACAAATAGGTTAAGAAATGAAAAATAATTAGCATTGACATATTTGCAGAAATAAGCCTATTAATTAATACTCTGACTAATGCTGCCAGATTTTCATTTATTCAGTCATTCATTTATATATCTGCCTCGAGTATATTACATATGTATTACAAAACGAAGCGCATGTATATGTTTTGCTAGAACTAAATGTTGTCTAGTTGTTTTGGTAGGTTCATTTTCCACCCCGACAACAGATTTTGTTCGGTCGCTAGCATAAATAAACGATCTGCTTTGACAATATTAAATGAGACCCAAATTTTTTTGGGTAAAGGAACATATTTTTTGCAATAGTAGTAGCGGTAAATCGAAAACTACTTTATTTTCAATCCGCTGTCATGTATTAAATAAATAAAGGAACTTAATTTTAACTTTATTAACTCTGTAAAAATTTTTTACAAAACATGTTGTATTTATTAGAAGATTTGCGATGTAGTGGAATTTTAATACTGATAAGAGTATATATCACATATATTGTTAAAATAAAGCTTTGCAGTAACAGCCTTCATGGAAATTCATACATTCCTTACATTGCACATGTGTATAGCGTTTACAAACCTTTATAAATAAAACCATTCACCCTTAAGGGTTTATTATTGTAGAAAACTTTTGCCCTCTAAAAATATTGCAGATAGTTTAGAATAGAAATCTACCGGGGCTATTAAATGGATCGTTTGGATTCAAAGCACCATTATTTACCTAATATTTTTTCTTTATTTGAACTGATATTTGCAAGATACTTTTTACTCGCGCTATGGTAGCACCTTCGTCTGGAACATTCTAAATCCATTTGACCTGTACAAGTAGTTTGGTTGAACTAATTACTGAATCGCTTGTTATCGTGTTACTTGATATTTGGAGCCGTCACTTTTCAAAATTTTTAATGCCCATTGATAAAATCCTAAATTTTTGTGTGGGGGTGATGCAACTTTTTATTATTATTATTATTATTATTATTATTATTATTATTATTATTATTATTATTATTATTATTATTATTATTATTATTATTATTATTATTATTATTATTATTATTATTATTATTATAAGCAACCATTCTTAATAGTTCCACAGTACAATCTAAAATAATTTTTGAACTGTAGACAAAACAAGAGACTTGAACGCTGATTAAATAATAATTTAATACTCAGTAATACCCGTATATTAAATTTAGTTAGTAATGTTTTATAGCATTTATATTCCTCCAAGTCGTGTAGATAAACAGTGTTAATGACAGAACTTGTACTAATTGTTCAAAATAGTTATATTTATAGTCCAGTAAAGCAAACTCGAAGTACCAACACAAGAATAACATTTTCTCCAACACCATACCAGCCAGGTGGTTATGATAGTACCATGCTTTCATCGCTCGTTCAATAACTACATATTATATATATTTAAATTTCATCTTTTGAATGTGTTAAATGTTTGTTGGTGGTGCTTTGATGTGATATTACGATGTGACTCTCTAGAGAACTAGTTCCTCAAAATGCTCTTTCATTATATTGCTATATTTTCTCATTAATTTTAATTGCTGTATCTAATTTGGTTTCTTTTCTTCCTTTATGGATAGTCTTTTACTCAATTAGATGTCATTAATGGCCCATTTTTCAAAACATACCTTTTTGACTTTGGTTTCATTTGTACATAATGCTGATTGGACAGAAACTTAAAAAGTTAATACGATTGCTGTATCCAGTTCTGGGAAACCTTCTTATCCTATCTCATTGTTCTTCACCTTGGCATCTCTCGCATGTAGATGGCCTTCTCCTTGCGATCAGGTTTTAGAGAATACAAATCGAAGTGATGGCCTGAGTGAAACGCTGAAAAGCGGGTAAAAGCGTGGCATAAATCCAACCGCATAAGACAGGACGTTTTATTTTAATAACAAATGGTGTCGAATTTTTGGTGTTCAATATAGTGGGTGAGATGGGGTAATTTTCGAGACCCTCTTTTGTCTTCGTTCATAACGGTCAGCTGACGCTGGATTTGCCTTGATTTAAAATCTTGTTTAATAGACCAGAGGGCCCATTTCCAACGAGGGTAATTGTTTAATCCTAGATTTTCTTTATATCTAAACCCGTTTGTTAGGCCTTTATTTTACTCTGCAAAGAAAACCAAATAGAGAATAAAGAGAGGCTAGTTGAACTATCGCAACGAATGACTTACTGTCTTCTGGATTTGGTCCGGCTGAGTTTCCAATCTAAGGCAAAGCAGAACCGAAGACCGAGTTTGGCCATTGTTCACTGAGGCCTGCCCTGGAACTTATGATCTCTTTTTCTATCGTGGACCTAGGCTGAGTACTAAATTTTCGTTTCGGGTATTTGACCTTTGTGTAACCATTTTGTATTGATGACTATGTTCGAGATCTCGTCGAGTCCTGAATTAACATCGCGTTTATGTGTTTAAATTTTGAAATAACTTACTTCTTGAGTTACTAATTCAGTTATTTCTCAAAGAAAAATTAAAATTACTTAATAATTACCTAGTAGTATATTGCATACTTTTACTTTATTACGATCATTTGCAACGTATATATAGTCTAGTAGTAGTAGTCAGCTTTAGATATAATTTTAATTTTACCCTTTCACTGAAGTGTATTAATACTTTCTTTAAATCGTGTAATAAACGTATAATAATAGCCATTCTTTTTGTTCTTCCCGCCAACTTATTTGCATTGTTATTTTGGTGTTTTTACCAGTGTGTCATCGTTTATAAAGCTTAAAAAATTACCTGGCGTCTTGACTTTTTTTTAGCTGTTTGACGTTTGAACCCAGCCCACCATAGACGAATTAACCTCATAAGGAGACGATTTGATCCATAGGGATAAACTGGACACGCGCTACACTAGCGACATGCGCAACAGGGTTTCACAACGAGATTGCGCGACCTTGCGCAAACGCAAAGTTCAGAAAAGAATGTCTAACCTAACAAATTCAAAATTCAACTGTCGTACTCATTTAACACGCTCGCACCACATGTAATTGTACGTATATAATAATAGTTAATCGAGCACGTTTTGAATTAAAGGTAGGTACAGTGACATTATTTATTAGTAAGGAACACTTTGTGTGGAACTTGGTCAGCGATAAATACATTTGCGCTTTATGTACATTAAAAAGTAATTCTATATTCTTGATAACAGAAACTCCTTCGAACCAGGATCCTGCTCTTTTTCGTGGATCCAAAGAAACCTTAAGCCCAAGTATGAAAAGGATGCCCGTTTCAGTCAACATTGAATTAATATGGATTAATTCATATCACACCAAAAATCTTTTAAAACGCAATAAAAAGTAGGTATTATGGGGTTTCGAAATTCGTAGATAAAATGTCGGTACAAGTATTATGTAGCACCACTCACACCAAATACTTTGCTATACCATCAGCGCTAATTGAAAAAAAGAAAAAGGTGGTTTGATTTAATTAATTTACATCAAGATAAAAAATAGATTTCACATCGAAAAAAGTGAGAACCATTTCAGCAAAATGCTCTTCATATTCTTCAAAAAATAATCTGAATAAATCTGCGGAACCATCCATTTTTTCAAACTCACTCGTCTGCGGTAGCCCCAAAATTAAGATATTGCAGCATGTTGTTCTTAACCCGTCAGGTTGTAACATTAATTCAAATTCTTCTTTAATTTCCCCTGCATGTACCACTCGTCCCTACATTCAACTCAGCAGTAACATTAAAATTAAAAACATTTAGCCATATAAATATTATGTATTACATATTATTTAAATAATGCAAACTTCAGTTTAGATATTTATTGTTTTCATATTAAAGTTTTTTTTGAATTTATTGCTTTAAACTGACATCCAAGAATGATCTTTAATTAAATTGCGGTGGTACGTTTTAAACGTCCTGGCGCGCAGTTGCTGCTGCTGCTGCTTTCCCGTCGATGGACTGGACTATCCATACCTCTTTCTAGCTGGCTGCACTCCCCACWGCCTGTAGTTCTGCATGCAGTGAGTCCATCCAAAGATTGCGGGTTCTTCTCGGGATCACTCGTTGAGGTACTGGGTGATCCCGTTCATCGTCGGGTGGCTAATTATGCCTGGAGCGAGTCTTCGTCCATCAGAAGATTGTGGGTTCTTCTCGGGGTCACCAATGCGGTGGGGGTATAGTTGTTGTCAGGCTGACCAGGGGGTGTAGTTGCACAATTGGTTACGATTTTACATCAGTATCACAGTGGTTACTTACTAACTACTCTTACCGACTAATTACGTCTAATAACATTTCTCTATATATACCATTGACTGGTCTACTTTACAACTCTGTTTAGACTTATTAACGAGCTATTTACTACGTGCTGTTTACACGGAAATATAAATACGGAACTGCATGCTAAGCAAATGTCGCATTCTTGCTGACCTGCTTACGACTGTTTTTATTTCGGTTAGCCTTACGCTAACTAGGTCACCACACACTCCCTTCCTCGACGCGATGCACTGTTCCATGTTTCGGGAACGTGAGCTGCCTGCTTGGCTTAATCAGGGTAGGAAATTTTACCAGTATTGGTGCATATGCTTTGTCGCCGACTACAACTTTGACTGACGGGGTGCTTGAGGCGGCAAACTCATATGCTGTCTTGTGACGTGGTCCTCGAACTTGTGATCGTGAATACACGCAGACATCTGCCCCTGTGTCTGTCAAAAAACTGATTCCTACATCTCTGTCGTGTTGCAAGCTTTGGAGAATGACCTGCAGTCGCTAGTGATTCCCTGCAGCATTTCCAGACTTCTTCACGTTATGGGAGGTTTGGTCCCTGTCGGTTTTTCTCCCATGTTTTTCGTGGCAGCGGCACCCGTTGCTTCTTTTCCTCGAGTGCGATCAGTACCTGGAATGTGACTTCGCCCTGACTGTTGAGCGTGTTTGCCTATCGTTCATTTCCTCTTTCGCTCGCGGCAGCTCAATGTTGAGATTCTCGATCTGTGCCGAGAGGCTGGCGATGGCACTTGCCCAATTGGATGCGGGTGCTGGACCGGTGGTCTCATATATCTTGTCCGCTAGCTGGGCAACATCCTCCAACTTGGCGTCCTTCTGAGTTGCGAGTATCGCCTGTGTTGCCCCGGGTAGACCTCCCATCCATAATGTCMTCAACAGCTGATCCGGCACTACCTGTCCTGCTAGAACTTGCAGATGGCAGAGGAACTGCGAAGGCTTGCGATCGCCCATCTCTTTTTGCCCTAGAAGTTGCCGTATCTTCTGTTCCTGCGTCGTGCTGAGCCGCTGGATGAGCGTACTCTTCAACGTTTCATATGGTTGTTCCGCTGGTATGGCTTGGTATGCTTTCTTGCATCGGTGGCACATAAAAAATGCAATGCTCACAGTTGCCAAAATAACTAGTGCGACTAGGAGGGCTTCAGTCAAAGTCAGGGTTGTTGCGGCTTGGGCGTTCCCGTTGGCGAACTGGGCTATCACCACTTCTTCTTGTTGGTTGAACTCCCCATAGCCTGTTATCAGTAGTAATAGGTCACCACAAAATGTTATTATTTTTGTTAATGAATAGATTGCTATAGTATTTAGATATTGTTTAATTGGTACATATTTTTTATTTGGATGTTTTCTTTTTCAGGTTTAAATTTTGTTGGTTTGTGTTTTCTGTTAATCTTTAAAACTTATAATTAAAATGTAATCATTTCAGTAAATATATATATAAATCGCTATATAGAATCAAACCGTCTCCTTGTGAGATTAATTTGTCTATGCAGCCCACTCCTAACAACTAGTTGTGGTTTTTGCCCATTGTAGATATTCGCGGATTAAACTTACCTATATGAATATTTTCTGGAGTTCAGTAATTCCCTTCTCTTGTAACAAGCAGTGAAATATTTTCTAGGCTACTATACACAAATCATAATAGAAGTTGTTGAATATGCCGTTTTGTCTACACGCTATCTCACTTGCAAATTCAATATTGTTGTTTTGGATTCAGGAAGTTGGTGGTGAACGTTTAGTTACCACAAAATGTTACTGCACACGCTCACCACATCGTTTACCTCCATCAGCTCCCAGACGGGCTTCAGGTCTTGTTCTTGAACAGCTCAATTATTTTCAACACGGCAACTACGTCTCTGACTAAATGAATATAGTAATTGCACTGAGCCATTATGATTGCGCGGCGGGACCGTCATTAAAGGAACTCCGAATCGCGCACAAGCACCGGATTAAGCCCTAACGCGACATAACAAGTTAAAACATGTAATACCCGCGGCGTAGATGTGTGAGTTATAAACAGGGACATGCATCTTGATGTAAATTAGGTCCCGGGTTTGTGTAGTCTCTCCAGTATTTTGCATATAATCATGAATTTTCGCCGCTATCAACATCTGAGTCGCTTCGCGGAGATAATGGAGCGTAGTGATCCATGAATTTTCATAACCCACTTACAACTTTGGTCACTTTTTGTTGTGTCGCCTCCCCGGGGGCCTATCTTATTTCTGCAAATTGCCGAGGAAAGTCGGTCCGCGCAAAAACTTGGCCGGAATGCACGATGCTTATCGCAATATAGGATTTGCGTAATTTCGTTCATAATATCGTTGAAGTCTGGAGTTATGCCACGTACCTACTTTGCTTAAATAATTGAAGTTTACTAACAAAGTTTCGACTCTTAAGTGTAGCAACGGCTTATTACAGTTGTAAGTATTCTTACATAAATTCTGCTGTATAATAAAGGCTATATTTTCTGGTTGAAAATGATGCAATTTTATTTGCATGCAGGGCGTAGTATGTAAGCTTAAGATCTTTTTTGAGTATATAGGGTGTCCCAGTGACGATGTCGAAAGCTGTCAAAATAATTTAAAGCAACAGTAGGTAGATGTTAGATAAAGCGATGCGCTGGTGTGTCTATTGTTTAGCATAGCTCTTGAAAAGGTGATTCGAGCTAAATAAATTAGGAGCGCCATCTTCAACGAGTCTGCCCAAGTACTTGCCTATGCAGATGACGTCGACATAATCACAAGATCCATACGAAACTCAAAGGAAACATTCACTTCTTTTGAAACTACTGCAATTAATATAAGACTTACTATTAATGAAAACAACATAAAATTCATCGCTTCTATACACAATAAAAGAGCACGCGTTACAGAGTTTTTACATTTGGGTGCCTCAGTTAATAAAATAAATGATACCGACTTAAAAATAAAAAGACGGATTATATTGGCAAATCGATGCTATTTTGGACTTTCTAAGCACCTCCTAAATCGTACTCTATTCAGTAAAACAAAAATAAAGGTACATGAAACACTAAAAATCCCAATACTAACTTATGGATCGGAAAGACGGATGAATCCATCCTATCTGCATTAAAAATACTACGTAAAATATATGGCGCAATCTGTGAACAGGGTGTTTGGGGGCGAATATATTATTTTGAACTGCATAATCTTTTTAGGCAGGATAAAAATAGAAACATTGTTACCGCAATTAAGATAGGTAGATTAAAATGGGCAGGGCATGTCGTTAATATGGCGATGACAATCCAGTCAAAATAGTTGTTAAAGCCAACCCCATAGCAGCGACAGGACGAGGAGGCGAAAGTTGCGGAAGATGCCAGGAAGACTGTTGTGCCAAATTTGTCAACATTTGCACAAACCAGAGGCGAATGGCGGAGGAAGTTGGAGAAGGTCAAGGCTACAATGTAGGGTTGTACGTCACTGATTATGACGATGATGGACTGTCTCAGCAAGGACGGCAAGCGGCAGCAGGAGTTGCGAATATTTGGTTCCAAAGAAAACAGAATATGGAAATCCAGTTCTAAGCCTTAAGCATCGCCGTTAGTGGGCCCTTTGATATTGTCAATAATAGGAGCGAATTGCAAATATAGGCGTATTCAAATTACAGTTACTGAATTGCTGAGCTCTGAGTGCATCTAAAGTGTGACTAACTCTTTTATCGAATGTGAGTATGGAAGAGTGGGTAGAACTATGACATTGACGCAAAAAAATAGCTGCTGTATCAGTTGGGCTAGTTGGATATTAGTCGAGTTTATTTCATTGTGTAGAGCAAGATGTACAGGGGGCTACTCTTAAATGTTTTACATTTTTCTACTGCTTCATTAGTAAATTGATCATTGCGCACTGCGTACTTGACTAGTAAATTCGCTATTACACACAGCGTTGCGTAATGACTAGCACGTTTTTTTTGTGTTCGTACATTATCATGAAAGTGCAGACTTTTAGTTGATGCTCTCGTCTTTCGAAAGGTGTGTTTAGATTATATGTAAATAACATTAAATTAGAATTAAAACGTTCCAGTTTTTTGTATAAGCAATAGTAAGCGATTATATCCGATAAACCCCGTTCTCCAAGTCGATCTGAAGTTTGTCAATATTTTGTTGTGACTGTGATTTACTGTCATTAACCTACTCGTTTTGCTGAGAAAAGGCAATATAAAGTTGTAAAAATATAGACGTCGTAGAAAAAATATAGTACATTGCTCGAGTTGTAAGGCAATTCACTCGTGTAAATGCGTTACTCCCCGCTACGCGGCTCGTAATATGCTTCTTACAATTCTCACTATGTTTGTACTATACTATTGCAATCTACTAAAAATTTCCAAATGGAAAGTTTATTATAAGGTTTCCTGAAGGAACATCATGCCAAGCTTAAAGATAGGAAAACGACAAGCTGTTACCTTCATTTTTAGCTAGGATATTGGCAAAAACGTAGAAATTTGTAAAAATTTTAATAATTCATTCTACTTATTTACTGAACTAATTTCACCTCAATTGAGAAAATCAAATATGGTTGCAATTAATTGATTTTGTTGCGTATTTACATAAATTAATTAAGAAAGATACCCATTGTAAATGCATTGCATAGCCACAGAACCGTAATATATGATCTTCACTAAAGAGGGTGGAAGAATATCCAAATCGCACTATATTATATCTCAAACGTTTTGTACAGTATGACCCACCCATCCATTATCAGTGTGCCAGGTGTGGGTGGCTATCGCAGTCCCACCTCTCCAGTTACTACTCGTGCAGCCAGCTGACTGCCTTACTTATTAACTACTATAACTACCCACCAAAATATTAGCGTAGCGAACGGTTACAAGAAACGCACAACAAATGTAAAAGTGCTTTGTTGTAAGTAGGTAAATAAAATTCTAAATTCTAATTCTTACAAAATAGAACCAGAAAATTGATTGCAAATAGTGTTATTGTTATTAGATATTACCTACTTTTTATTTAAATTTTTTGTAATTGCGTWACGTCATCACATTGTCCCTCCTTTTACARTTAGTTACAACTTGACCTGCTTCTAAGTAAGTTATAAACAAGCATTTTGCTTGCCACCCGTACACTGCCGATTTCCCGCAGACATCCCCAAAGTCCCATCGCTATCCTCTAAATTGCGAACGAAAGCGAGCAGACCGCACAAAAAGTTACTCGGTTGCCGCCCTTATCGCTACCGGATTTGCCTAATTTCGTTCATATTGTTTCGTTCTGTTGGACCCTGATTGCATTTCTGTTCTCACCGCCGCCAGGGTACCGCGATTCCATTTAACGACTAATCCCAGCTTAAGCCCGCAATTTTACTGATTCACCGCGGGTAATGCTCTCCAAGTTGTAAGAACCTCCGGTAAACAGTCGCTCGTAATGAAAATTGTATTTCTGACATCGCTCGGGAATGAAGGATCCGAATTTATTTTTACGACTCTCCAATGAAAGAGCGACATCAAGTCTCCTGCTGTTTTGCTGTGTTTAACTTTATTGTTAAGCTGTTTACCGAAGTTCATCCATAAAACAAGTGGAGACGGACTAAAAGTGGGTGCGAGGACTAGAACAATAACTTTTGCGGCTTTTGTTACCACTCAATAATAAGGCTTCTCCTGTATAAAACTCCAAACGTTTTCTACCCAAGACAGCTTTTTGAACACTTTGCTCAGAAATATTATATAATTTATGAATTTAAAATGTTGGAAAAGAATAATGTAAGTAAAACTTTAGATGGTAATGCCATCTGTCAGCATTACACTGACATGATGACAAAGCCATCTAGCCGCCTTAACGGGTACTACTTCCTAAAGGAAGTGACCTGTAATGATTTCGGGGTGAATTATACAGGGTTGTAATTAACGCCCGGTAATTTAATGCAGTTTGCAGATTAAAGAAAATACTAAATGCTCGATTAAAAAAATAAAAAATGCAGGAAAAAATAACATAAAGCCCCTTACATTTCTTACAAAATCGCAATATAAAATATCCCATTTGTACGCTAAGGTCTGGTCGGTACTTTACCGAAATATGCACTATAAAAATATATAATTGCTCGATAATTTATGTTCACAATTGAATTAAGTTTATCATTTTACAGCAATGCATTAGAAAAAAATATAAATACTCGATAAGTCATGTGCAAATTTGATTAATAAATTTGCATATTATAATAAATTGAAATGCCTTATATCGCATCACAAATAAACAGCCACCTGTCGCGTCTATTTCCCAACGCTAATCCTTATTCCGTTTGGTGCAAAAAGCAAAAGCAATTCCAATTGGAAGGAAGAGATCCCGTAGGCGACCAGGCAAATCTAAAAGAGCTCTTTTAGTTCAATAGGTAAGCGACAGGTTAATATTTCCCTGATGTATGTTGTACATATGCCATTTTTATTTCAGATTGAAGTTTTGTTAGTGTACATACCAAACAATATTTTAAGTTCTTTGCTGCGAGTGCATTTTGTTTTCCAATTATGTAAACAGTTACCGAAAATGTGTTTGTTTGGTCAATTAAATGTTTACTTTGTTTCACTCTTCTTTTAATTATCAATGAAAACATAGGTACTTACAGTGATGTTTAAAATTGTTATACAGCTACTGCTTAATAGTTGATGGAGAGGCCATTTTTATTGAAGGCAAGTACCTATTGTTTCACCACCAATATTCCATTTAACATTTCGCGAGCTTTTATTACATTTTATAGAAAATTTACTAATTGAGGAAGCATTCGAATCTGGTACTGAGCATTCCTTAAATTAATCGAACATCATTATTTATTTAACGAATATTTTTAATAATTCAGGACACATTTGAATTTGTTACTGCACATTCGTTACATTTATCGAGTGTTTATTATATTTATCTAATATTTATTATTTTAACATGCATGTAAAATTTATTCCGAGCATTCATTACATTTACCGAGCGTCTATGATGTTTATCGAGTATTTCTTTTTGTAACATGCGTGAAAATTTTATATTGGGGGTCTACCATTTTTATCGAATATTTAGTTTTTTTATCATGCATTTGGATAAGTTAACTGGAAAATTCAATATGCATTGCAAATAAAATATTTAGCATTTAATTTGTTCACAAATGTAAATACAACTAGGTAGAAAGGGCACCATGGACAGTTACAACTGTTACTTGACGGTCGAGTTTTGTGTTTGTGTTATAAATTGAATTTTTTGAGCACCACAGGCTGTATAGGCTTCCTATGGCTCCGAATTTAGTGATTAAAGGTTCGGCGGCGGCAAAATGTGCATCATGTAATGGATGGGATGCCGTTCGCCGGCAGTACAATCAAGTAATTGGTTTGTAAGAGGTTCATCTAAATAATCGTGGAATTTTTCGATTTCGTTCGCAGTGCGCCAAATACCATCCAATATGTAGCTCAACGACTACCAAAAGCTGTTACAGTAACGACCAGATTTATAACTGAACTGTTTTATATTTAGAGTATAACCTTCTTTAATCGTGCTGTACAAAGTCTACGCGTTTCAGCATCAAAAGCACTATTTCAAATAATAGGCAATTTCCTGTTTCCGGTTGTATCAGGACGTAGTAAATTATCTCTACTATGTTAACATTTTACTGCTCACGTTACTTTGCTTTCCTAAATAGTAGAGGTGCCCTAGTCATCCTCTTTTCATGTATGCTATTGAGTTAATCCTCTTGTCTACCAGCCAAGAATGCTCTTGTAAATTTTCCCCTGATAATAAAACATCAATCTTTCCAAACCTTTTCAACGTTCTGCTCAAATATAAATTTGAAGTTTGTGTTAAAAAAAGAAAATGACAGCACTTGACAAGCGAACTAGAATAGAACTTGATAGAACATAAAATATTTGTGTCAACTTCTGCTTAGAATGAATAAACAAACCCTATAGAGAAATGCAGTTTATGAGCACTTAGTAAATATTTAATACGGTTATAGCTACAACAGACCAGAAATATAACACTTCTAGAAAGCTCAACCGTAATTTTAAATTCGATAAACCTAAAGGTTACCGTGGCCGAAACGACTATTAGAGAATTGTCTCCGTGCTCCTGTTGACACATACCAGCGGTCATCCGGAATGGCAACTCTTAGCCCAGACAGTTATTGATTTTCTCATTCCATTGTCGATTGCTTTGAAATTCAATCCTGAAGGCGTCTCACCACGGTTCTGTCTAGACCCCAAGCAACAAATCGACCGGGCTCTGGCTCTCTAGAAAAGAAGCGTGGGTGGGCATGTGTTATGTGGTATTATTGGCTTTTCCGAAGTGGACGAGCGCAGCGGATTTTGCTGTTCTACAAGCAGAGAACTGGCTATGTTTGGAACATAATGTTAACATTGTAATGGGGGAAGTACAATCAAATGAAGGTATAGCAATCTCTTTGTACGAGCCAGATGAACAAGACTAGGTATTTTATTGCCGCAGCTTTATATTTGTATGCTACCTATGGCTGTGACGAACAGTTTAAGTCATAGTCAGACCACGTTTGAACTTTATCTACGGAGAGGTGTGATACCCAATGAATTTTCCGTATCAATTTTAAGATGAAGCGAAGGCTGCACCAAAATGCGTAATCATTACAAAAATTATTTCACACTTATTTCTGTAAAACTGTTTCATTAAAGGTGATCGTATGAAGGTATAGTGTCTAATGTGCATGAACACACGCATTTGGGTTAACACATTAGTAAAATAATAAATAAATCATAAAAAAACTTAAGAAAAGACGCTGCACACGTAAAAATGTTTGATTTAAGGAAATAATTACTTTTGCATTAGAGTAGGTATCGTGTTTAAATCAATGATAATTGTTTCTGGCATACTGGTTCTATTGTTACAAACAAAAATTTTGAAATTTGTTTTAAATGAAGACAAATATTTTGTTACTTTGTACAAAATACTTCTGATTAATGCAACATTTAATTGCTTTAATTTTATATCGATATGCTTACTCCAAAAAGCTATTTTTTCGAATAAAGTGTATATAAAGTTTCTTTTACGATAAGGGCTTAATAGAGAAACAAAAAAATGCATTGCATTGAAAATAAACCCCTTTGGCTCAATATAGGTACTTAATCACCAAAAAGCATTTTTTAAAGAATAAGACAACATTAAAAAACGATATTTGTTCTTTCTTGAAAATTCCTTTACTCTATTAGTCAAAGAAAATATTTGTACTTTAAAAAGCTTTCCTTGGTCCAAGAGAATGTACAACAAGAAACAAGGAAAAGTTTGCAACAAAATATGTTTTGTGAAACAAATAAAAGTACCGTTCGTTCAGAATATATTCTACTAATGGCGCAAGATTTTTTCATGGTTTGAAGTAAAATAATCAAGTAAATTATTTTGTTGAGTATATAGAAACAAATAATTGATTTGACACAAACAATCTTTTTCGTTTTAGATAAATCGTTTTATGTGTGCAATATAGCAAATTTCCTGGCTAATTTAGCAGTCGCTTACAACGCCTACATAATTTGCAACGGACTAAAACGTAAATGTTGGAGGTAACGCACCTTTATTGACACATTAGATGCTTCATCTCAGTGGTCTGGCTAGACCCTTAGTTTTAAATAACAGAAATTTTGTCAAACAGAATAACTTCAAAATTAATTTTATTCATTTTTAACAATATGTTGAATTGTTTAAAGGTGTATTCACTGTGAAACATACTAAAACGTTGTTATCTCTTTGACAATGACCATTAGGACGAAATGATCGCCAGAATTATCTGATAAATCGAGCGAGACGAAAATACACATACGTTCAATCAGCTGGTTTCCGAGCTACCTAATTGATTCATTTTTACGTTAGGGTCAGCTTCCTTATGTTCGTTGCACTTCCTGTGAACCGCGGATTATACGTTAGTTCATCTGTTTGCGCGTCGTACGATCTGTGTGCATTTCAGTATAAATAGTGCAAATAAGTCGATCAAAGATCAATAATTAATGTACCTAATACTTAGATTCGAAGATTCTCTAGGCACATACCCTCTAGAAAAAATGTAAGTTCCAACAATATTGGTTCAAAAACTTTTGTCTTTATTAATGGCGTTATTACTCACTCTATGTTGTTAATAAATTGTTATGATAAAACGACCTCTTATCACTTCTGCTTTTGTTCCAACTCGCTCGCACCTTACACCCCAAGGTGCAACAATGTGACAGTTGTAAAATATTCAATGTTTCTTAAATAGATGTGGATATTATATGGGTGGCAGGACTCAATAAAATAAGTTACTTTCTTATTGAAGATTTTTCATTTTCACGATAAATAACTAAAACAGGAAAAGTCAAATTTCGATAAATGTAATAAATTTTTCAAAATGCCCTGACGTCGCTGTAGAAAACCTTTTAAGAAAAGATTGTAAGTATAAAAAAAATTGTAAATGACTTTATGAAGGTCCTCAAGCTAAAGTATGAAAAATGTGTTTTAGTAAAGCGCATTGCCACTGCTTCACCTGTAAACATAATAACACAGACTAATGTAATCGCATTTTTATGATGCTTATATATTGGCAGACAGGTATAAACTTTGTGATTTTATGCAAGATAACCTTCAAATTATGAAAAAGTACACGATTATTACAATCGGAAATGTAAGATTAAAAATATTGCAAACTACTCGTACATTCCACAGGTTGTGGAAATTGATTTGGTCGAACCGTTAACCGATCTGTTCAACTTGGCCACAATATATCATAACTAACAAGTATACGAGCAAAATATTGGAGCTAACTCAGGAACGGTGTAGACATATTTAAAATATCTTGTGTAAGAGTTCAGTTTTAACAATAACAAATAAATTTAAGAGACAAGTTTTCCGTCCATAGAAACTAGAATAAATTTGTTGATGCAAAAAATTATGTACATAAAATTTTGCGTTGCCTAATAAAACGGCTGTAGTAAAAGTACTGAAAAGCTATGTAGGAGGAAGGTTTCCGTTTGACTCCTTACAGAAGCTTACTGCAACATCGGCAATTTTATCTAAATATCTATGAGGGACTTACACCGACCCTTAAATTCAACACCTTCGTTATTCAGGATTTTTCTTCAGGCCAAACGAAGTTATTTGAAGGAATGCAATGCATAAGTGGTTTGTCGCTTCAGCATTTGCTTGTTAGCGCCCCTTTTTTACAACTGTGCGGTACATAATTTTAATGAAATAAGTATAAGATATCTATATCAGCAATTGCATTGCATAAGATTGCAACTAGGTTAACATGAAAACCTGAAAAATGCAGTGGTTTATCAACATTTTTCTGTTAATATCAGCTCATACTTATAGATAGCATAGTACAGAAACTTAAAACGGGTTGATTAATTGTGGTGACATTTGGTTCTACCAGAAAGATTGAAATTATTATTAAAAGTTGTAGTCCTAAATTTTCTCTTAACTGAAGAATGACCAATTTGAATACTAATATTTTACATTTTTTATAAGATAAAGCATCACTACAACAACAATGCATGCGTGCAGCGGATGTCAACACCATAGGTAGTCTACAACGAACGAAATACAGCTCCGGTGCAGTATCAATTGTTCCCTGATTGCTACTCCAACGCTGTTACTCAATATTTTGATTGCAGTCTGTTTCTGGTATGGAATATTAATTCAGTGGTCTGCGACTTACAAACATACTGCATCTTGTGGAAATGAAAAAACACACACTCACAAATACAGTACATAAGGCCGCTTCGAGGTCTAAAACCAACATTATAGGTGATTAGTAATTAAATACTAGTTCTACTAAGTATAGCATTGTTAAGTTATAGTGTTAAATTTTCGCTTCAGTCGAAAGCCTTTAGTGTTCAATTAAAAGCATTCCTTCTAAAACGCCAAACATTAGCWCATGTTTATGAAGAACTTCTTMTGGTCGAACCATGTTGAACAAACAGCATTGAAGCCAGGTTGTTTTGTTATATAAAACCTATACTTCGTGCGATTTGCATCTCTCATGCGGTATGATATACATCTAAATTTAAACGATCCATATTTTTGAAACTAACCCACAATGCATTCACATTTATGCATATAAATGGCCGCGTTGTATTTTACAATGCGCACCGAGAAAGACCCATCTCATGACAGCTACCCTCGTAAATCAGAACGGCAAGGATAATCCAGAGATGGATGGCCACAATATCAATACCAAGTGTAAATACACAGGTATTGGTAAGGTATTTATAGCCCTCTGCTCGCCTGCTCAACGCTCCGAGGTGATTGATTTTACGTTCCCGATATTAAGGGTACTTTACGCAATAAACTGCACTATTGGATCTGAAGCCGCTCATAATCCCATGCGGACTGGCACGTAATATGAAACTTCGTAAATAAAGCAGCAAAATGTTCCACATTACACATGCTGCGGGCAAGCTGAACGGTGAGAAAATTATTATAAGCTGATGCTTAGCATTTCAACAAATTATTTTTTATTAAGGATGATTGAGAAAATAAGTAATCATAAGGTTAGGCGAGATGGCACAAAAAAGATTGCTAATACAGAATTCTGATGATTATATGTAAGTTTTTGCTGGACTAATAATAAAGAAAATGTGAAACCAACCACCAAAAAAAATTTAGACGCGTTGAAAATCAAAATAGTTATAGTTCCTGTATTGTATTCCGTCGACACGGCAGCCCTGCTCGCGGAATATTTCTATTATAGATAGCAAAGACGAAAATTACTATTTATTAGGTTAGCAGGTGCAAATTACAATGATTTGATCCTTGGGCCAAATCCAACGCAGAAGCAAAAGTGAAAGTACGGTCTATAACCGGCAAAAAAGCAGCGTTTCGCGTCCCGGCGTCTTGCAATGCACGGCGACCGAACCTATAAAAACTATTCGGCTCCGCCTGCAAGTGGATGCTTTTCTAAAGAATCCGGAGTAGAAATCCTATGCGAATGTACAACATAAAACTCTCCATCATCTAGAAAAAAAGACACTTAGAGCTCTCCTGCTGTCCTGTTGTAACCATCTAGACAACCTATCTGACTGACATAGGGATCAGGAGCTCAATGCCCACCTGAAGAAGCCAACTGCTGGAAGATTTGCTGGAAGCCTAACCTTTTCGACAGTGTGAAGGCATGCAGCACACCGCCCGTCTAAAGAATCTAGCTGTAGCAGGTCTTCCAACGCTATATCTGCGTGTCTAATATTAAAAAAATATTATTAAAATAAACAAAATTTATCTGTCTATTCACCTATCCATTGCCATTACTTTTTACTTGTTATCCAGGTGACTCATTGCCTGAATGTACAATTTGTTTTCTAGCGTGCTAACCAATTACACCACGAAGGCGCTCCGGTTAGAGTCCCAGCCCAAGCGAGTTGTATAGTGAAGCGATATGTTAATTCGAGTAGGCCTACCGATATCCTCCAGTTAGCAAATTTGATCGAAATTGTGTATAGTCCAGTATTACATATATATAGTTTTAGTTTATAACTATTGCCATTTTCTGGCATTTCTACTTTTTGTCACATACATTTTTTCAGAACCCTCAGAATCCTTTTTATATTTTTTTAGCTCTCAATCCCTGGATGTCACCTTGTTTTCCAGGTTTGTATCAGTATCCTAGTATGCATAAGTATAAAACTTTATCGCTAAATATTATGCAACACTTAAATTTTTTCAAAATAATACGTGTTCCTTATGTTAGTTGCTATACCTGTTTAATTCATCGTTATCCTTAATTTTTTTAAGTAACCCAATCTCTTCGCCTGTTACAATTGCCAGATTACTGCAAATGCCATCAACAGCCCCATTCATTTGAATTGGCTTTTCCTATTGTCTATTTCAGTGCACAGTTAAACACTAGAGGATATAGGAGATCACGCTTACTTAGGTCTTCGTGGTATAATCTCTCTCCGAAAGTTGTGGTAAACCAATCCTCAAGAACCGCTACCTAAACAACAAATTACAAACATCATCTTGGGCAGAAAAGAGGCGTCATTAAAGCCCAGGTTGAGCGAGCAAAACGAATTTGCGAACCGCAACATCTACAAACAAAATTGTACCACCTAAGCCGTGTACTACAAGCATCACACCTGTCTATAAAAGCATGAGAAAGCTGCAGCATATTATCGCTTCCACGAAGATCATACATAACTTTTGCATACCTTGCATTTGCAGAAAATTATTCACACGAGGGATGCTGCAGCCTTGAACAAATTAAGACGTCTGCTTACAGAACATGCTCTTCGTCCACGTAAGGATTGTTGATACTGCCAAACACTACCGTGCTCGCCTACAAAGTGTAGTTGTTGAGATCTACAAACACCAAGAAGCATTGAAAATAAACAACGCCAGACTGATACTGACCACCACGTGATCTGTTGTGGTCCAATGACGCTACTCCGTCAACCAGGGACGACTACGTAAGTACTCAGTGGCGGACGCCCGAGTCAGTTTGTGTTCACTCGGAAATATTTACACATCAGGACAGTGAGCGAAAATTCAGCAAGAAGGAAATCGCCACGATCACGGTCATCTAGCCCGGAACCATTCACCAGCATGGACTCCGGTTGTGAAAGCCTTAATCACTATTTCAAAGCTCTACGATTTCAGGATTTACTCCACTCCTTGCACTGGATCCAATACACTTTTGAGTTTCTTGTATAATAGTAATCTCCATATCTGATGCACATATCGTCCATTTTATCGGCTAGATTATCCAGGACCACTGTTTTTATGCTCTAATGATGAATCTGAGGTTTAGTGCTTATTAATAATTCTTTTCTTGTGTTTGTAATAAAAAGGAACTATGTGTCGTCTTTTCCTTATTTTCTGCAGTTTGTTTACTGCAAAATTCTTCTTTATTTCTCAACACAGTCGCAGAAATAATTTTATCTTCTGTATCAGTAGCAATTCTTTGTTCTGTGTGATACGCGGTAGATGCTAATTCCATAGCATGTAGATTCGTTTTGAAACTCCATGTGTTATGGTTAGAACTATGTGGTACCTAAAGTTTCATATTTATCTTGCTCTGACCATCTTCAGACTGTATTCTTGTTCAAGCAGAATCAGTAGTAGATGTAATGACTCGCGCTTCTCTGGGAGCCGCTGAAATAGCTCCTGTCTGAAATAAAAACGCACTGATTCGGAGCGATGTGTGGCATAAAAGGTTAAATCCCTCATGCTCTAAATCCAGCAACACCATTTGCAACGATGGCTATTCTTGTTTTGTAACATCCAGTTTCCGGCTTCCTGGTTGAAGTTGGTCTTAAGAAGTTTGAAAAACAATATGTGTTGTGATTCGAAAGGCATACTAAAGTAAGTAACACTATATACATACAGCTATCGTATGCAGTAAATCTATCGTGTTACAAGAAAAAGCGTGGCAGCATAATAGGTTTACCATTATCTGCATAATGGTACAAAATATTCCCTAAACTGTTTTAATATGTTTGCTTCAATTTACGAAGATTTTGAAATTCACAGATAGCCCAGAACCTTGCAGAAGACCATCAACAAATTCGTCCCTCCGGATTCGGTATTCCCTCGAAGATCAGCATGCAAGTGCTGCTCTTCTGCATAGCATGTGCAAGAATAGACATCCTTGGCACCTTGAGACGCTATTACTTTTTCTGGCTTAGTATTGATTTGAATCCCGCTTTCATGATGTTAAATTTTTTGTCAGGTATGTGTACTTATATCCTTTTCACTTGCATTAGGCACTCCTTCTGATTTTCGGATACTAAAGTTTGACTTGGGTCGCAAAACTGCGCAAAATCACTCATTTCAAGCAGATCTTGATTGGCCACTGCAGCAGCATTGCTTATATGGGTAACTAATCGCATTTCTTTTGCAAATCCTAATTTAGGGCCTCTGTCTAAACGTGCTTTGCTGCTTCTCGTGTATAAGTGCATTCTGGAAGTTCTAGAATGAATTTTGCAAGCAACTGTTCCATAGCCATTACTATAGTACTGATTTGAACTTACTATTGTTGAATTAAGTGAAATGAATAGAAATCATTCGCGTTTCCTACCATTTGCAGTTGGGCGCAATTAGAAAATGGGAGTGAGACACACTTTACCTGTCTAAAATTACCGTGATGTGAATTATTTAAGGATGTGCGCATGGCATATAATTAAGTTAGGTTAGTCGTCGTAGATAGTATTAGGCATTAAGCTTTTTAAGATTACGTCACCCAATATGGCGTCCAGGGGGCAAAAAGCGCACGCATGGGGCGCATCTGCGAAACCCTAAAAACGGACGCGTGGCTGATAGAGTTGGGTCCTTCATGAGCAAGTCGTTCAAATTGAATGACTCATGCCTTGATTTGGCTCACAGCTAATGAATCAGCGTCGTTCGTGCGTCGTATGTGGTTAACAGGTGACGACAGCACACGACGAGAACACAGCATGACAGCATATTTATATGCTGTAGCGAGACAGGAGACACCGCTGTCACTTTCAATTGACGATCCAAATGAACGACTTGAATGATCCGAATCTACGCGATTGATTGAACGATTTGAATTTAATCGAATGTACCAGCTCTAGTGACTGACGTTGGCATTAAGTAATGGGGTTTCTGTGACAGCGCGCTAGAAGCTGCATCGTTTTGACATGTGCCCCCTGGCAGTCGCTCCGAAAGTCACGTGTTCTAAAAAGCCTAATTCCAACGAATTGTCAAAGTGTCTTTTGAAAATGGCATCTGTAGGGTAAACAAAGACTTGATATAGTATGTTTACATGTATTCTGTAGTTATCGTTTAAGAGATTTTAGGAGTTTTGTGTATATGTTATCTGCATAGGTGATTTGGCTATTATTGTTATTCCAATTTTTGCTAAACAGAGATGTCGAGTCTTTGTTTACCCTGCAGACGCCATTTTTAAAGACACTTTGACAGTTCGTTGGAATGCCTAGAAATATCTCAGGTTAGTTGCAGACAAGGTTATGCCTAAATAATTTTAATTCACCTAAACAGGCAGTTCTTTGCAAGCACATACATCGGGCAAGGAAGATTACTTGTGATGAAGTTGCTGTGTTCTGCAAGTATATCTATTAAGTACACAAATGCATTTTGTCCTGGAGCAGATTTTACTACTTTAATCTAGAAAAAATGTAATATAAAAAATAAAAGGCAAAAAAGTAAATCCACGTAAGTGGGTGTTCTGATAATATACCTACTTTTACCTTCAGAGATACAGCATCGCTAAAAAATAATACTTATCAGTTGTCGCTACCCTAACCGATAACAACCAGTAACAGTTTAGGTGCTTACAGGCAACGAAGCACATAATCAACTAATAAGGATTTTAAGTGGACCCCACCTTTCGCATCTCTCTATTGTCATTAAACTGGAAGGACCGCGCCCATTAATTATGCTACGCGCCGCAGCAGCAGACGCAAAACTTCATTGTTAAATTACCCGAAATTTCGAGTCCCTTAAATTTGCGACGTCCTTCCGAAATTAATCCCGTCATAGTGGAAACCTCAAATTAATTGGCAAATTCTAAATCACAAGACTGAATTAATTAAATGCGAATTTGTGATTAAAATTTAGTCGCGGCGGGAGCTCTTCGAGTGACGTTCGTTTTCGCATAAACAACGTGATCTGAATTAAGAGAGCACAAAAGCACTAAGAGAAAGTGAATAATAGAAGACCTTACGCGGCGGGTGTTTAAAATTCCCATTAAAAATTTATGCGCCACCATTTTCTACGGTTTAAGCGAAAGAGGAATCTACAAAACGACACAACGTGTTTGGCAAAAGTTTTATGCGCTACCTTAATGAAGGAGTTTGATACTTGTGGAAGATACATTCCCCATCTTGCAAAGTGCATGCACAATTTTCGTCTGCATATCAATTATGTTAATAGGTTAGAATTGAATTCACAAAAGCGGCTATAAAGAGATACTTACGTCCAATTGTTGGTATTTAATTGTTTGCCTTATTTACTCGGCCATTTACAAAAAACACCACATAATATATTATAATGTTTATGTACAGGGTGGTCCAGTTATCCTGCTCACTCAATTGATGGCTTAATTTAAAACCGTAGAAAAAAATGTTTCAAATAAAAGTGGTAGCAGCAAAGGAGTACTCAATAAAGCAATATAGCACATTTACACAGCTTTGCCAGAATTTCCAGCACTGAACTAACTATACCTGCATTTTTTTTTTAAATAGAACCATCTTCTTTTTATGCCGGATTCTGATTACATATCAAAGTATAAGCAAAAAATTATTAAGATATATGTACATTAAAATTAACGGTTTCAGAGATACGCACCCATGAGATTTATAATCATAATCTGGCATTCAAAGTCGGTAGTTCTATTAAAAAAAAATGCAAGTTTGGTTCAGTACTCGAAATCTGGCAATGCTGTTCAAATGTGCTATATCGCGTTATCGAGTACTCCTTGGTTGCTACAACTTTTATTTAAAACATTTTTTTTCAAAAAAACTGCAAGTAAAGTTGTGGATTGAGCACGATAACTGGACCACCCTGTAACTAAAACATATCAAAGTTGTGTATTTGAAGCGGAATGCTCTATATATTATATCGTTTTTTTAACTCTACGTTCAAAATAAATGTTAGCTTTATTAAGGTTTGCTGCACCCAAACCTATACCAATTCTGAAAAAAACTACTATTTTTTAAATTGTGATGTTAATTTAAATCATTAAAAGCTCAACTTGTAGGTATTTAGTCTTTTAAAGACAAATTTACACTTTAATACTATAAGGGGTTAAGTTTTGTTTTACATCTATTAAAACGTCTAAAACCTACGTTTACATGATGGTGTTAAAAACTCGAAGCTAAATTGTTAAAACCTTTAAACGGTAACACCTTGTTAAATTTAAATGGACCACCGTGTATTATTTATTTGAAACACATGTAAAATTTATTTTTCTATCGACAACTAATAGGTAGGTACCTATATTGTTTTATATATAAGTTGGCCATTTGGCGTACAAACCAATGGTTGTACAAGCAAAGAAATTTTCTTCAAAAATACTGGAAAAAACGATTGGGCATAAAATATCTTAAACATATTAAATCATTATTAACAAACCTCCATAAAAACCAATGTTCAAACTGTATGCCTTTTGCGTTAATACAATTTTGAAACCTCTCTAAAAGCGGTCGGGTTACTTTATTTATAAAGATGGCCCACACAAGAATATTATAATATATGGGTAACACGGAAACAAACCTCAACAAAGAAATTACTTTTCTTCACAAATTATGGCATATTCTACGAAATACTTGTGTGTCTGTTTTAGTAAGCACAAATTTTACAATCGATTTTAAATTAACTTCTTGGTGAGCTAGACACTTGAAAGTTTGAAAATAGCTTGAAACTGGATAAAAACGCAATATTAACATCATGTCCTTACTTATAATCCTGTCATGGTGTTATGACAATCTAATTATATATTTTTTAACAGCGCGTTTATATACAATGCGAAATGCTTAAACTGTCGTCAACGGCCATACCACGTRGAATGCGCCAGTTCTCGTCCGATCACTGAAGCTAATCAACGTCGGGCGCGGTCAGTACTTGGATGGGTGACCGCTTGGGAACACCGCGTGCTGTTGACATCTTTTTTCGGCAAAGTTTTATTAAAATGTCATGTCGCATGCAATATCAAAATAATTGAAGTTTTTTTATTTGCTAAATCTAAATTACCTACACTATAAAAATTATTGTGTAAATAATAATCTCTCTGCCTCGTACAGATTTATAACCCCATACAGATTAACAACTTGTAATTTTTTTAAATGAAAAACGTACGGCGCATACTATACATAATTGATGCATGAATAATGAATAGGTGCCCCGCGTTTCTTCGTTTTATATCTTGCAAGTAGTTACAAAGCTATTAAAAATATATATATAATCACAAATTTTTAGCACAATCTGTATGTACTTCTTTTAGTTCCTAAAGACCTCATATTGCTAACATATTAACCCATGTACTAATTTAACAGCAACTAAGTATACATATTATTGTTTGCAGACATTTTATATTCTTTTCTAAAAAAAACCTTGAACCTGAAAATGCAGTCCACCGGAATTACTCATACCTAGAACTTTATAATATAACTGCAATATTTAAAACGTTTCCATGCCAATTTTTTTATTTGGTAGATATTTCACGGGTTACTTTTAAAGGCTGCGAATGAACAAACGTTAACATAACAAGCGCAAAAATAACACGTACCTCTACAAGTAAGATCGCAAATCAAGTTCCTTACGCCATAATTCATGAATTTAAGAATATCCTAAAATTACTCCCCATTAAAAAAGCACCCGGTTCCGAGTAGACAATATCCTCCTGAAAACGCCTCCAAAAAAGTTATAGTTTAACTCCATTATACAGGGTGATTTTTTGTAAACTTCACACCTTAAATAACTTTAAATATAGCAAAAATTTAAAAATTTGCAAAGACAGGTAAACTTTTATTTGCAGGGGGACAACTTTTGAGATAAGTTTTTAATGAATAGCGCTTACTCTCTGAGCAGGGTAGACACCCCTTTAAAAATTTTAAATGGAACTATCCATGTTGTGATACATCATTTGAAAGCTTATTTCACAAAGAGTCTGGCCATGTAATTAGTTTTACCACGTTTAACTTATTGACGGGGTAATAGATTAATAGTGCCTACGAAACAGGTTGCTTATTAAATTGAATATTTTGGACTCTTTTCAACAAAATGTATTTTATTTTACAGCGGAAATAAAATTTGTCCTTACGAGAACCCAAAATTTAAACAAACAACTTGTAAAAAATATGACACTTAAAAAAAACTCCCAGAATACTGAAAATTTTCTTTTATCATTATTATTAACATTAAAGTATTTATCATGTAATTTTTTAGAAAGTCCATGTCCACGAAAAGGAAAAATTATTTATTTGTAACTCCGAAATCAGTGTGAACAAAACCATAGAAATTCAAACCTTACAATAGATTCACAAAATGTGCACCACCTCTTACTATACAATAATACAGACGGTTCTCGAACTTCTGCTGCACTTTTGGGAAAGTTTCAGGTGAAATCCTCCTGCACTCGTTAATAATTCATTCTCGCAGATCGTCCAGGCTAGTAGGTTGTGTTTTGTAAACCACAGATTTTAAATGACCCCATAGAAAGAAATCTAAAGCAGTCAAATCGGGTGATCGTGGCGGGCATTCAATTGTTCCACGCCTACCAATCCAGTGAAGAGGAAATCTATGATTTAACCAATTTCGCACATTAATGGCGTATTGCGGTGGGGCTCCATCATGTTGGTAGAACAATCGTATTCATCCAACATTGGATTTCCTTCAGGGTCACGTTGGTTTTCTAATTGCTCTGTGATTAAAGGATCAATAACGTTATCATGTAATTCTAAATACATTCCCACATTTAGCGTCCCATCAATGAAAATTGGACCTACAATTGCGTTGCCAAGTATTCCAGCCCAGACGTTCAGCTTCTGAGAAACTTTTGTATGACCTCGAAAAATATAAGGATTTTCGTCACTCCAGTACCTGACCTTATGTTTATTTACAGAGCCGTTCAAAAAATGTGCATTCATCACTGAAGCAGATATTTTTTATTAGATTTGGATTTACTATAATCTTTTCTGTCATAATTTCGCAAAATTGCAGTCTTCTATCGAAGTCATCTTCGCCGAGTTCCTGGAGAGTTTTCATCTTATAGGGATGGAATTTGTGCAGTTTTGTAACTTTCCTTACAGATGAATAAGAAAGTCCAGTGGCTGTAGAAATGTTACGCAAAGAGCTAGTTGGATCCATTGCAAAATGACCAAGTACTTCAAGTTGGGCCATTTCATCAACGACTCTATTCCCTGCCCTTTTTTTTGTTTACTACAGATCCAGTGTCTTGAAATTTCTGCACGAGATCGAGAATGTACCTAGCGTCAACATTTTTATCGGGGTGCCGTTCGTTAAACACCCTTGCTGACGCACGAGCACAGCTATGCCCAGCACCGTCAATAAAAATTATTTCTACCCTTTCGGCAGTTGAATAAACCATTATCACTTGGACTCTCACTTTAAAATTTCACGCGATTTATAAAAAGGAATGTGAACAAAAAGATGGTCGTGCCAAAGAAGTGGCCAAAAAGTTGAAACAAAAAATTGGAAACACGAAGTAGATAATTATTTAGCCAATTCAGTTTAAACTGTCGAGTTGCAATATCAAGCAATGTCGAAAGAAAATTTTAAGTATTTTTGGCATTTTGCTTAGGTGTAACAATTATTTTTTTAACAAGTTTTTTTAGGCTTAAGTAAGGACAATTTTTATTGTAACTGCAAGACAATAAATTTTGTTAAAAAAAGTCCAAAATATTCCATCTTATAAGCCACTTGCTACAATGCACTTTTTGACCCACTACCCCGTCAATGGGTAAAAAATAGTAAAACTAATTACATGGCAAGACTCCTTGTGTAATAAGCTTTTAAATGATGTATCGTAAGATGGGCAGTTTCATTTAAAATTTTTGAAGGGGTATCTACCTCACTAAGAGGATAAGCGCTATCCATTAAAAAACTTATCTCAAAAGTTGTCCCCCTGCAAACAAAAGTTTACCTGTTTTTGTAAAATTTTAAATTTTTCCTCCATTTAAAGTTATTTAAGGTGTGAAGTTTTCAAAAAATCACCGTGTGTAGTAAATGCAATTCTGCGCCTAACTTATTTTCCCACCGCCTGGAAAACCTCCAATGTTATATCAAATCTCAAACCTGGCAAGGATCCATGAAATCCCTGCAACTATAGTCCTATCAGCCCCATCTCCTCCCTAGCGAAAGTGACAAAAAAAAATCATATTATCTAGACTACAAGACTTAGATCAGAACTTTGAACTTACCTCTGAACACCAATTTAGTTTCCGACCCGGCCTTGGAACAATCACTGCCATTTCCGTTAATTTTAATAAAAGGATTAATACTGCACTTTTACTATTTGATTTAAAAAACGCATTTGATAAAGCATGGCATAAAGGCCTAATTAATAAATTATTTAGGCTACAAGCAAATGACTTATAAAAACCATTAATTCTTAGTTAATTAATATAACATTCCAAGCCAAAATTAACCGCAGTTACTCAAATATAAAACCGGTTCACGCTGCCGTTCCTCAAACGTCGGTGTCATCACCGAAACTACTTAACATACACTTAAATGATATACTGACTTTTGCAAAAACAAACCTCGGACTTTACGCATATGATACAGCCATTTAGGCTGACTCATTTTGCGCCATAGTCGCCAACAAACAACTTCAAATACATACAGACTAAATACTTTAACAAATTGAAAATAGAAATTGACCCACAGAACAGAGAAAATATAATATTTGCAAATAAAAGTTTACTAACAAACGAAACAATGCAAACATACAGATACACGGACAAGACATCTAACAGACTGATACTGCAAAATACCTGGGGGAGACCTTGGCCAAAAGACTGACGTACATACAACCAACACTTTAAAATCGCAATATTAAAGCATACGTAGTTACGAAAAAACTACGTTCCAATGGTCCAAACAACGCAATGGTTTGTACAGTGTAATCATTATGGTCTGACAAAGCCATGCTGTAGGGTAATATTGAGTTTCATTAAGATTTATCGGTTAGATGCATGGATCTAGTTTATCATCTAAAAATCAATTTATCTTTCTGAACCAAGTGCAGTGGTCATCTATTGCGTTATATAAACTGAAACTGACAGAATTGCAGCTAGCAAGTGCTGGGTTTATCTAAGGGTGTCCAAGGGCATACAAATGTGAATGCGCTCGTAATGCATTGAACATTATACCATTATGGTCAGAAAATGCCGTGCAGAAGGGGAATACTGAGTTTCCTTAAGACGGTGTTAGATTTATCGGTTAGATGCATGGATCTAGTTTATCACCTAATAATCAATTTATCTTTCTGAACCAAGGGCAATCAATGGTCATGTGTTGCGTTATCTAACCTAAAACTGACTGAATTACATCAGTACATTTACTGAAACTCAGCATTCTGAGTTTATCTAACGGGACCAAGGGCATACGAATTTGAATTCGCTCTTATTGCCTTATACAGTGTATCATTATGGTCAGACAACGCCATGCAGAAGGGGAATACAATGTTTCATTAAGAACGTGTTACATTTAGCTCGTATAGCCTTGTACAGTGTATCATTATGGTTAGACAACGCCATGAAGAAGGGGAATATTGAGCTTCATTAAGAAAGTGTTAAATTTATCGGTTATATGCATGGATCTAGTTTATAATCTAAAAATCAATTTATCCTTCTGAACCAAGTGCAATGGTCAAGTATTGCGTTATCTAAACTGAAACTGACAGAATTGCAGCTAGCAAGTGCTGGGTTTATCTAAGGGGTCCAAGGGCATACGAATGTGAATGCGCTCGTAATGCATTGAACATTGTACCATTATGGTCAGAAAACGTCATGCTGAAGGGGAATACTGAGTTCCCTTAAGAAAGTGTTAGATTTATCTGTTAGATGCATGGATCAAGTTTATCATCTAAAAATCAATTTATCTTTCTCAACCGAGTGCAATGGTCATGTATTGCGTTATCTAACCTAAAACTGACTGAATTACATCTAGCAAATGCTGGGTTTGTCTAACTGGTCCAAGTGCAAACGAATTTGAATTAGCTCGTATTGTCTTGTACAGTGTATCACTATGGTCAGACAACGCTATGCAGAAGGGGAATACTGAGTTTCATTAGGAAAGTGTTAGATTTATCGGTTAGATGCATGGATCTAGTTTATCATCTAAAAATCAATTTATCTTTCTCAACAAAGTACAATGGTCATGTATTGCGTTATCTAAGCTGAAGCTGACATAATTGCAGCTATCAAGTGCTGGGTTTATCTAACGGGTCCAAGTGCATACGAATTTGAATTAGCTCGTATTGCCTTGTACAGTGTATCACTATGGTCAGACAACGCTATGCAGAAGGGGAATACTGAGTTTCACTAAGAGAGTGTTAGATTTATTGGTTAGATGCATGGATCTAGTTTATCATCTAAAAATCAATTTATCCTTTTCAACCAAGTGCAATGATCATTTATTGCGTTATCTAAACTGAAACTGCCTGAATCACATCCAGTAAATGCTGAGTTTATCTAACGAGACCAAGAGTATATGAATTTGAATTCGCTCGTTATGCCTTGTACAGTGTATGATTATGGTCAGATGATGCCATGCAGAAGGGTAATACTGAGTTTCATTAAGAACGTGTTAGATTTATCGGTTAGATGCATGGATCTAGTTTATCATCTAAAAATCAATTTATCTTTCTGAACCAAGTGTAATGGACATGTATTGCGTTATCTTAACTGAAAGCGACTGAATTATATCTAGCAAATGCTGGGTTTATCTAACGGGTCCAATTGCCTTGTACGATCTGACAACGCCATGCAGAAGGGGAATACTGAGTTTCATTAAGAAAGCGTTAGATTTATCGGTTGGGTTCATGGAACCAGTGTATCATCTAAAAATCAATATATCTTTCTTAACCAAGTGCGATGGTCAAGTATTGCGTTATCTAAACTGAAACTGACTGAAACACATCTAGCAAATGCTGGGTTTATCTAACGGGTCTAAGTGCATACGAATTTTAATTCGCTCGTATTGCCTTGTACAGTGTACCATTGTTGTCAGGCAACGCCATGCAGAAGCGGAATACTGAATTTCCTTAAGAAAGTGTTAGATTTATCGCTTATATGCATTGATCTAATTTATCATTTAAAATTCAATTTATCTTTCTAAACCAAGTGCATTGGTCATGTATTTCGATATCTAAACTGAAACTGACTGAATTACATCTAGCAAATGCTGGGTTTATCTAACGGGTCCCAGTGCATACGAATTTGAATGCGCTCGTGCTGGCTTGTACGATCTGACGCCACGCAGAAGGGGAATACTGAGTTGCATTAAGAAAGTGGTAGATTTATCGGTTAGATGCTTGGACCTAGTTTGTCATCGAAAAATCAATATATCTTTCTTAACCAAGTGCAATGGTCAAGTATTGCGTCATCTAAACAAACTGACTGAAATACAGCTAGCAAATGCTGGGTTTATCTAACGGATCCAAGTGCATACGAATTTGCATTCGCTCGTATGGCCTTGTACAGTGTATCATTGTGGTCAGACAACGCCATGCAGAAGCGGAATACTGAGTTTCCTTAAGAAAGTGTTAGATTTATCGGTTATATGCATGACTCTAGTTTATCATTTAAAAATCAGTATATCTTTCTTAACTAACTACAATGGTCATGTATTTCGATATCTAAACTGACACTGACTGAATTACATCTAGCAAATGCTGGGTTTATCTACCGGGTCCAAGTGCATACGAATGGGAATGCGCTCGCATTGCATTGAACAGTGCATCATTATGGTCTGACAACGCCATGCAGAAGGGGAACATTGAGTTTCATTAAGATAGTGTTTGATTTATCGGTTAGATGCATGGATCTAGTTTATTATCTAAAAATCAATTTATCTTTTTGAACCAAGTGCAATGGTCATGTATTGCGTTATCTACACTGAAACTGATTGAATCACATCTAGCAAATGCTGAGTTTATCTAACGGGTCCAAGTGCATACGAATTTTAATTCGCCCGTATTGCCTTGTACAGTGTATCATTGTTGTCAGGCAACGCCATGCAGAAGCGGAATACTGAATTTCCTTAAGAAAGTGTTAGATTTATCGGTTATATGCATTGATCTAATTTATCATTTAAAGTTCAATTTATCTTTCTAATCCAAGTGCATTGGTCATGTATTTCGATATCTAAACTGAAACTGACTGAATTACATCTATTAAATGCTGGGTTTATCTAACGGGTACAAGAGCATATGAATTTGAATTCGCTCGTATTGCCTTGTACAGTGTATCATTGTGGTCAGACAACTCCATGCAGAAGCGGAATACTGAGTTTCCTTAAGAAAGTGTTAGATTTATTGGTTATATGCATGGATCTACTTTATCATATAAAAATCAATTTATCTTTCTTAGCCAAGTGCAATGGTCATGTATTGCGTTATCTAAACTGAAACTGACTGAAATACATCTAGCAAATGCTGGGTTTATCTAACGGGTACAAGAGCATACGAATTTGAATTCGCTCGTATTGCCTTATACAGTGTATCATTGTGATCAGACAACTCCATGCAGAAGCGGAATAATGAGTTTCCTTAAGAAAGTGTTAGATTTATTGGTTATATGCATGGATCTACTTTATCATATAAAAATCAATTTATCTTTCTTAGCCAAGTGCAATGGTCATGTATTGCGTTATCTAAACTGAAACTGACTGAAATACATCTAGCAAATGCTGGGTTTATCTAACGGGTACAAGTGCATACGAATTTGAATTCGCTCGTATTGCCTTATACAGTGTATCATTGTGGTCAGACAACTCCATGCAGAAGCGGAATACTGAGATTCCTTAAGAAAGTGTTAGATTTATTGGTTATATGCATGGATCTACTTTATAATATAAAAATCAATTTATCTTTCTTAGCCAAGTGCAATGGTCATGTATTGCGTTATCTAAACTGAAACTGACTGAAATACATCTAGCAAATGCTGGGTTTATCTAACGGGTACAAGAGCATACGAATTTGAATTCGCTCGTATTGCCTTATACAGTGTATCATTGTGATCAGACAACTCCATGCAGAAGCGGAATAATGAGTTTCCTTAAGAAAGTGTTAGATTTATTGGTTATATGCATGGATCTACTTTATCATATAAAAATCAATTTATCTTTCTTAGCCAAGTGCAATGGTCATGTATTGCGTTATCTAAACTGAAACTGACTGAAATACATCTAGCAAATGCTGGGTTTATCTAACGGGTACAAGTGCATACGAATTTGAATTCGCTCGTATTGCCTTATACAGTGTATCATTGTGGTCAGACAACTCCATGCAGAAGCGGAATACTGAGATTCCTTAAGAAAGTGTTAGATTTATTGGTTATATGCATGGATCTACTTTATCATATAAAAATCAATTTATCTTTCTTAGCCAAGTGCAATGGTCATGTATTGCGTTATCTAAACTGAAACTGACTGAATTACATCTAGCAAATGCTGGGTTTATCTAACGGGTACAAGTGCATACGAATTTGAATTCGCTCGTATTGTCTTGTACAGTGTATCATTGTGGTCAAACAACTCCATGCAGAAGCGGAATACTGAGTTTCCTTAAGAAAGTGTTAGATTTATTGGTCATATGCATGGATCTACTTTATCATATAAAATTCGATTTATCTTTCTTAGCCAAGTGCAATGGTCATGTATTGCGTTATCTAAGCTGAAACTGACTAAAATACATCTAGCAAATGCTGGGTTTATCTAATGGGTCTATGTGTATACGAATTTGAGTAGGCTCGTATTGCCTTGTTCAGCAGTGATGGGCGCGTAGAATACTCCATGTAGATTACGCCATTATCTACGCGTAAACTATGTAATATTTTACTTTAAAAGTCTACTGTAGAAAATAACTTTATGTAGATAAACAGCAAACTTAGTACTTTTAACAGCTACAAATGCCTCATATGACAGTATTATTTTGTATATTATTATTTTCGTTCTCCCATCGATTGTACCGCGAGGTACGTGAAAAAGAGAACTATATATATCACTCAATGAAACGGAGTTGATCCGATCACAACCAAACTTGGTATGGTAATAGCCCATGACCTTCTGAGCTCCAATCCGGAGCCCTATGCTGTAGACTCTCACCGTTCAAAAGTTACAGGACATCAAAGTTGCTGCAGATCGCCGTGCACTAACGTCAGTAGGTTGGAACTACGCGTGGACCACGATCGGAACTACCTGGAGTCGATCATATTAGAACGTTTTTTTCGTTTTGGACGATTCCACTGGTTGTTGCTTCCTAACTAAACAAAATACTACTTCGTTGTAATTAAATTAACTAGAGCCACGTTAAACAACAATAACTCGTTTCGACATACATTTGTTAGGGTCAGAAGGCACAAGCGTGCTTTGGAACCCTCAATCGGTCAATGGGTTCTTAAATGACTGTAAACTATGATTTTATTATCTTTTTCTTGTCTATAATCGGAAGAAGACTGGCTATTTCATATGCTACCTATTATACCTAATATACTCGTAGAAGAAAAGACTTCGAAACGCATGTTTTGTCCGAAAGAAGTAAGAAAACCGTTTGGGTATTCTGATGACTTACTAAAATAAGTTATGCAAATTTGTAATATAAATATTAAAAATCTGTAGTGCTTTAAAAATTTTTAAGAATTGGCCCATAAAGCAGGGAAATTAGAACAAAATAATTTGCACAATACACTTAATATACAATAGCCATAATATACTCGTCTCATATTTTCTACTCAAAATCTACGCCAAAATGTTTTATCTGCATTTTCTACGCGGGTAATGTAGAAAATTATAATTTACGCGTAAACGCCCGTCACTGTTGTTCAGTGTATCATTATGGTCAGACGCCATGCAGAAGGGAAATACTGAGTTTCATTAAGATAGTGTTAGATTTATCGGTTAGATGCATGGATCTAGTTTATCAACTAAAGATTAATATATCTTTCTTAACCAAGTACAATGGTGATGTATTGCGTTATCTAAACTGAAACTGACTGAATTACATCTAGCAAATGCTGGGTTAATCTAACGGGTACAAGTGCATACAAATTTGAATTCGCTCGTATTGCCTTGCACAGTGTATCATTGTGGTCAGACAACTCCATGCAGAAGCGGAATACTGTGTTTCCTTAAGAAAGTGTTAGATTTATTGGTTATATGCATGGATCTACTTTATCATATAAAAATCAATTTACCTTTCTTAGCCAAGTGCATTGGTCATGTATTGCTTTATCTAAACTGAAACTGACTGAAATACATCTAGCAAATGCTGAGTTTATCTAATGGGTCTAAGTGCATACGAATTTGAGTAGGCTCGTATTGCCTTGTACAGTGTATCATTATGGTCAGCCAACGCCATGCAGGAGGGGAATACTGAGTTTCCTTAAGGTAGTGTTAGATTTACCGGTTAGATGCTGGGATCTAGTTTATCATCTAAATATCAATTTATCTTTCTGATTTAAGTGCATTGGTCATGTATTGCGTTATCTAAACTCAAACTAACTGAATTACATCTAGTAAATGCTGAGTTTAACTAACTTGTCCAAGTGCATACGAATTTGTATTCGCTCGTATTGCCTTGTGCAGTGTATCATTATGGTCAGACGCCATGCAGAAGGGATATACTGAGTATCATTAAGAAAGTGTTATTTATATTTATCGGTTAGATGCATGGATCTAGTATATCATCTAAAAATCAATATATCTTTCTTAACCAAGTACAATGGTCATGTATTGCGTTATCTAAACTGAAACTGACTGAATTACATCTAGCAAATGCTGGGTTAATCTAACGGGTCCAAGTGCATACGAATTTGATTTCGCTCCTATAGCCTTGTACAGTGTATCATTATGGTCAGACAACGCCATGCAGAAGGGGAATACAGAGTTTCATTAAGAACGTGTTAGATTTAGCTCGTACTGCCTTGTACAGTGTATCATTATGGTCATACGCCTTGCAGAAGGGAAACACTAAGTTTCCTTAGGAAAGTGTTAGATTTATCGGTTAGATGCATGGATCTAGTTTATCATCTAGGAATCGACTTATCTTTCTGAACCAACTGCAATGGTCATGGATTGCGTTATCTTAAGTTTCCTTAAGAAAGGGTTCTAGTTTATCATCTAAAAATCAATTTATTTTTCAGAACTAAACATAAGAAGACGTAACCTTCAAAATTAAACACAAACTACCTTACCAAAACCTACCCTGGTTCAAAGAGCCCGATTAACGCACTGGCTTGACCTGATCTAGTCCATAGACAGCTAGCTAGCTGCGTCTTTTTAATCAAGCTCATTGTTGAAAACTAGTCTTTTCCCCGCCCTCCCTTGTTGTTGCAAAATTCTTCAGTAAAATATGTAAAAAAAGTAGTTTTAATCTTTAATAATTTTATAAGCTTAGCATGGCACAATATATTATGTAAAATTATTCGGCAACGTTTTATTATTGATAGGTATTGTCCGAAATCACACCAAGATACTTAACATCAATTGCAAAATGTTACACAGAAAATCAAATCAATTGAAATATTTTTTTATTTATTAAATCTTTAAATTACCCATACTAAAAAGGTGTAAAATAATAATTTCTCTTTGACTCATAGAGGTTTATAATGATGATGAATTTATAATGAAATAAAAAACGTGAGACATGCACAATTGATGCATGAATAATTAATAGGCGCCCTGCGTATTTTCGTATGTACTTCTTTTAGTTCCTAAAGACCTCATATTGCTAACATATAATCCAATGTACTAATTTAACAAGAACTAAGTATACATATCATTGTTTGGAAGACATTTAATATTCTTTTCTAAGAAAAAACCTTTAACTTGAAAATGCAGTCCACCGGAATTACTCATACCTAGAACTTTATAATATAACTGCTATTTAAAACGTCTCCATGCCTATTGTTTTATTTGGTAGATAATTCACCGGTTACTTTTAAACGTTAACATAATAAGCGCGTAAATAACACGTACCTATACAAGTGAGATCGCAAAACAAATTCCACAGGCCATAATTGATGGAAACATTTTGGTTTTTGTGTCCGATCTAGGGATATATCGATTGATCTTTAAAACGCATTTAGTATAAATCGCCAGGATTTTGTTGAACGGCAAACACCAAAACAAAAATAACTTCATTTATAGTTTAGCTCGTTCCAAGTTCGTTCGTTCGATGTTATTTTGTTTGCAACTTTACGAATTATCTTGGTAAGCGGCAGCCGTAACCGTCGAAGCTATGCACAAAACAAAAAGTAGCATTCTACTATAGACAATATTACTATCAGATTGTGAAACTAAGACGTTATTGTTGCTACCTAAACAAAATTTGCACATTGAGCCCTTCATTTGTTCACGCTAGTGACTTGGAAAGTTTTTCTAGATATTCTTTCTCTAGTGCAATTCATTACAAAATATGTACCAAGAGCTTATGATAATAAACATTGTGTGCAGAGATGCGGTGCAACAGAAACTTTCCTTGAGTTAAGGAAAGATTCATTGGAGATCGTATGAGAAGAAAATAATGGTGTAGTGGCCGAGAATGTTGACAGGGGTAGTGAAAATGATTGATTCCAGCTGCAGTTGTTTAACTTTGGTATGTTGTTATTGAAGTTTTGTTGTAAATCAACAAATGCCTATCTCAACGAAGAATTCAACGGTGATTTAGTGCATTTAAACAGTTGTATTTAACTGAAATTAAAATAACGTAGTATGTTTACAACCTAATAGTAACAATACCACGTATTTACAAATGTAATTTCCTTTAACAAAAAACAATAAATTTCATTATACAGATATTAGGTGTAAAGGTTTCGTATAAGCATGCATGGACCAGTTGACTAACAATGGCAATATTGCTAATTGAAGAGACATGTGTCGTCATTGCTACCAGATTTCTCAATATAATGTACGTCCAAATAATTTTGTTATTGTATTTGTTTAATATTCACTCATGTTTAGAATGAAACTGTACCGCAGTTCAAGGTATAATAAATACAAGAGCGAATGTTCCCAGTGCCACCTAAGTGGAAACTGCAAAATGAAGGCGTTTGTTCTCGTCAATACAAAAAGGATTGCCGCCTTAAGKGGGATACGAAGTACCGAAATTTAGGGCTTTACGGGATTTACTGTACAGGGCTCAGTTTTGCACCGATTTTGACAAGCGAGGACTTAGTCGAAAGATGAAAGAACGTTCTACAGTTTGGCTTGATTACATTTCTGATAAATGTCACAGCTGATCGTTAAGAAATTATTGAAATTGGCTAATTATATCCACATTTGATAGCCACATAAATCGCTTTCAACAACAGTTAATGAAAATTTAATCAAGCCAAACTGTAGTTCAATGTTTCCATTACGTATGTTTCAAATCTGGACGGGATTGAAAAAAGAACAATTTAGTTATGTTAAACCCAGTAATGGTCTACACGCCGATATTTTTAGTGTTCAGCGGCCCGTCGCTATCCCCACTATTTTCTTGTGGCAGCTGCCAGGCCGGTGTTGTCGATGAGCGACGGGAACCGGAAATGTCCGAGCGTGAACAATCACTTCATGATTTGGTTACTTGTTTTGGCGCGATATTACAAATCTAGCCAACTGTAAAGTCAATATGGGTAAAAGCGAAAACAAATGTACGGCAAGGATCACACACGAAAAAATGAAGGAAACGTCACAAACAAAAAAATAGCTTACGAAGTTTGTACAAGGAATTCTATAATATATAGACGATAGCGATATAAGTATAATACAAATCCAACATATTAAATTATAATGCAGACACTTATTTAAGATCGTGCAACTGCCTATAAGTCGCAATAGTGAAATGAATACCGGTAATATAATATTATTGAACCAATAAGTCGTTATAGCGTATTTATTCCCAAAAGCTCTAAATGTTATTTCCTAAAAATGGTTGGCCTTGCTATTGTTATGTTCTGCACTTTCAGCTGCATTTTGTACTGACAGTTTACTAAGTCAGCTTTTAAACTATTTGAGCAAAAATGTTGCGTTCCTCCACATGTACCTGTATACTGTATTAAACAAAGTTCTCAAGTATTATATTTATTTAGTTAATAATCTCTACAATATGAATATTTTACTGTTATAATGGGATCGGTTTTGAAGTTTAATGAGACCTCATCCGCAAGCCACTTGTTATAATTTAATAAAATATACCTACACATACATAATATAACCATTAATACAACTTAAAAATAATTATTCCTGTCATTAACTTTCTTTTTAGCAATATGTTGGACACGTTTCGAAAATGTCATTAATTAATAACTTAGGTAAAAGATTAGTACTGTGTGTGTTTAAAGTTGCCTTATTGAGATATTTCCAATAAGTTTAATGATTGCCTGAAGATAGAAAATTTTAACAGTGGTATTAAATTAAAAATTGTGTTCTGTGTATCTAAAAGATATTTCACAGATAATGATTAATTTTGTGCCATGAGATCTTCATTTATTGTCGTTTTAAATTTCTGTATGTTTCCAAAGTTACAGTATTTGCATCTTAACTTGAATATTCAATTTTTGTCTGGCTTCTAAACTATATTATCTTTATTAATTAAAAGAATTTTGCCTAATGTTATTTATTTTTGTTACCTAGTATATGCAAAAGAATATTTTATTTGACTAAATTAATTTTTATATACATTTATTACGTAATATTATTTAATACATTACCAATTTGTTTTATTACATGTAATAATAATTCTTGATTACATTTAGTTTTATGTTAAGGTAGTTATATGGGTTTATTTAAATTATTAGACAAAATAGCTGAAGTATATTGCATTGGTTGCAGTGCGTAATAGTATGGATATTTTAGTGGTAGAGAAAATTCTCTTTGATAACAAAGTCTGGAAGCTGGAAAGATGTGGAATATACGAATTAAGATGCAACAATTGGCAGAGTCTATAGGGATTTTATTTAGAAATGTTAAAATGAGAGTAAAAGAACATCTCAAGTTATGAAGATTGCTATAAAATTATTCGAGTTATATCGAAACGTCTTGGGATACAAGACATAATTTTGAAATAATACCGATACTGAAATTTTACATATTCAGCAAAAGTAGGTATTAAACTTACTAGAAATTTTAAAGATAAAAACACGATCTTGATGAGGCTTTTTTGAGAGTTTGACGAACAGGCTCAATACTGCGATAAGAAATTTTCTAATAGTTATATGGTCAAAATTTAAGTTACTTGCAGAAATAATTAAGTTCCATTAATAACTGTTTTGTGTTTAATGGCTTAGTTATTATTTATATCATGCTTTATTAAAATGTAGATGTGATTTAAGAAAGAGGTCTCATCATAACTTTYATTAAAAATAAGGATCGCAACTTGTTGATTGTTCAAGCTTCAGAAATAGGGGGTATTCGACCTTTTGGTTTAATAAATTAAGTAAACCCTTTTTTCAGTGCCAAGCTTTAGTCTTTGTTTAAGACGTCATCAGGGCTTCTACTATAAATTTGCAATGGACTAAGCATATAATAACAATAATAGGTTTTACGTAAAACTTACCGAAAGTGAAATTAATTTTAAATGAGTTTTATGTTGTGAATGATTTTCCCAATATAGGTACCATGTAATTTCTTCTTCTTTCTGTGTTTCAGTAGTTCGTATTAACAAGACATAGATGGATTAATCGTAGAATATTAAAATACAGCTTAAAATTGTATCTACGTTTAAATTCAACACAACTCAACTGAAAAGACAGAAATATAGACAGTGTAAATATGTCGGCGTCAAAAATCACAGCAACATTTTCTAGTATTTTATATACAGTTAATTATTCAAAATCTGTTCAGATTTGAAAGTTCTGATAAGTTTTTTTTTGTTCTGTTGAATTTAAACGTACAATTTTAAACTGTACTTTAATGTTCTGCGATTAATTCATCTGTTTCTTCTTAATACGAACTACTGAAACACAGGAACAAGAAGATATATATTGGGAAAATAATTAACAACATAAAACTCTTTCAAATTAATCTCACTTTCAATAAGATTTACGTAAAACTTATTATTGTTATTATATGTTTACTCTATTGTAAATTTATTGTAGAAGTTCTGATGATGTCTTAAATAAAGACGAAAGCTTGGCACTGAGAAAAGAGTTTACTTAATTTATTAAACCAAAAGGTCGAATACACCCTATTTCTGAAGCTTGGTCTCATTATATATAGATATCGAAACTGGTCGCACCAAAACATTAAAATGAGTTAACACTATAACACGTCTTGTTATACATACTTATCTTGCAATGATATGAAGCTCCAAAGTTGGGTATATTTTACCATTTACCAAACCAAAATACGATTTAATAAGAATCATGGGCAATCCTTTTAGTTTAAGGCTAATTAGGTTTGTATGTTTTACTTCACTATTACCGCATTGCCCTAAATAACATGTAATATGTGTGTAACAATGCATATTACATTGTCTTATCCGAAATACTACAGAAGAAACCAGAACGGGACAAATATAGTTCATTCGAAGGCCTTATTAAAATCATTTCCGAGTTTTTACATCGGTCAAATTACCATTTTTATATGTGGATTTATGAAATTAATGTTTTGATAACAACGGTCGCATTTTGTTTAAGATTTAATAATTTTTGTTGGTTAGTTTCAAAAACTACCTACGCACTCGAAGGGTTCAAACACTGATTACCGCTGGCGAGTACCCTGTAGGTAGAAATAGAAATGCAAATGTTACAAAAAAAAACAGCCACCCTCCGGTTCGTAATTTCATTACTATTGGTAATAAATGAAATACGCAATTTTATGTAAGCGAGTCTTTGACAACAGGTTAGCAACCTTCCAATAAAAATGGAAAACAAATACTCATGTAGGTACAACATTTTCAGTGATGCATCGAAATATGCTACAGAAAATGTGCGTTTAAAAATAAAGTTGCATACTGCGCAGAAATATTTAACATTGTATGTTTGACAATATATATTTAGAAAATATCAGTATTCATAAACTTCGATTTGATGTATTACAAATTTCTGTATAGAAAATCTTAGAGATTTCGCAGTAATGACTAATTTATGATCAAGCAGTTTGAGAATATTAATTTTAATATTAAAAAAGTAAATTAATTAGTGTTAAAAATAGCCATTTTAGTAGTGGAGCGTGTAGCACAACAGTCCGAAATATGGCTAGGCATCAGCAAAAAAAATGAGAACCACTATAATAATACTGATCCTGTAGACGCGCCACAGATATTCGTCCACATGCCAAAACCGGCCAGTGCAGCGCTATGATTTTACGGCGAGAAGTATTCCCCTGACTTCACTACACCCCTACTGTTGTATATTGGTGGGGACGCTCAGCGTCTTGAAACGTGAATTCACGGCKACGCGCGGTCTTCGTATCCCTCTTAACACTTAAAAGTGTTTCCGTTTAGGTGGCGCTATAAGCACTGCACGCCGTGGTTAAGACAGTGGTGGTGGGTGGTGGGTCGTTCATGACCAAGTCATTCAAATTGATTGACTCATGCTTTGATTCGTTTTATTCGACTCACAGCTAATGAATCAGCGTCGTTCGTGCGTCGGTCATGGTTGACAGTTGGCTGGCTGGCTACGGTTACGGGACACATGTAGCAGCTGTCAGCCGTCTTTAAGCAGGTCTAGCAACTCAGCAACTCGTTCCCGGTAATGATTATTGAACGACTTGAATAATCCGAATCTATGCGATTGATTGAACGATTTGAATTGAATGGAATGTCCCATCTCTAGTGAGTGGCATTGGCATTAAGTTATGAGGTTTCCATGAGAGCGCATTCGTTTGGACAGGTGACACCCGGCAGCCACTTCGAAAGTCATGTGTTCTAAAAAGTCTAATTACTCGTAACCTTCAAAAATGAAGTTTTCGTGCGACAAAATTGTGTGTAGTTTTCAACACTACATCCTCTACCACACTGCAGATTTGTCATTTGAGTTACCTAGTTCGATTTAGATATAATTTAGGATTTGACAACGTTTGACCGAAACATAAAAAGAAACGCCGATCGTAATACACTCGCTTCATAATAATTTAAATACTGCTATTTACAACCACCTTATTTTCAACCTATCTGTTAAAAGCCTTTGGGCTTTATTTAGCCATCGCCAGTAGGTACCATGATATTAAAGAAATATTTGTATACCGCAAGCCAGAATACATACTGCCATAATACGGAAGCAAACTGGACTTTAATCGGTGAACAGCAAGAAACACGTTCTACAGATTAAATAAAGATCTAACAGGTATAAGATTATTAAAAACAATAACACAATTTACAAGATTAAACTTTTGGCCATTTATAACAAATGTTCGATTACAAAAGTTATCAAGTCGCTCACGATTTTTACTGGCATTGCAATGTTAAACCGTCCACGGCAAATTATTTCGACCAGGAACAACGCCTGCAAACAGAAGGCTTCCATTCTATTGTTGAACGTAAGCTTTCGAACGAATCGCTCTTCAATCTTTAACGAGGATGAAGGCACGAGAAAATTTTGGCAATGCATCTACTATGTTAGTAGGTATATATCAATGCTGCCAAAGAAGCTATGCTAAGATGGATGACAACTTCTTTGTCTAGTAGAGTGGCGATAGTTATAGATTGACCAACTTGTAGAAATGCAGATTCTCTAGAACCTTGTATTTTTGAAGTGTATTTGGTTAGCGAAGCTCCTTATGGAGTGCCAGATCTTGCTTAGAGTAAAAATTTAGCGACGCAGCAGCAGGCAACTACAGCGTTTAAGAATACTGCGAATAAACCAAGATAATATGGTAATAAGACGTCAAACTTGACGAGGCTTTATAAACATGCGGTAACGCGTAGCTTAATCGATCACTTTGTATTTGGTCTTTCTGTGCTAATGATTGGAGTTAATCAAATGGAAATAATAACATTTCTGGTTGACAATACGTCGCAAGGGTGGCAATTAATCGTAAAATTTGAAGTAGGTGCTGCATCTGCAATGTAAGTTACTAAAGTTAAATTAAAAAACTGTGGGTAAGACCGAGATCTAGGCAGTGTTACAATTTATTTAATGTAAACATGTATACAGAATCCGTCGTTCAAAATAAGGATACTCTCATAGTAATGGAACTTATTGTAAGTAAAATTTAATTTAATTGTTCGCTGTGTCTTCATATCAATACAAGTTCTATACAAAATACTGTGGATTTAGTAGTAAATGTATGGAGTAAATGCATGTTACCCGTTTGACAGGTTGGAAGAAGGAAGTTGACTAGCCACCCTAGTCGTGCCTCAGCGCACCCGTCTCCCATATATTTGGTGTTGGTATCATTAAGCGGTAACGTTTTCATCGGAGGGGGTTCTAGCACGTAATTTTGTCCTCGGATTTGGAAACCATCATCACAGTTATTACAGACATGATACTGCTATTAGTTTAACTGAATGCGGTATTAGTAGTATGTTTTTCAGTGGCGAATATGCTCATCTCGCGCATACATCATATCGTATTTTGCTGAATAACTGTAATGCTGGAGAGTATGTGGCCATCATTGGAAAGTTTCCAGAAAGGCTTTCCAATGACGAGCAATAAAGTACTATTTGATTATCCCGTTACCAGTTAAATCGGCAGTAACGGAACTCCGAAGGAAAATTTATTGAAGGTTATACCCATTATACGTATATTAATTTGAAATCTTACTCAAAACTATTGATATCAACTGCAGCTGTCTCATGTTTCTCTCTAGTATAATTCTGTCACGCAATAGAAGCTAGCTTCCGCTTCCAGCTGATATGCCTTAAAGTATGACAGCATTTTTTAATGCTATATATTAGTTTCTTGTTAATTCACTGGACATAGCGTTGAGATTTAGGTGTAAAAAGTTTCTGACGGAGTCAGTAAAAGGGATGGAAAAAGTAAAGGCATATGTCTTAGTGTTACCTAAGCGGAAATTCTGCAAAGCTGGCCACAATTGTGCTGATCACCTACGACCCAGGACAAGTTCCTATCGATGGCAGCGGAGAAGTTCTACATGAGAAAGATGAAGTTAAAACATTTGCTTTTGTCAGCCCATTCACCTACGCCCAGTTTCGTCCTTATTTAGATTCTTCATGCAAGAATGCTGAATGAATTCACCAAAACAGACTGCTGCCTTTACACTTAACAGAATTTCCATTTAGATGGCGCTGAAGGCATTTGCTCCTATATCTTAAGTAATCAAAGCGCCAGTCTGCCATGGTTAAATCATTCTGTATTCCTGTCTGAAGAGTCCAAGCAAGGACGAAACTAGCCGCAGGATCCAAATCGATTGACCGGAGCGGGCTTCAGTTATTACAATCTTGAGATTTACGCTTGAAGACTTTCTTATGTACAGTCAGCAATAGGAGTGGAAATATTTAAAGGCCGAAAAAGTTATTAAGCTCCGTTTGCTATAATCCTATAATATGATCGTTTTAGCAAAAAGTTGGCTTAAAGAGATTTAAGGTATTGGCTATTTTATTAATTGAAAACCGGTTCTGTATACTGCAATGCTGCTATGCAAAGAGAAACTGTGTTTAAATGAGACACATCCTTAATTAAATATTTTTAAGGCAACACGAAAAATATAGGAAAGGCAAGAGTTTTAGACGAAAAAAAAAGGTAGACGACCTCATTATATACAATTTCTCTGAGAGTACTAACTGTATCTGAAAAGAAGTCGACAATTCCCTCGTGCAGCTTTGAATAAAAACCATCTGACATCTCCAACGTCATGACTGAGAGGGTACTTAAGGTTTACCACCCCAAGGGAACAAACACCAACTCAGACCGTATTTGTTTTCATAGCGTAGAACGTGCAGCTCCATAGGTAAATCAATAAGGTTTGTAGGAGCGAAAACAAGGACACTACGTGAAAGCTTGGCAGCATGACGGAAATTCAAAATGGGGCGACCTGTTCTGAAGAAAACGTAGTGAGTTAAAAGGCGACAGGTATCGAGAAATATGCTTAACATATTTGAAACATACTGAGATAATGCAAAAGTAAATTAAAGAATATATATATTTGTTTTTAAATTGACGTGAAGGTCATGTGTGAAATTTAATTTTTAAGAGTACAGCTAAAGCATGCGTAATATGCAAAATGAAACCTTTAGGTACAGTTTTGTCCCTGCTTACTTTTAAACTGATTTTAGTAACTATACTTTAAAATTCTATGCACCAGTGCCCTACTTACAAACTAGATAGTTCGTGATCTTTATGAAAAAAAAACTAAAGTAACATTGTGAAAGAAGCAATTTCCTTCACGTTAAACTTCATTACTGCATATACTTTGTTTGTTACAGAAACTGCAACGAAGCTGATGTATCGAACGAAGGAGAAGCAGGAGACTCATCATCGAAGGCGTATAAAAGTGATGGACAATAAACAGGGGTCGTTATATTTTATGAGGTATATAAAATTACAAAAACGATAACTGTTTATGACCGCCATATGAACTTATCACTTGGAAGCAATAATAAATGGAAAGCTTTCAGGCAAAAACAAGAAAATCTGTTGTTTGGTGAGCCAACCCATGGACACCCTCATCAAAATGTTTACCTTATCCTAACGACAACAGCTTTAAAACAGCTATTTTAATTTTTTGTACGCTGTGCAGCTAGCGGTAACGACATAAATCCGAGTTTCACAGATTTTGTGGCACATCGGATGCGACGAGTATCTCATTCCTTCCTTTTATTGCTATTGCGACGATAGCCCTATACAGATAAAATTATGGTCACTGAACGTCGTTATCTTAAGTGAAATGGGATTCCGCAAATCAGAGCGGAGGGAAATAAAACTCTCATATGGCGTCTATAAGCGATTGTCTTATCATACTGATATGCTTCTTTACAAAATTTTTATGGATATTAAAGTTTTTAGATTTTTATTAATTTAAAGACCATGATAATGCAGGCACGTGCTGCGGTGAGGAAATTTAACTAAAAATTATATAATGTATATTATATCAACTAATAGTGTAATGACTCCTTGAGTGAGTTTACAAATTCTTGCCGGGCAGCTACTCTTTTAAGCGGGGCGAGGTCCTGAGATCAATAAAAAGAAGATTGACCCATACAAACTTACCTTTATTGCGAACTAAGAGTCGGACTTGCGATGTTTTAATGTATTATTAGAGTAGCTAATACGGCCAGCGTGAGGGAAATTTGGAAAACCAACTGATAACACTGAATAAATGACGAATTGGAAAGATACAGGTCCTTTAATATGAGATAAATATGATTTATACAATGCGATTCGTAAATGCAGGCGGTTTGTAAACAAGTTTGATGAATTTGAGTAATAATTATGTACCTATACGTGTCTCAAAACAGACTAAATTCGTTACTTTTCGCAAAGCTTTGCTCAGATTTGGATACAATAGCTTTAAATCAAGCATATAGATAAATCCAATAACCGCTACGACGCGTATGGTGTAATATCGTACTGTGGCATTCACTTATCTGTATCCTCCCAAGTGAGGTGCAGGGTGGAGTTGCTGACCTGAGTGGTTATGCAAATTAACGATTATCGGTAAGTAATCAAGCTTCCTTCCTTTTATTTAGCTCGCTACAGCTATGGACAAACAGGCAGACAGACAGAGGCCTTCGGTATACAAAATGGACGAATGGGTGACCTTACTGTGACCTCGGCGTTCGACCCTAACCATTGAATAGAAATAGATATTGTAAGAGTAATGTACCATAATAAATGATAAAATTTACCTCACTTTCCGGGGGGTCAACTTATTGGTATAGGTAAGTATATCCGACGTCAGAAAAAGTAAGGCCAAAAAGAACAGGTACTTTGAATTGGAGGATTCCAATAACCTACCCGGAACCCTGAAGCGCCAAAGGTAAGGCAAACGATCGCGATTAATAATGTACATTACTTTAATCAAACTTGTTGGTATTTATAATACCAGATGCTAGTTAACACAATAATCGACACTTTACTTTCAGCAGGAGATGGTACAGCCAGTGAAGTCGGCAGCGGAGTGAATCTCGGACCAATTTCAACAAAAATAGAAGCCGAAAAAAAGTTTAATAAGAAACGGTATAAATCTACGGGCCGAAAAAAAGCCGAAAAAAAGTTTAATAAGAAACGGTATAAATCTACGGGCCTGATTAGAAACAACCAACACCACATATAAGACTTCTGCATGTATTATAAATATAGTGCTTTTGATTTATTGATTTAAATGGAAAAACAGAATGTTACAATAGTTATAGGTAGCTATAATACATGAAAAATTAATAGCATAGAAGGAGCACAGCTGCTGTGTCCAAACAACTCACAGTGTTTTCCTAATAGTAAAATCAAGCGCCTGTAGGCAACCAGACTGAAGCATGACGTTACATTTATCGTCCGAATCGGAAGTTCTCGAATTAAGGCGAAGGCGATCGAAAGCTTTATACCAATAAAAGCAAAACTCGGAAGGAGTGAGAAACCGGCATTTTGCGAAGCCAGCAATATATTTCGTACGGAACGTAGTAGAAAGAATGCAATATATAAAAATAAATAAGTAAAAATACTAATATCGTACATTATAACATCAGTTAACTACAGTGTCACTTGCTGACGCTGCAGGTATTATAATATCTGCATCCGTCAGATTCGATTTTGATATGTGACATGTGAAACGATATGAAGGAATCTTCAGATTGGCACGGCAGTTGATCATCTTTCGTCTTGATGACGTGTAGTTTCTAGTATAACGGAAATTTTGTGCGACCTCGGGAACTCAGGATCCTAATCAATCCATTCTCATCAGGACAGACCACATTATGTGGCTATTTGCGACCATTGAGATCTCGCAATTATAGGTAGAATAAAAAAATACTTACACGACCTTTGAGCACTATCGGCATCCCATGGGACTGTACAACTGGTCTGTAATGAGAAACCTTAGAAGAAAAACTCACCAATGGAAGATCCACCCACTATTAATTTTTGAGGTACAGGCCGATTTTCAGTATTAAAATTTGCTTTTCCCAGAAATCTGGTCACCTAGCTTACGTCTTTGAACAGACAAAATAGATATAGTTCCGTCAACTTGACTGCAAATTTAAAAAAAAATACGTTGGCAACATAGTTTCTCCTCTCTTTGTTAAAGTTTATGTTAGATAAAATCAACTCAGTAACTATGCAACAACTTTAATTGTGTAATATTATTGAATTTTAATTACAGTTGATTGTCGCTTAAAATAGAGAAAGAGAAACCTGCCTATTATACAATTTTGATAAATAAAAGTCGTCCGAAAAATTACATCATACTATTATAGTATAGTTGGCTAACTATTAGATGCTGCCTCAGTTGAACTATTTACATGGTTTTACTGTGCGTTTTTGTAATTTCTGTTTTTGAGGAGTAAAAGGAATCTGGTCAAAAAGATCCCATCAGTTGACACGCTAAAGTGCACTCTCGCTGGAGCAAGTGCCTTGAAAATTGGTTTAATACAAGTTGGCAAAAGTTTATACATTTATAAGGTTTTGTTTATTGTTACATCGCCTTGTACGATTAACCTTTGGGGATTTATAAGGCAACTTGCAAGCATGCATGCATTTTTCTTAGCAAAGAGGGCTGAACAACAGGCGTAAGTTTTAAGTAAATAGAGAGGCTTGGTTGATTTACAGTATTTAATAATTACTTACAGTGTCAGCATGCGAAACCAAATAAGTGTTCTCGGGCTGTTCTAATGTAGACAACATAGCACACACCTTTGTTATTCAAGGCGTATATTGCGTCCTTGTTTTCAACTGACATTGCATACAAATCACTTGGTTTGTGTAAAATGAAATATTCTATTGCGATAGTATGTAGTTTAGTATCGAATTGTATTTTTTTCCTATCTGTATCCAAAACTGACAATTTTACGCAAAACGACTAGATTTGCTGATTCTTTATTTCGCTACTTAAAATTTTGCAGTTTGCCGCAGCCTACATCGCATCACAGCAAGTAATAGTATGTAAGACTTTATTGTGTTTGGAGCACGAAATCATTCTAAATTAACATTAAGTAGTTAAGAATTTTGCTAAAACAAAACACTACTGTGTTTCAAAAATTAAAATATGCTGTCATCTTCTAAACATATGGAGCTCAACGTGACAATTAATTTTCAGTCATCGTTTGATATGCGAAATTATACACAGTACTCACATGCGTCATTATATTAAAAATTAATGAAGTGTGCGTACTGGTCATTTAAGTGGGTTATACCAGATTTGACCTGTGCGTCGCGTCTTGTTGTTGCTGTATATCTCTTACAGCAGATAAAAGGACACAGGTATTTAGGGCAGAAAGTCAGTGGCTAATATTCTCAAAAATAGGACAGATCTTCCAAAATTGGATGTATGAAAGCAGAAGAACAATAAATGTAATGGAAAAGTCTCTTTATTCCGTTAAATTTTTCAACTCTGCCTTATTACTTAATACCCTATAGAGGGGGCCCATGATCACTTACTATGGTTTGAAGAAGGGCAATTCATAACCGACATCTCCCAGTGGCATTTGCAGAAACTAGCGTAACGAGAAAAAAGGATCATAAATTTTTAAACACCTGTTTCCATGATTTATAAGCGATGCTCAGTGCTCTCCTTGCTCCGCGAAGAGCGTCGTGAGTTACGGCCCAACTTGATATTTATTGCTGCGTAGGTAATAACGCGTCACTCAGGGCAATAGTGATGTAATCCGATTTTGGAGCTAACAATTCGTCTCGCACCGGAGATCATGTCATACTTTGGTTAACTTGGGGTGTATGTGAGCGTTTTAGTGTGGGGAAGGTTACTTTGCTTATCGACTTAGTTGAAACCGTTTATGGACTATAAAAAGGTGAATAACTAGAAACTCTAGTTAGAGGGCAAAGTTAAACTCGAATAGTTCGACTTATTGCTCGAAGATTACATTGGTAAATTTTAGTAGATTTGGATCTGACATCGCTTCATTACCTTTATCGTGTCATAAAGTCCTGTTAAGTTCCTGGATTGTTTGAAGGGAGTAAATAATCAAATGGTGCCACTGAAATATATCTAAACTAGATGTAATGTGATATTGCGTAATTAAATGCTAACGTTACTGAAAAATTCTGATTTACATGCCTCGCCATATTACATCTGCAAAAATCTCGTCAAACCTATGATGAGGTGAGATGTATTAAAATGCATTTAACTATGTAGTTTTCCGTTGTTTACAGTTTTCATGGTTAATTCTTGTTTAGGGAACGTTACGTATTATCAAATCCACCCAAGTAAAAGCAAACCCTTCTGAACTTGAAAGTTATCGAGGTTCAATTGAGACAGAACTGAGAGATTCATAGATAGATATTGTAAATATTGTTAGGTGCAGCGCCATCTGTAGACCGGAATTGCAGGCATGTGGATGCGGTGTAATAGGGCACTGCGAGTATTTATCCTAGCAACAGCTAGAGGGCGGGGAACTCGATGGAATGTACTCGAAGTATAGACTGTGACAGTAAGACGTCCGTCTAGAAACATCTAGAAAGATGACCTAGGCGGAAGCTACCTATATAAAGCGGGATGGCGCATGGTGGGAAGTCTAAAGTTCTGAATTCAAATAACGATTATCAAGCGAGTGTTTTGTTACCCGAACAGGCAGGATCTGAGCAGTTTTAGAAGATGAGAACAACGGGAAGCTTGAGAATTTCTGACATTACCAACAGTCATGGTCAAGTGAATCAACTGGAAGTGTAGGTGTATGTCAGTGACAAAAAGCCAATCTACCAACATAGACGCATAATTACAACGGTTAATGCAGCTTACGCAGGAGATGAAAAAAGGCCAAGGCAGAATATAATTCGAACTTAAGGTAATTAAGTAACCAAATAAATAGGATCTAAAGGAAATGTAAAGTGAACTTAGAACAACTAAAGAAGAAATAAAAACAAGCCGGAACGAAATGAAGAAAGGACAAAAAGAAATGGAAAGAGAACTAGAAAAAGTGAAGCTCATGGAGTTGAAAATATCAAGATTGAGCAACCGCCGTGTCATGGAGAGCATGGATATGCAGCACGAAGCAGCTGGGAGGGCGAACAGCTGGAACGATCACGACAAAGCTAAGGCTCCGGTGATTGCTCTGCGTGGACCTGCACCATAATTGCTTCGCACGTTACCTGCGGCAGACAGGTAGTGTGCGTTTAAATGATACGCAGCTACTTCTTTGCAGAACTTTATTCGCAGGCAAAAATAACAAGGAAACGACAAAACCAACTTCGTATAAGTGGACTGTAACTTCGATGTCAATTTCGTCTTGTGACTTTTTTCGTCCTATCGCTTGCTCTATATTTTTCGTCCAATTCGCCACGCATAGGTAGAATTAAGACAAACTATCTGCAGCGCTTGATCTTCACCTTGGAGAACAACCCTTGCAATAGCTGTTTCTTTTACAGCTACGGACTCGTAAGCAGAATGTCGGCGAGACTACAAGATTTTACAGCCGACGTAAGGAGCATTATGCTCAAAGCATATCTATCTGCTCCGCCTGAACTTTTGGAGGAGATGACAACTTCATTGATGGTGTCAGGGACGATACTGTGAGGAACGCGCTGCTGCTGACTACCTATTCGACTACGAGGGGGACTCTAGGGAAGGCTTTGGGAATCGAGACAGCATACAGAACATCAGCTGCTAACTGGGGATAGTTAGAATGTGCGAAAAGCGAAGGTAGAAAAGATTCATCCGGTGAAGTAGTTCATGAGTAGCATGAAGGAGCAGATAGTGGGCGCACTAAAACCTATCAGACGTCTGACCTGCTACCGCTGTGGGAAACCAAGACACATGAAGAAGAACTGCATAGCGAAGTCCATATGGAGAAATCAGGCATTATAGACGGATGGAACAGCCCAAGAGCAAGGTCAGTTTAAGGAGAGCCACCGACAAAAAGAAAGAAGAATGGACTGCTGAATGCTTCCAGATAGCCCAGCTAGGAGATAGTGATACTGGTCCTGTACTTAGGAAGAAAAAACAGAACAGGCGACGACCTGGATGGGAGGAAGTCTCCCCGGAAAGTCCGACCCTAAAGGCGATGTGGGTGCAGTGAAAATTTTTACGTGTGGAGAACGGTCTACTAAAGAAAGCTTGGGAGAGCAGCGATGTACCACGGGTAATGGAAGAGGTACATAGAGGAGCATCGGGTGCCCACCTGCGAGTGAACAGGACGTTGGCAAAGGTACGTGGACGTTGCTACACGACTTCGGGAAAGAACGAAACAGTACAACTCACAGGCAGTTTAAGGAAGGAGATGTGGTGTTGCTCTACGACCCACGAAGAAGGAAAGCCCTTTCGCTTACTTTGTCCCCATCCTAGGAAGGATACTGCAAAGTAGTGAAAATGATTAATGACAGTCTACAGAATCCAGTGCAGCCCAGGGTCAAAGATGGAGGTGGTACACTGAAATCGTTTAAGCAAATAACACGGAGATCCCGAAGAATGGAACTGATCGGTAGGGGTTACGTGCAGCGCAGTATGTAAACCGAACTTGCAGGCATGTAGATGCGGTGTAATACGGCACTACAAGTAGTTATCCTAGCAACAACTAGAGGGCGGCAATATTGATGAAATGTTCTCAAAGTATAGATTGTGACAATAAGATGTCCTTCTAGAAACATCTAGAAAGATGGTGTAGGCGAAAGCTATCTATATAAAGCGGTTTGGCGCATGACGGGAAGTTTGAAGTTTGATTGTGAAGTCCTGAATTTGAATAGCGATTATCAAGCGGGCGAAAGGCTTAGTGATGCAGGTGTTTTTATTGCAAGTGTGTGCAGTACAGTGGAGTCTCGATTATTCGAATTAACGAGGGCGGTCGTAACCTGGGTTAAAGAAAAACTGGGATAACGCAGATTACCTAAATATATTTTTTTAACGTAGTAAGAGTTGCTTTTCATGTAGTAAACAAACAAAACTATTTATTAAAAACTTAAATGTATACAGGTAGATACTACAAATAACTAAATTTGTACTACAACAACGAAAAATAGGTATCAATTCGCGATTGTTTCGATGTGTTTCGCCTTTTATTTGCGGCAAAATCTCGCCATCTCTTCAAAAACAAACCGCCACCGTTTTAATCAGTTTACCGTTGTCTGATCTTTGAATGGCTCTTAACTTATTTTAAAGGGACACAACAACGCGTTTTCTTTTACCGCTTCCTTTCGTTGCCATTGTAAGACGACACGACTGCGAGATGCAAACACACACAGGTTACCTTGAAAGACAGCTGATCGCGTATGCCAGTTTGCAAGTTCCCCAGCTCGAATAGAATGTGATTCCGCGTTCGTGAACACGGATAACACGGATTCATTCCGATGACAGCTCGGATAATCCGGACAAATCTAATTTGAACTTGGGCTCGGATAACTGAGACTCGGATAATCGAGACTCCACTGTATATTGATTTAGTGAATTAGTGGTGTTCAAATAGTAGCGTTGTGAACTAGTTGTGTATTTGTTTTAAAATAGAAGTTAAATCAGAAATCCACAGATTTCGAGCCTGAAGTCGTAACAATATTATACATAATCTTTCACTTGTTGTAAAGTGGACCCGTGCAGAGGGATTAGTATTTTAGCCATAAAATGATGCCAAATGAACAGCTGTTGAAGGGACAACATTATCTGTCAGGTGCCAGATAAACGTAATTTACAGTTATCAGCACAAGGCATGTAGAAAAGAGGTACAAATCTGGTTAGTATAACGAAGAACATATAACGGGTGATTTTATACTAACACTCGATGCCGAAAATCAATGACAACGTCGAATGCACCGTTATGTTTGATTCTGTACGTCGTTATCGGCCAAACGAGTAAGGTTGAATTAACAAGGATATCTGCAGATGCAATAAGGGTATACAAATCCACAGGTATCAGGGTTGGCTTTTCATTTGTAAAAAGATGGCGCTTGTATGTACCATCAAAATCCTTCACATGACTTATTTAATAGTGCACTAGTAAGCGAAGTTTGAAAGAACTATACGCCTTAAGCAAGATATCAAATATGTTCAATTTACCTATAATTTTTGTTAATATAATATAAATTTCTAGTAAATATTCCACAAAATGGAGAGAAACTGGTTTTATTTGTGCTGTGGTCTGCCGCTTTTATGGGATACTTCTGACGTTATGGTCGGTGCTATTGCTAAACTTCTTTGAATTAGGGAAAATGAGTAAGCAAAATAGAAATAATTCAGTTTTGAGGATACTCCATTAGACAATAATGTTAATTTCATGTTAGCTCTATATGTATGTATTACGGAAATCTCGAAGATATAGGTATGCGCTAAGTTACGTCTACGTAATCTGAAACACAAGGGTAAATAGCTGTAGGCGCTGCGCTCTTACATGTTGTACATGTAGATGCACTCCAAGTTGCCGCCTTGAATTTCCAAACAAGCTCACCACCCATCAGTAGAACACAAAAAGATGCACTGATTCAAATCGTTAGTAACAGCATTACCATGTCTTATTAGGGTTGTTTAGGAGTACGAATAGGTGCTCTTTATTAATGGCTTATATTTGACAAGAGCATAATACATTACAGTAATGTATTGAAGCATTTTGTTAATTTTATTTCGAATTATTACGTTTTATAACTAAGCTCTATTTGCAAACGGTGAATTTTTAACAGTGGAGAAGGAAGTGAGTTACCTGTAACTTAATTCACTTCTGCATTGTATCCTATAAAAATTGAAACCTCGTTGAAGTGCTGTCTCATTTTTTTTGAGTGTAGGAATTCAATGACTGTTGCTTTGCAAATATGCAATTTTGAATGAATTGCCTTTTAAACGTTAGGGCTAGGAATTAATGGGTATACAAACGTCTCCACGTATTAGGAAATTGTACTTGGAGGTGAGTACTTACTCCGCCGTTGCTTCATATCGTTGCTATTTCTCATACCTACCATTTGTGCATTTTAACCGTTTCACGTAGGCGTTTTATGCTGCTTGGCTTTATATCGACGTCACCATTGATTTCCATTTCAAACGGATGTATCTCAACCGCCATATGGTGAAGTTGGATTATCGATAAGGGTCACCTCGCTGCCCCAGGAGTTGCAAATCCCGTTGGACGAGCTACAGCTAAGTACCCCTAGTGGGAATCTCGTATCTTAGTGTTTAACATAAGAAAGTAATAACGCGAAGTTAATTTCAATCTGGTTATATACTAACATTCCCTGTATCTACCGCTCTATTCAGTTTTTGTAGCTTACACACCCACGAGTTTTTCTCATTTAAGCACCACTTTTCTTTGTTGATCTTGTCCCATTCGTGGGGATAACCACCACTTATTATTGAATTTTTTTTTGTTCGTTATACACGTTTACCTACAATGCCTGTTTCTATTTCTTTTATCATCTTCAAACCTGTTACAAGGGTAGTTGGGTAAACTTTGGCATAGTGCAATACGTTCTGTTCAATTGTTGGCTTTCTTAGTAGTTCGAAGCTAATAATTACCATTCGCGGTGTTTTAAAAAATCAGAATTACTTGGCGCCCTCCAAATTTTCTTTTATTGTTGTTATCTTTATCTATATTTCCGACTTTAGAGCAGCCGTGGTCGAGCATCATCTTGCTTATCAAGTAATTAAGACGGATGCTGTGATATGAGATTCTTTTTTTTTGTCTGTCTATTGTAGGGTGTAGCTGCTGGACTTTCTTGATAATACTTTTACATTGAATTAAAATCTTAGTTGCCTTGTAACTTTATAAACGCATCAATTGCAATTTGTACAAAGTTAAACTTCATCTCCCTTACGCACGGTCATTGTCAATTAGACGGCTAAAACAAGGAAACTTAATGTATGTAGATTATTGCTATCATATGAATATCAGTACTTAGAATGTCGGTGCGACTCCATTGGCACTATTAGCAAATGTAACCAGTACAGACAAAATTGACGAAAAAAGGATCATTCGTTTAAGTAATTTAAGGTTTTAGAGAACTGAAAATACATGTTCCTTTATTAGTACTTCGTTAGTAACAAACTGTTATTTATAGCTAAAAGAGTAAGACACAGTAAAGAAATTACTTATAATCTCGAACGAGTTCAAAACTTTACGGTTCCGTAGCGTCATTATGTTTCTTGTTGTGATATCCTCACAAAACTAATTCCATTAATTTCAATTACGCAGAAGCAAACTCAGGTGAAATATATTCTGCATTTCGCCTCTGGAGACTTGCTCGCATTAAGTGTAAGTACTATAGGAGATTACATTATAATTTCCCTGGCCCTGCAGCAAATGCTACATCCACGTGATTCACGGGCCAGGAAGACCTGCATCATTTGGTATAATGCAGTTACTCCCGGCTTGAGTGACTTCCTGTCCCATTAAGATTCCTCCCTGCTATACACCTTAATTTTGTCCGTCGGTGCGCGGCAGCCGCGGCCGACGACATCTCAACGTCTCCTAGGTGTCACCGATCCTCTCTGGTTGGTGGCTACCAGTGGCGGTTCAGTTCTATGAGTGTTCACTAAGAAGTGTAATCGGGAAACAAGTTATAAAAATGTACAAAATTGTGATAACAGTAATTTTAACGAGGACCGGTCTGATGCATTGTAGAACAACTTTCGGCGTTTTCTTTTTTATGTTTCTCACAAATAGTAAGAGCTTTGCCTAATACCAAATTATGGTATGCGTCACAACCTGCCCCTATCCACTAATTACGAGTTTTTTTTCATTCACTGCCAACTGATAAACAGTGTTGTGTTTTTCAATGTTATTTTTATTTGAAATTAAAATATAATGAATATTTTATAAAGGTGACAAGGCGTTTCCGAAATACTCTTGTAAACTCTTATGAATTGTATACATAATATCATTTCATGCATTCTGCCTTACTGAAATAAATGTGTTTCTAAGGCTCCATAAAGGAGAGTAATTGCAGCCGCCATCTTTGACAGCTCGAATAAGGATGTGGATGTATTGCAAGTGATATGTCACGTGTACCTCTTAATTTAAAATATTTTTTATTTAAATAAAAACCTTACGTTGTTTAAGTGGATTGATTCGGGATATTTAATACTATTTAATAATAGTAGTGATAGTAGTAAACTACTTTTGGTTTAAAATTCTTTCATCCAACCTGCCGATCTTTTCAAATAGTACTCTTCAAAATAGCTTTCATTTCATAAAAACATGTATCTACTTATAGGGTAAATCAGGGCGATACGGTGAACAAAAAATGGACCCGTGTATATCAAAAAAATTTTTTTACTTAAGCAAAATAAACGCACTCTCCTCACAAAATATATAGGCTGCAAATTTAGTGTCATATCTTCATTATGGCGTTAAAAATGTTTGAAAAAAATACTTTTTTTAATCAAATCACCATTTCACCCATGCTTACAGGTGAAATGGCGAATGCACCTAGGGTGAAATGGTGAACTTACTTCTGCTTTTTATCACATATATCACACATGGATTCAAATTTTGAGCAGTCTTCGTGCAGCCAAAGTTGGCAGCTAACACATTTGATCCAATCCACGTTCTTTTTAGTGCCAATGTGCAGCTCACCACACCCAACACAACACTCTTCTTCGTCCATGTCGTCATCATCGTATTGCAACTGGATATCCAGCGATGAATCGTATTCGGTGTTAGTGGTAGACGTTTATCAAGGAAGAAGCGCTCTATCAAGATTTTTTTCTTGTTTAAACCCCTTAATTGTGTCTGTGAAATTCCCTCCGATTTGCGGGTTGAGAGTTCTGGATTTCTTTTTATAAGTAGTTGTAACCAGTCCATTCCTGCAATTTGCTTTTCTCGGTTAAATTTGTGATGCTGGTTACATTTCTCGGCCCGCTTATGGTTCATCCTTCTGTCTGTGTTGGTACAAATCCGAATTTTTGCAATTTTGTAATATGTCGTACCATCTTCTTCTCACATTCTTGACTCCGTTGAGGCTTCATTCAGGCTCATTCCATTTTGTAATGCTTTTACGGCATCTCTAAGTTGCTGCTCTGTCCAATCAGCACGGTTAGATCCTCTTTGACTTTTATAAAATGTGAACATCTTTGACTGGAACAATGGCGGTAGAACTTTTATTTAGGTCGAGAAATACGGTATAGTGCGTGTTTTAAGATTTCCGTTAGGCTATAAGCACTACAACGAAACGTCGGATACTGCTTGCGCATAGAATAGGAAACGTTAAATATTCATGCACTGGCAAAACCTAGTTGTGATATATAATTAAATGCTTTAAGCGGGAGAAAAGTTCTTCACCCTATCACTCATGTTAATCCTGTTCCTTTGTATATTATTGTCGACGTCTCGTGGCCAAGTTTGCCGCTTTCTCAAGACTAACAATTAAAAAATAGAATATCGATATAAAAAGCACACAGACAATGCCATAATATTACCTGTAAAGATTCTTAACGGATTCAGTAAGAGCGTATGTTGTAGTACTAGTCAAATAAGCATGCTTGGACTTTGTATCCCATCAAGACAAACTTCTAGAAATGAGGACAATGCGAAAAGGAGCACGACTCTAGACATAAAGCGGTGTATTCTGAACGTTTTGAAGTGTAACGGTGTCACGGTCCTCTCATTTTACACGGGTAGAAAACTCAAGCTTGCTTACTCAATCAGTACTACAACATACAACCTTATTGAATCTGTTTATAATTTTTAGAGGTAAGATTATCCCATTGTCTATGTGTTTTTTATGTTGACATTCTATTGTTTCATTGTTAGGTTTGAGAAAGTGGCAAAACTAGCCACGAAACGTCAGCAAGAATAGACAAGGAAACATGATTGCTGGTTATTCAAAGCGTGTAAACGTTTTGCTAAAAACGACGTACCATCCTAAATGGTAGCACAATATAAAAAAGCCTGGGCAAAAGAATTTAGCAAGTCTCTTGCTTTCTCAAATCATCATAATCTGAATATACAGGGTGTCTATAAACGCGGGCGGCGTTGATTTCTGAGGTTTTTGTGCCGCCTTATCGTAACTGCTGCCAAGCTACAGTATGCACGGCTATTGAAAGTTATAGATGAACTCCACAACTCCGAAATGTGAGCTTTCTGCAACCTTACAGTTAATTATCTCATAAAACCCTACAGAGTATGTTGAAAATACACACTCCCATGTGTTTTCTCATATTAAAATATATCAAATAATTGAAAAATCGGCAGATGACAAATATACGTCACTTTCCTGAGAGGCGGTAAATTGATTTAATAAATAATTTCTATAAGCGCCCTGGATGCATGAATCATATGTAGATCGCATTGAGGGCATTTGTCCTCCTATTGTCCCATTTATAGAAACCCTGTATTATTATGTACAAAAATTGACTTCTTAAATGACCTACAAGAATCAGGTGTGTATTAAAATAAATTGTAACATGTGTGACAAAGTATATGTAAATAAAACAAGAATAAATTTAGATACGCGTTTACAAAAACATAAAAGACGTACAAAAAACGTTGGGGTAGAAAAATTGGCACTAGCAAAACATGTTTTTTGGAACTGGACATAAATTTCAATACCATAGAAGGCTTGAAACAAAGTAACATCACAAATTTATATACATGCGATGCTTCATTTATGAAGCAATTTGAGGACAGATTGATGAACTCTGACCTTACACCTACGTATATATAACTATCAATGCAGCTATGCTGATGATTGTCATTGTCTATTAGGCTTATTAGAACACGTGACATTCGAAAATGTGGCCCAAAGGCATACATAAAAGCAGCGCATTTTCTAACACTAACCCCATTGATTAATACTACGGATAACTACACTTAGAAGAATAACAATGCCATCTGTGATGCTACAAATATGGCCCTCTTTAGAAAGAGGAGGGATAGACGTTTAAAATGTCACTGGTGGATAACGAGATATGGTTTTAAAGTTTCTTGTTCTTTTTTATCCTCTTATTCGGAGTAAAACGTATAATAACGAACGAATAAACTGAACCCAGAGACAAGTTAGGTTAGGTTAGGTTAAGTTACGTTAACTTGCTTCTGACCTAACAAATGGGCTTGAATTGTCACAGGTAGATGTCGACATCTTGCAAGTGGAGGACGTGACAGGAATATGTAATAAAAGCTTTCAATATGCTCTGAACACCTAAAAACCGAATAGGTCAGATGCTCTATCTTTAAAATTAAGTACTGTATCATTCAGCGTTTAAGTGAACTTATCTTAGTCTGAGTTTTGCTAAATTTGCTGTTCAACATTCGATTTGGCGAAATGTAAGGTCGCGTAGAGCAGAAAAACAAACAATGGTAACGTAGTAGCTAGCTTCTTAATTATTATATTACAATAAGCGTTGTTATACGGTAATTATAATTGCGACGATAAACTGAATGGTTGGCATTTGCAGTTTTATAACTTTAAATGAAAATAAAATCTAACGTTTACCCAGTAAAAAGGAAAATGTCACATTGTGCTTAACTTATTCAAGAATTATATACTTAACATATTTAGCGCCACCTATCTGCAATCTGTAAGAGCTTGAATCGCCGGCAAATGCACGGACGATACCGAATCCTTTGTTCGCTATCCTTAGTGGAGGTATTCGCACATAATACTAACGCCAGTCACAAGAGCTGAAACATTCGATTCGACTCAAAGTCGTTCATGGATCATTCACAAGAATGAGTTACTGAGCCATTCCACACTCAAATTGCACAGGTCGGTTGCTCTTCATTAATTTAGGGGTATTCTTATGCATCATGAATTGAAAGTGAAATCAGTTGATGGTCACACTCGTCAGTAATCTACCATAATTCGACTTTGAACGAAGAACGACGCTGACTCATTAGCTCTGAGCCGAATCAAACGAATTAAGGCATGAGTCGTTCAAATAGAACGACTCGGTCATGAACTACTCAACTATATTAGTCATCAATTGGATGACGTAATCCTAAAAAAATTGTTATTTGTATAAGGTTGACTAGGTTAAATAGAAACTGTTTCGAAAAGTGCGTTTTTGCCTTTGAACCGCGATTTATGACTCTTTTGCTTGTAGTTACCTTTAGCTTTGGAATAGCCGAAACATTTGGTAGCCTCGACATGTTTTTGTTATGGTTATTTACAAGGAAGTACCGGTCCTTGTTGATCGGTTTCAGTGTAGCCTGAAGATGGGTCGAGGTCATTCGAAATATACACTGACATACAGTCTTTGGTGAGATTATAAWTTTTCTTGATTAAAATTATTAAACCCTTTACTAATCTTAAGAACCACTGAATTATAAGATTCATCTATTTGCATGGTTTAAATATTATAGGTATTATWGGTTATAGTTGATTCATAACTACGCAAAAACGTTTTTAAAGCTGGTATCCTGGAGAGAAGGAGACTAGATATATTCGACAAACAAACCACTCAAAAATCACTAAATATTTAGAGACATGAATGCTTTTCTGAAAGATAAAAGATTCAACTAAATCCTAAGGTATTTTTAATAATTCATTTGTTAAACTAAGATATTTCCAGGAAGTCATAAGTCATCCCCGGACCTGCTGCCACTGTCACCTACCTTGGCCTGGATGGCGGAGACGTGATCTCGTATAATTGCTTGAAATCACCTGACCCCACCGAGAAATTACCGCTCACGATCCGGAATCCGGGTCGTTATTAGAACCATATCCGGGGTAGATGTCGCTTTCGGAGAAATGTATGAGAAATAGAGTAACATCACTATTAGTCCAAGTTGTGGGCGGCTCCTCCCACTTAAGCTCTTTAGAGTAGGTGTGCTGGATCGTTAGAGAATAACATTCCGTACGAATAATTATTATTAAATTGGAAGCATAGTTCTATGCTAAGGTCTAATCAGCATATGTAACCTGTAAAAGATGATAGCATTGGCATTCCAAACGTCCTTTTGTTAATACCAAGTTCCGTCTATGACCATTTAATTATTGTTTAATAGGTTTCTTGTTTTGTTCTTGCGTAAATACATTCCTTTATCATGCATAAATAGTACATCTTTGAAGTATTCGTCTTAAACTGCTGTTTTTTCTTTTGTTGTTATGTAGCTAACGCATTTACTATGACCTGAAGTGACCTAAGCTGACCTGTTAACGAATAGCTCATTAATTCAAAATACATTATTATTTATTTAAATTATTTTGAAGATATTTTTTTTTGCGTGGCAATGTGGGAGTATTATTGCAAACCATTTTCGCCAAGGATCGCTGACTAAATTTATATATATTTTATAAGTGTGGTAACGGCAGCGGTAGTACAAGTTGCCTACTAATTACTAGTATATGCCTATAGTTAATCAGGATATCATTAAAAATCTGCCCTTATTTACAGTGTTTCGTTCGTATTAAGGTGAAGATAGAGACACATGTATGGAAGCACTACATTACAAGTAATATAGGTACCCACCATGCAAGTGAATTGTTGAAAGGGAATAGTGCAATAAATTTTCAGGTGCAAATTTACGCACTTCTGCAAAATGCAGATCACAAACAGCACCATTTAAGATAGTGGATCATCAATTTGCATTAGTTTTTTTTGTAATTTATACTTTCTAAAATCAGATAAGTAATTTGATGACTACGTAAACTAACTTACAAGCGTATAGATATTGTGGGAGACTCGTGCTCTTCATAATAATTATTGCTGAAAGGCATATAAACCAATTGTAAGTAATATAAAAACTCAAGCATCACCTGCTAGACCTTTATTCCAGATAGCCATAAATATAGGACGATCTCACTCGCTTACCCATATTTAGGTTAATAATAAACCATATTTAAAATACCTCCTACTTTACTCTTATACCTACGTAGTAGTGTACCGTTAGTTTAGTTAAAATATGGTCAGTTGTAGATTAATGTCGGTATAGGAATTGCTACCAAAGTTCAAAATATCCTAACAATCAAAGGATCGTGAGATGTCGGTTACTCTCAGTATCTTAAGTGCTGCCATCTGCCGTTGTGGCGCAATATAATAAAATTGTCCAATTCTAAGATACAGTGCCTTCCTAGAATACGGAGACATGGGTTTTGTTTTATGGCTGGGATGCTAGAAAGAGAGAAAAGATGCATTCGGGATATATTTAGGATATTTAGAGATGAGTTAGTGCTTATCTATAAGACAAATATATAACTGGACCATAAGATGTTTTTAAATCAAATGCACTTAATATTTTGTTCTCCAATGATTAGCCACTAACTGCTAGATGATATTTTTAATGGGTTAACAGGCATAAGGGGAAATAAAAAAGTATTGCCAGCTTTGACCGAGATTTGAACTCGGGACCTTTTGAACACTAGTCAAACGCTCTATCTATTCTATATTACTATGTAATATAAATGCGCTGGATGGCGTTTATTAGCTGAACACTCATTTGACTAAACACATGACTGACTTTGATAAAACAAAAATTTTACATAGAGAAAAATATTATCACAAACGTCCAATAAAAGAAGCTATAGAAACTTGTAGGAATACTAATAATTTTAATAGGGATTGTGGAAATTATGAGTTAGGTGACATATGGAAGGCTATTTTGTAGTTATCTTTAATCACGTAGTTCGTGTATATCTAGTAGGTAGATAGTTCCTTTTTCGTCGTTAGGTCCATATTTTATCAGGTTGGCACGTTGTTTCTATGACGTCTCGCTTCCTTGGTGATTTGTTTATTCACTTTCAAAATTTTGTTTGATCTTGTGTCAGGTGAATTTTGAGGCGTAATCGAAACGTCAGACCGATAACTTTATGTCAGTGTTTTAAAACGGCAGCGATCCTTCCGAGAAAACATTATCTTTCATCCAGCTTAATTGTTTTGTCGGGTATTATTGTCAATTTCACCCTTTCAGAGAGATTATTGTGAAAATTTTATTTTTTCTTTGCTGGAGACTCGGTAACAACCGTTGGGTTCCTGTTCGGGTAAGAGACCCTCAGTTACTGCTTCTACATAGTATTATTACCTTCGTCGCTATCTATATGTCTATTTATTAAACAATATAATTTTTGTTTACAGGTATTTGCTCCATTTGGGCGTGGTATACTTTGCATCATCAAATGGAGATTGTTGGTGATCATATTGCGATTGAACAATTTGTAAAACCTCATGGTTTCAATATTTTAATTAAAGAAGCATGCAATACGGCTGTAAAAATGTGTAGTGTGTGGGAAGTGGGATGGTCATTGGCACTGGCAGTCTAAGGCAAGATGAAAAAAAAATCGGTAAATGGCTTACAAATAAAAAAATGTCATTTTCTGGAAAATCMTTAGCATCGCGCTCTGTTAGAAATCTGCATTTCTGAGGACGGTTTAAATTCCCAGCAAAATTTGAGATCACTACTTCGAGTTCATCACAAGACTTGCGGTTGTGTTGCCAAGCTTCCAGGTTTACTCTACCGAGAAGCTTCATAAATACAAAAAAGGGTTTTTAGATTGACTGTTGCGTCTATGAGCGAATTGCACATTACGACTCGCAAGAACGCACCCTATTAAGGGTTTGATCGAAGTGGACACGTTTGCTCCGTTTGTCGACGAGGTGTGCCCTGGTTGAATCCACGGCCGCAAAATATTAGAAAAACACAGCAGCCTGGAAATTCCATCGAGATTTATACCAACCCTTCTTTGCCAGCCGCCATATTTAACGCCAGCGCGGGGTACAATATAGCCGACGTCGGTATCGGAAGAGTGACGAGCCAGAATATCGAATTAGGCTTCCTGGTCACGGGGGAAACCGGATATTCCTGCGCCTCGACGCCCAGATGAACGATGATGAAGATTATAGTGAGGTGAAACGGCTTGATAAGGCGGTGATAAACTGCCTCAGACGACAAGTAGGGAAAGTAGAGATATGCTAAATGGCTGCCACCGCCGCACTGAATTTCGATCAGCGTCCTGCTTGTTGTGAGCGCGCGTCAATTCCGTATTCGCCATCTGTCGCGGGCGTGTGCCAATTAATTTCGCTTAATAGTGCACGTCAAAAGGCCGCTCGATTTATTCGATAAAGACAGAAATTCCGATCGACGGGTGTAAACAGGGCTGTTTGACGCCAAAGCTCAAAAGTCAAGGCTACCGCTATTTGCATTTGAGAGTAAATACGCTCCTGATTTCAAATTTACTGCTAGTTTGCCTTTGAAACAACAAGAGCAATAGCGGATGGAGCAATTCAGCAAATTAAATACGGAGTCTGTAGTTGCGCGAACATTAGCACATTTGGAAATGAACATGTTGCTCGAATTGGTGGAAATAATTCCAACGGCAATGGATAATATCTAGGTACCACATCTGTGAATGTAAAGCTTCAATACAAAATACTTTCCATTTACAGCTGCAAGAATCCAAATAACGTTATAAACGTGTCGGTTGTAAAGAGATCAAGGATACTGTACTCGTAGGAACAATAATTCTAAAGAGAAGAAAAACTATTTTTGGCTATGCTTAGGAGTATTTATTTATTTAGTTACCACATTCGTAAACCACACTCCTGGTGGGGTTACACAACGCTCAAATCTCGGTTCTATACCCTTTATAGCTTTCTTTAATGATACTTTTAAATTGCTTCAATGTCAAGTATATCTTTATGCGGATTATTTTAAAATAGCTAATAGGGTACTGTCTGATTTTGACTGCAGTAAATTGCAAACAGACCTGCATATCCTTGTAAATTGGTGGGCTAAAAACAAGTTAAGAATCAATATTGACAAATGTAAAATTATAACATTTACAAGAAAACTTAACCCAACTATATTTGGATATACAATCAACGATATTACAGTTGAAAGAGTATCTACCATTAAGGATTTAGCTTTGGACCAGGGCCTTACTTATGTTTCACATATAGAAAACTGATGTACAAGTGCTATGAGAACCTTATGTTTTACCAAGAGAAATACACTTGATTTTCGCAACACTGACACATTGTTATGTTTTTTAAATAGCTTAGCTGGTTCTGAACTCGAGTATGACAGTGTTATTTGGAACTCTCATTATCATGTTTATATTGTTCTGATTGAACGTGTTTAGAAAAAACTTTGTCTTTATTTGTAATTTAAAAGGTACTGCGCATTTTATATACTACATTTTAGTTAAACGATTTTGGTTTTTCTACCTTACATATTAGAGAAAAGTAGCATGTAATTTATTCTTGTACAATCTAGTGCACTGGAGTATTGATAGCCCATGGCCTTTGGGAAGAATAAATTTTTCGACTAGAAGGGCGTTGTTATATAACTTTTTCTTTGCCACAATCTAATAGGTAATCAACACGATATCTACTCGCCGCTTGTAATTATCACTACGTGAGTGTTACCGTTTACATTTGTTCATAACAAGAGACAATTTCTTCAAATGTGTATTAATATAATATTTTAGAAACAAATATATTGTCAGTATAGTTTAGTTTTGCTTATATGTATGTAAACTAAAAAGTTTTCTGTTTTATTTTGTATGAATATATAGCTTCCTGTATGGGCTTTGTATCTGGGATTTAAATAAATAAATAATAATAATAATAATAATAATTATTATTATTTAATTCTGTCTAAGTTAAAGTGTTGATTGGTATAGGTGCAATAAAGAATAAGGATTATAGGTCATTAGATAGAGATATTTATTGCCGTCTTCGAAGTAACCAGTATGTAGTATACGAGTTTTCATGCCAGTTGCAGTTGTGCGATTATTATCTTGTTTCTGTGAATTTAACTTTTAACCCTTGCAATAATTGCAATGTAATGCAAAATTATAACAGGTACACAATTTTAAGTGACAGTTTAAATTTAGAGGCCCTGTATGTTGGGTTGAGGACATTTTTTAACTAGAAAGCGATTTATAAATTGAACTATTTATTATTCTTAATTGTACACATCTGAATTTATACCTAGTCACCAGCTTATTATATATCATACAGCTTCTAGTTGATTATCCATCATCTAAAAGATCTTAGAAACTTTGATCTCGTTCTTACCATACGTCTTCACATGAGAGTGTTATTACACTTGTACCTGAAACATGATACTTATGAACATTATTGTGTATCTTTTTTACTTGCGAAGACACTTAGTGTTAGTTCCTATTATCTACTGTTTTAGAGTGATCTACATGTGGTGCTTGCCTGATCATTGGCTTTCTACCAAACACCATTGTTCTTTACATTTACCTGACATTTAGGGTTAACGTTGCGAGACGGTGAAAGTTCAGCAAATTATTTATCGACACCTTTATCTGGAGATAAAGCGGCGCACCCCCGTCGCGCTAAAAGAGTAAGATGCATTTTTCCTTACCCAGTCCCATTTCCAATAGCATTGTTTTTTCTTTCCGCATTTTGTGCCTCACATCATTAAAAACAGGGTCGCTAAGTGAAATGTTCAGTGAAAAGGAACGAAATTAATAGTTGATAATAGACTTAAATGGTATCAACAGCTATGCCACACCAGGAGTTGCATTACGTATCAAATTAACAGGTAATTAATAATTGAGTAGGTATGTATAAAATTATATAAAGATCTTGCTTGATTTAATCCTGTATTAAATCGATTAAACTTCAAATTTGGCAATTGTAATACCAGAAGAAGATCTCTAGTAATTTGTAAGTGATTTTTCTGCTTCTTTTGTGGTAAACTGGATCATTATGTTTATGTTTGCTTTTCGTGGTATTGAGAATACAAGTTTTTGTTTGAAAGCAAACACAAACATTTGTAAGTTATTTGTGTGGTACTGGTACTGGTAATGGTTCATACTATTTAAGTAATCTGCAACGTAGCTGCGCGGTACGGCTGATTGCCTAAGTGTTTCTTTTATCTCATGATCAGTGGCGTACCAAAAATCGTTTATAACGGGAACATAACACCATGCTTAATAGATTAGAGGTTAGCTGATCTCACAAACTCGATTTTACGATCTATTGAACATCTGGAAAGGAGAGTAATATAAATTGCCCAACACATGGAATTATGAGATATGTTAAAAAATTGACCTGATTTAAAGTGATCAACTATACTATAGTGGTTACTGCGAAATAATTCTGGTACATTTTAAGTTGCTCGAGCTCTTAGATTAGAGATCTGATTAATTTTACGTTTCTTTTAAAGTTCGTATATTTATTTGTTATTCCAACATTTGAACCAAGACTTAGAGAACATTGTGATCCCTGTGGAAGTCCCCATACTCTTTAAAAACTGTAAACGCCTTCACAGGTTTACATCCATAATCAGAATAGAATTCGTAAATGATGAAATGTCGTTATTGAGCATTTTTCGGATATCCGGTGATGTAATAGACCGTAACAATTCCATAAATATCGAGACTCGCTCTGTCATTTATCAGGTGGGATTGCGGGTGTCCGGTTTAGTGCGGACCTAATGTCATCTACTCCGTCGCGGTGTCTAATAAAAATGTTATTATAGGAACGTGCTCCGGTGCAGATCGTTCCGTCGGCGGCGGCACGTAACTGAGGGGTGGGAATAAAATGCCCGCCGTGTGCGCTATCTCCGGAAATGTCTACGTTGACAGCATGCCGATCCGTCTTGACGTTTCACCATTTCCAGCGGTAAGAACTAGATGAAATTCGGCTCCCATCGGTCGCCAGGCAATCTCGTAATGCACACCATACACTTTTTCTCAGTTGGCAGCCAGGGTCAGGCCCTGATACCTTCTGCATATTTTATTCCGGTCCACTAGGTTATTTCGTATTATTTATAACCTTTGTCTGAAAATTGTTCGCAAATATGCTATTCTAATGTTGACTAGTTTCTAGGCCCAAAAGAATTGGATTCTGTAACAAGATTAAGGTGGAGTTGAGTTGAGTTCGGTGATAACCAAAGACGTAGTAATCTGGAAAACTAAGACTTTAGCTAAATTTATCCCATCCAACCCACAGTATTAATACAAACTATAACTTTTGCATTTAATATTCTAAACGCATTATTGTACTACAATTTAATGCACTCAACTGCATTGTTACACATAGAACGGTGGTTGGAGATACTCCGTTCGTGTTTGTAAAATAAATTAGAATTTATGCATTTTCCGCTTTACCTATCCGTAAAATTATCTTAATTTTCCCATAATACAACAAAAAATATTTTCTCGTTCGATTAATGGAAAAAGGTGGCTATTCAAAATTAAAAAGATGGACAACTGGAAAATATACATGTTGCTCGATGAACGCCAGCGTACTGAAACAGCAAAAACTGCTGCTGGCTGTCCCCAGCCAACACTTTTCGTGACGTAGGCGTAGAAACAAGGCGTATGCTTTGTTAGGGATATAGTGCAAACTGTCCACTTAGAGGTACCACCTGGAGCTGGCGATCCTCTAGCATAAGCCACCTGTTTGATTGACTTTGACAGGTCTGCGCGTGGATGCTTCCCCTGGGGACCATACATGCTCAGTGTAGATGCATGCCGCCCCCTTAGCTGGAAAACACCTGGTAGAGAGAGAGAGATAGAGAGAAAGGGAGATGATAGTCAAAAATACATATCCGAATGAGCTAAAGCCATCAGTGACAAAATGTAATGAACCACTCCCATGTTCTCGCCATACCACCCCCTTAAGCCTAGAAAGTCGAAACCAGGTCGGAGCTATCTGATGGGACAAAGCAAACACCTGCAAGACGGTACCAAAATTTAGCTCATACATTGAGGTAGTTAACAGGATCACTTTTTTACATGCACTGCATTTCTTCAACCTAAACATAGACATTCTCGATTTTGACGTGCACACACATTATCTCTAGCTTCGGGATAAAATGTGTGCAATACTAGTGACGATCAGCGCCAACCAGCGGTACGAATAGGGCAACGTTGTGTACCGGTAGCAGTAGAGTACAAACAAATTACTTTCACCTCATAAAAAGTATCGCACGAGTATTTAGAATGACAATGGGCAGTCCAGTATTCGGCACTATTGCACAACTATACATGGAAGATTTCAAATAACAATACCAGACAAATTAAACTATATACAGTTTTACACAGGTTATGTTGACGACCTATTTTTAATAATGCATAATAATAAAACAATGATATATTAGGGCACTTCAACAATAACCAGAGTACAATACAAAATTATAACAAATATGTCAATAGGAAGATATGTAAACAATGAATCCAAACACCACACACACACACATAATAAAAACATCATGAAAAGAATTATAACGTTAACTAATCCAAAAATAAAGACTGAGCAGGATAAAAAAGCATAATAGTTCCTAAATCAGAACAATTACCCAATAAAACTAATAAAAAGTATAATAAAATTAATCACAAATATATATATACAAATATAAATTAAGAACAGAGAAAGTATTAAACCCCAAAGTAAACGAAATCAATCCAAAATACATGTGATACGAGCAATACAAGTAACTAAATTATTTTACATTTTAATATGTTCTACAATGTATGATTATTTAAGATATATATTTTAGGTTTATACATAAATATTAAAGAAAATAAATAAGCTTGAATATGGTGGACGTAATTCACCGAAACGTCGCTGAAGTAAAATTAACTAATTTAATTATTGGAGAATAATTACCAGTAAGGAAACGATACCTATGTATAATAAAAAAGTATTTAGTATAATACCTATATATAATAAAAAAGCTTCAGCAAGYCAAAAAGTGAATACTAATATTAATGATATAGTCATTATATGCAAGTGTTTGAATTTCATGTGTTTCCGTTCATTTTCGGCTGCACACGCGTTCACGGGTGCTCAGTAATAAGTAAGGTTAGAGTAAGTGCTTTACAGTCAACTGCTGGTCGAAGGTAGAACCGTTTTAAGCCTTGTCTTGTAAATATTATAGGCAATAAAGTGCTTCAAACCGTTAAATTAAAAACCAGTGTCTTAATTCTTAACTATTGCCACCAATCCACCAAAGAAACGTGGTTGAAATTCGAACAAGGTTCAACTTCAGGCCGTTACTTAACAACGCTATGATTTCACTCTTTTAATTGGTACCTACTGCTATGGCAACAACATGACTGTGTCAAATAATACATTATTATTTGTTATCTATAGATAGGATAGTTCACAAAACAAAGCTAACTACGTTCCCCGAGATCCTCAAGTTGTCACGCAGCCGTTCAACTTTTAAAGAGGACCCCATTTGATTGATGTATCTTCTACAGCCTTCCGACAGAAAAACCGATGGCTCGGTCTAAGTCGCTGAATGCATCGGTTTTTGTATATAAATCTGTAAAGTGCATCATCAGTGTGCTTAGCCACAGCATGGCTAGCAGACATTATAATTTAAACCGTAATTTCTTTGCAAGGCAGCAGCGGATGCAGGCAGCTAATAACTCATACTGTTTAATGAGAAGCTCCAAAAGGGATTAAGGATCGTACAGGCGGATCCACCTTGGCCGGAACGCATTTTAATTGCTTTCTTTAATTAAGCAAAGAGCATGCACAGTGATTGCGAATCCCGAATAACAAAAGCTTGCGCTCATGCCGAGGACTGATGTTAACGCTTACAAACATTTTAAAAGCCTTGTCCTCTACTTGTGCTCCTAGAAAATTACTAACTGGTGACTGTTGGTTTTCGAGCATGGAATGTGATATTAACTTCAGTAGCAGATAATGGAGGTTATGAGCTGGGTCAAATTTCGAGGGCAATTTTGTAAAACTCCTTAATCAAGTGTTTTGTGTGTATCTAGCAAGTAGGTAAATTCTGCTCGATATCAGGTTGGCACGTCGCTTCTATGACGCCTTGCTTCTTTGATTATTTATTTTCATTGCTTTCATAATTTTGTTTGYGCTTGTGTCAGATCTTTCTAGAGWTAATTTTTTCGTCGGTGTTTAGGTGCGACCGCGTTTACCGGACAACACAGTAATTTCAATTTATAGACTCGGAAAGAATTCATCCTTTTACCCTTAATAACTTTTCTAGGTGGCGTCATATTAATTTCGGTGTTGTACACTATTTTGTGTGGAAGATCGCCTAGGCGTCCACGAAGGAAGAAAAGCTTCACAGTATTATCCCCCCTCATACTCCTGACGAAATTCACTCCGCACGACCGACATATTTGTCTCAATATGCTGGTCAAGTACTCGTATACTTCACTTGCACGACGGGAATATAGCATAAATCCGGGGCATTTGATGCCTGCGCTTTACCAGTCGCAGGACACGTTATAAATAGCCACACACAACGTACATGCCTTGGGAGGGATTCGAACCCACGACATTGGATCTAGAGAAGCTGGACTAAATGGGGTTATTTATACACAATCAGATACTAAAGGTAAAATTTGTGAAGAATTATGCGAACTGATTCATACCGTAGGCTATGTGTATATGCCAGAAAAAAGAAACGACTGTTATTTTGGTAGTAATATTACAATTTTAGTGCAAAATTGCATCTTGTGTCAGGCAAATTTTGAGGTTCTTCGTCTTTGACAAAGATTACAGGTGTAATCGAAACGTCAGACTATTAATTTTTTGTCAGTGTTTTCAAGAGACAGCGATCTATCCGACAAAATATTATCTTATTATATTATCACTAAAGAAGATCCAAAACTAATATTTACTTACAACGCCGCAACTAGTATTGAGCGATTTAGAGTGCCATTAACTACAGTGCAGAAGGGAAGGGTTCCATTTAGAAATAGTTTAACTAAAGTTTAACTTCCCGTAAACCTTGAAATACATCGATATTGCCGCCTCTCAGGAAAGTGACGTACACTTGTCATCTGTCGCTTTTTTTAATTATTTGATATATTTTAATATGAGAAAAAGCCCGGGGGTGTGTATTTTCAACATATTCTGTAGTGTTTTGCGGGATAATTAACTTTAAGGTTGCAGAAAACTCACATTTCGAAGCTGTGGGGTGACATTATCTACAACCTTTACTACTATCGCCGTGCGTGTTGTAACTTGGCGCAGTTACAAAAAGGCGGCACAAAGAATTCAGAATTCAGCAAGCAACGCCGCCCGCGTTGCATGAATCATTTATAGGAACCCTGTAGTTAATTTACTATTAATTGAAAAAGTTAAGTAATCAACCATTATTTGAGTACTAACACCGTATGAAACATAGAACCAGAGGAATAACCCAAAAAACGCGTGAACGCTACTGTAATAGCAAAATATAGTAGAAAATCTTTGTACTAATCCGTGAAAACTTTCGTATACCGGCTTACTAGTGCTATCAATGGCTACTGCTAACCGATTAACCGGTTACGATATTACAATGGTAACCGGAATAAGTGACCCTATAAGACCGATTAAGAACTAACCGGTTATGGAATTGGTTAAATTCTGACCGGTCGCGAATATCCGTTAAAACTAACCGGTTAGCCCTAATCACCGACAACACACCGTCGAGGCGGCTTAATCCTGAAGTTCGTAGGTTGAAATGCACGATGCGTAATTTGTTCCAACGGTAGAAAACGACAAAGGTCGCGCAAATGTCCGGTGTCCATCAGTTGTGAGACGCTTAGTCCAGTACAAAGTTTGCGAGGATTATTTTTTTCCAGAATGACGAAAGCGTTTGACCATGTTCAGGAAGGGATTTAAAGGAGGTTTGCAATTATATGTTGATATTTCAGGTTCTTTTTTCAGAGCATTAATACAGAGGGGTGGAGGACCAGGTTGGAGAATGAATGAAAGAGCTTCATTTAGCAAGAAAATGTGTATACATTTTACATTATGTACATTAGTACATTACATAATACATTACGTCCTCTTATGAGGTATCAGTAATACAAGTATAGGTATAAGTAAGAGCATCATACCGGTATCTACACTAATACGTAGTTAATTTTCTTATTGCAAATAATACTGCGACATTTATTTTTTTTACATTTGGTCTGTTATGCTTTCGCAAACTGGTACAATTTATTGCAATTTGCATCGGCGTTTAATGTCATGATTTTTTTCTCGAATAAAATCTCATTTTTACTGATTATTTTTACGCCTTACTACATTTTGCATTCCTAATCTAATTTCACCATAAGATTTGATTGAAATATTTGAGGGTGCGGGAAATTTAAACCCTGATTAAACCTGGAATGTTCTTAGTTCTTACACGATAAGCCGTCCTTGAAGCCTAAATATCTGACATTCTCGTCAATGTAAGTTTCAACGAAGTAATCGCAATATTGAATTACTTCATTGTTGTGTCAGCCGTTGTGTTTTCAGCCAATTTCCAATGGGAGAACTTGTGTCATACATTATAGCCTTTACTTAGCCGCAACTCTTGAATTCTTCTAAACCAAGCCTGACCCAAATGGAATGGACAACCTGTTATGGCTAATTCAAAATCTACAACACATGTTTTCAGAAAAAAAGTTATTACCGCATTAGCCTTTAATTAGTAAGAAAATCATTGTATAGGATTCAGTTGTATTGTTTTTTTACCAAACAAAATACTAATGGTCTGTATGTGTTGTGAAACAAGTTAGTAATAGCAAAGTGCCACCTACATATATCAAATCTATTTTATCTCAAAAACTCAAATTGGTGGGCGTTGGAAATGTTACATTATTTTTTTGACCGTTCTTCATTAAAAACTATTCCTCTCTGTTTGTGGTGAATTCCATTCTAAGATGTCATGGGCATCATCTATCGAGCGGGGTAATGGCGATTAACAAGGTCTTCTGCATTTATAAATGTTATTCCTAATGCCGTCCATGTCTCTTGTATTTAACTATGCCATGTTGGTATAATATCTACATTCATCGCGATAATTTTGGGTGATTTGTCTGATATGTTATCAACCGCTTTTTTGCAGTATTACTTAGATAGAAATTACCTTTTATGCGGAGAGAACATGAAATATGGTGTATTTAATACTTCATGGCTGTGGAACATTTTCTTTTTACTGAAACTACTACATGATTTTTAATTTTATAAACTGGTTCATCGGGAGATTATTGTTGAGTCAGGTTCATGAACTAATTCGTCAATTTTGTACAATATCCATCAGGCCGTGCTGGCTACCCGTGTAAAATTTGGCGGTCCAATTTTTTATACAATGGCAAGTTATGTCTAACTCTTAGCAGTACCAGTACCACAAAAATAACTTACAAACGTTTGTGTTTGCTTTCAAACAAAAACTTGTATTCTCAATACCACGAAAAGCAAACATAAACATAATTAATCCAGTGTACCACAAAGGAAGCAAAAAAATACTTAGAAATTACTAGAGTTCTACTTCTGAGATTACAATTGCCAAATTTGAACTTTAATCGATTTAATACAGGATTAAATCAAGCAGGATCTTTATACAATTTTATACATACCTACTCAATTATTTATTACCAGTTAATTTGAGGCGTGATGCAACTCCTGGTGTGGCATAGATGTTGATACCATTTAAGTCTATTTTGCTTCATCACGAAGTGCCCCTCAGTGCAGTATTAATAAAATTTGCTAGTCTGTGACCGCCTCCGAAACGAACCTTATATCTAGGACAACAAAAAGCAGGTAACTAAGCTTTGCAACACTAGAATGTTTTTAGTGAATCCTGGTAAGTGCGGCAATTCTATCACGCCTGCTTATATATCAAAGAACTGTAAATTATAATTGCCGCTTATTAGATTCTCTCTTCATACCACCATGGTTGGCAGATATAACCTGCAAGTGGACACTTACAAATTAAACGATATCGCGAGATCAAGTAATCCCATAAAGACTAATTTCATCTATTTAAACAACCATACAACCTAATAAAACTGTTTGACTTATCTTTACCCAAATGCTATTTTACGCTAGTATAAACGACGTTTGTAGCAACAAATATGTACTTATACTTAATGATTAATAAATAAAAATTGAACATTGAAATAAAACAGAGCCAAAAAAATCAAGAAGCCAAGAGAGCAACTGCTAACGGCAATACAAAACATGGTTCAAACAACATAAAAAGTAATACGTTTGTGTAGTTAATTAGGCTTTTTAGAACACGTGACTTTTGAGCGACTGCCAAGGGGCAAATTTCAAAACGATGCAGCTTCTAGCGCGCTGTCATAGAAACCCCATTACTTAATGCCAACGTCAGTCACTAGAGCTGGGACATTCGATTCAATTCAAATCGTTCAATCAATCGCGTAGATTCGGGTCATTCATGTCGTTCAAAAATCATTACTGAGAACGAGTTACCGAGTTGTTTAGACCTGCTTAAAGACATATGGATCGTGAATTGAAAGTGACAGCGGTGTCTCCTGTCTTGCCACAGCATATAAATATGCTCTTCATTAGCTGTGAGCCAAATCAAGGCATGAGTCATTCAATTTGAACGACTTGGTCATGAAGGACCCAACTCTATCAGCCACGCGTCCGTTTCCAGGGTTTCGCAGGCGCGTCCCATGCGTGCGCTTTTTGCCCCCTGGACGCCATGTTGGATGACGTAATCTTAAAAAGCCTAATTAACAATTCTAGGTTATGGCCAACTTTCCTGAAACTAGCTATGCACTTTACCTAAATTAAAATAATCTACCGAACAGTTTTACTTCTTACGAACAATTTAGCTAAATGACGGTTTAGAAACATAAAAAAAACTTTAGGAGTTTATCTTATTCAACGTGAGGTTAACCTGATTAGTGAAAGAATTTCCAAAGGTACAGAGAAGCGTGACCGACCCGAAATAATTATGCGAATCTACATTTTCATCGCGGCTATACATTTTATGTTACTTTCTAGGCCAAATCTTAATCAATTACTCTACATGGCGAGCCGGACCAGAACAATGTCTTCCTATCTGCATAAGAGCTCTAAATATAATTTCGTAAAAATACCGTGATTACTGCTGCTCTGGGCTAAAACGTGATTGGATAGACCAAGGGTTAATGACCCCATTTACAATCCTTGGGCCCATAACATTTAATCATCTATTCAATTATCCAAAATCTAACTCAAAACTGACCAAAGCTAATCAAAATTCGATCTAGCTTTCTCGAGTTGGAATTGGAGACTTATGTAGAGAGAGTAGGTTGTAACTAGTGAATTATTACTCTCTTATAAATTGTTCACTTATTTGTGGAAAGTTATCACCCCGGTAAAAGGCCAAGGGCTTCCTACTCGTCCCTATCTAATTCATATGATTAAATTGAGCGAGAAAATCAAATCATTCATTACTAATCAACATGATAGAATTTGTGTATAAACCTATATAACGCTAATAATTTGATAAACACAGTGTCTTTTACTACAAGATTATGTAAAAATTCTTTTACATGTGGCCTAGAAACAACCATCACGTTACATAGCTAACAGAACTGGATTATGAATCCAGTTGTGGGGTAGTTGACACTACACAGGATTGGTTGAGTACATTATTTGACATTACTTCTGCGGTACGCAGTGGAGATGGTAACAGATGCTTATAATTAATAGTGCACTTCATAAGAAAACACCAATCATACTAAAACCTGCTGATATAAACAAATGGCGACATATACAGAATACAAAGCTAACATTAACGCATCTACAGTTTCACTCGACTTTGCTAAGCTGAGCTTCATTCTTTAGCAGTCGGCAAACTGTAGGGTATGTTGTATCATTTTCTAACTGTAGGAAGCTCGCCGGGATCGTTGCTACTGGAGCTTGCAAAGTTTATTGCCGTGACCACTTTGTTTACTTTTTTGTTGCTGCTATTGTTGGTATTTTTCTCGCGGTGATATCCAATTCGTCACTACCAGTTTGTCGCTTGATAGCAACAGGTTTAAAGAGGAAATAGCCATAACAGGAAATCTAGCTTCCAGTATGGATTTAGAGCAAAGAGGTCGATTATAGATGCTCTTTCCAGAGAAAGAGGGAGAAAATTTTACCACCTAATTACCCTGGATGTGAAGAACGCATTTAGTTCCATGCCCTGGAAAGGAATTATTAGAGCCTTGCACAAGAGAAAAATTGACCCTTACTTAGAAAGCTTATGGTAGGTAATTCAGGTAAATTGGAGCTGACTTATGGAGCTCCCCAGGGCTCCATCTTAAATCCAACATTGTGGAGCGTGTTTTACGAGTCAGTTTTGAGGATTGCGGTGCCGGACGGGGTACTGCTTATTAGATATGATGCTGATGGCAATGCAAAATAATTCAATAAGCAAAGTTTCATTCTAAATGAGTATAAATAACATAGAGGTGGCTCAGAATAAGACCGAGGCAGTAATATTAAAGGAATGATATAGCCTTAAAGAATTCAGTTTCTTGTGTGCTAACTGCCAGATTTTTATAACCGAACACATTAAATACCTGGGGGTGATGTTAAACAGGAATATGTCCATGATGCAACGAATAAGACAAATAGAAATTAAAAGTTTGAAAGTTAGAAAACAAGTAAACGTGTTTACGGCAAATAGGCGGGCCCACGCAGTGGCAAAAGAAAGTTGTTAGCTTCAGTGGTTCATTCTGTATAAGAAGAAGTTCTAAAGCTGAAGAAGTATATAAAAATTCTTCAGAGTCTGCAAAGGTTAACGCTTATCGCACGGTTCTGGGGGGGGGCTCTATGTGTGCTGTGAGGAGTGGCAAAATAACGTCCAAAAAGCACAGTGGACCAAAACATTAATCCCTCATGTTGAGACTTGGAGAACTAAAAAGTTTGGAGAGCTCTCATATTATCTAGAATGAAGAAAGCCGATGGTAGAGAATGCCCTTATTGTGAAGAAGATGATGAGCGTCATACTATATTTAGTTGTCCGAGATGGGCGGAGCAGCGCGGCTGGATGGCAGTACTGGCATAATATGTTGGAGTAACTGTTACAGTCACAGAAGAATTGAGAAGGCATTATAACCTGGTTCAGATAATAAGGACAAAGGAGCTGGAAGAGGAAGAACTATATCCACGCTAAAACTAACAACGTGGTTGCAAAAAAAGATATCTTTGTTAAATTGACCAGTAAGATGTTTCCTAGAAAGTATAAGAAAATGTCAAGGTTTAAATCTGGTGTGAAGATGCGTGGCGAAGTATAACAATAATACAAATAACGTACGAACTGACTATAGTTTGATTCTAATTAACCGATATATATATATATATATATATATATATATATATATATAAAATAATGTCTAAATACGTATTTTAGCGGATAAGCTGCTATACAAATAAAGAGACTGGCTGTGGTTGGATGTAACCAGTTGGTATTCTACTCATCTAATTCTCAGTAGACTATAACGTATCTCAAATATCACATTTATTCGTAGTAGGTATAAAAGGTTCTACTGTTTCTAATACATTTCCAGATTACCAGCGAATGAATTGATTGAAATCAATTCCCATCATAGGAGACTTGGAACTATTGGCCCCTTGATAGTAAACCATGAGGAAAGTATCATGGGATATCAATTGAAACCAGTAACATTAGTTCGGTGAAGCTGAAAATCGCGTTATTAATAACGCTTTAAAGCAATCCAATAGCGGTAAAATAAACAAATATGCAATTAAGGACTCAACTCAAACATACTGAAACAGAACATTGCATTCCGTATAGTGTCCGTATGGGGCATTATGCGTCATTAAAGCATTGTACCCGATTTCTATTTAAAGTGTTATAGTTATATATAGCTGTTTCTTTAATTTATGATACATACTGGCTTAGATATATATGTGTGGCATGTCGTCACTGGCATCTCTTAAATAGCGTATGCATAACTTCATTAATGTCCTTGCAACTTTAAAATTCTTCAGTAACAACCGGAGTGCTCGGCGGGTCCACAGGCGTCCGATGTGCGCAAAGGGACAGGCGATCTAGCTTTCCGGCGCTATACGTAGACGTCGAAAGATTAACGAGCGCAAGTGGCATCCCCATCACTCACGCATCCACGTCACTTTCCTAATTATTCGTTAACTGCTCAGTGATGAAACTTGAAAACGTATAACTTTCGAAACAACTTAGAGCGCCAAACGGCATTCAAATCAGATTAGACGAAAGTCAGTTCTCTCTGAAACTTCCTGGACGTGAAGCGTTTCTATTTATTTGGAGACGCAGAGCCGTTTGGTACAGCTGTAGACGCCTTCGTTTTAAATAGTTTCTCTGTAGCTGCAGTTACAAATACAATATCGCTTTAACGATTCCAGGACGCATTTTGTGTTGCACTGCATAATGTTGAACGTGGCCAATTATAGCCAGCATTTTAATACGCTGTTTACGGCAAAACAGCTGCTGCAATAAGAAAATACCTTTCTTTTGCTGTACTTCGTAGTCAGTATTACGAACTAGAGTGCCTTCCTTTCGCCTTCATCACGCTACTATATCACTACATCTACAAACTAAAATGAACTAATCACAGGCTAACGGCGGCCTTCTTTTAATTTAATAATTTAATTTAGTTAATAAAATATTGTAACGATGTTACAAACCTCAAGGCTTTAGTCAGGTTTCAGTCCGCGTCCGGTACTTTAATTCAGAGCCGCATAGATGGCGGTGAGGCCGTCTGCCGACAAATTCTCGCGCAAGGCAGTCTCACCACCACGAATAAGAGACCGCCGGTCCTCCGTTTGAATCAGTTGTGACCTACCAGGTGACAACAACAGGTGAGTGAGCCGAAGCGTAAATAATATATCGCAGTGGCGTCCTTCCGCAAACTCCGACTCCGACCTTTCCCACTCCACTTTCTAGCTCTTGTCATCCGACCGTAGCCGTCGAGGCAGTCGCCTACGGAGTGCATACTGCATAGGTCGCTTTCCGTGTAGGCTGTACTCCGTGAGCGGCGTAGGGCGTTGGGTGTTTACTGCATAGGTCGCTTTCCGTGCAGGATATACCCGGCGAACTGCCTCTTGCCGTTCTTTTCTTGTCCGTCTCTTTCTAACCGTCGAGGCAGTCGCCTGCGAAGTGCATACTGCATAGGTCGCTTTCCGTGTAGGCTGTGCTTCGCGAGCGGCGTAGGGCGTTGGGTGTTTACTGCATAGGTCGCTTTCCGTGCAGGATATACCCGGCGAACTGCCTCTTGCCGTTCTCTTCTGGTCCGTCTCTCTCTAACCGCTTGCGTAACCGTCGAGGCAGTCGCTTACGGAGTGTTTACTGCATAGGTCGTTTTCCGTGCAGGATATACCCCGTCAGTGGCGTAGGGCACTGGGTGTTTACTGTATAGGTCGCTTTCCGTGCAGGATATACCCGACGCCCTGTCTCACCGTTCTTTTCTGTCTGTTTACGAAACTGCCCTTACATAACCGTACTGTTTTTCTTACTCTGTCATCCCTGATTGTTTCTCCCGCCCGCCTACCGACCACCGAACCCCGGCCACCTGTAAATAAGCTCACTCTTTCTAACCGCTTGCATCACTCTCACGTAACCACCGTTTGTTACATCATTCATTTTACGCAACCCCCGTTTGTTGCATCACTCACACCGTACCGCTTGTCACACCGTAGCCGTAATACCGTTAGTTGCATGTTGCTTAACCGTACCGCTTCGTAGCCGTTGTAATAGTTTGCCCGCTTGTATCACCGCACCGTTACATAACCACATAGCTTGACTGAAGCCTTGCATAAGGGAGGGGGATCCGTTGTATTGCCGCTGAATTAGGCTGTATTTAGTTTCTGCACAGATAATAAATTGTGTCTTTTGGTAATCGTTGGTTTTCTTTTCTGTTCGTCACCGTCCGCACCCCGTAACACCTTTCTTTCAGCTTACGGCATCCACCCTCGGGGTCGTTCCCTGGAGTGCCGTTTCTCCACTGCAGCTGCCCTGGACTGTGTGCTAAGGGGGATAGCACACAGAGATCTGAGGAGCATACCTCAGTATAATAAAAAACTGGCGCCCGAGAAACCGTTCTGACGTCGAGTTTAGCGCTTACGTCATCACCGCACCGTTCCGTACCGCGTGTTACATAACCGTCCGCCCGTCCGCCTCCGATCCGAAGACCGTTTAACCGCTCGCACCGTAAAGGCGTCACATTTTGGCGCCCTACGAGCAGGGACCGTTTTACTTCGAGGAGGAGCCGGAATTACGTAACCGTCATCCAACAGAAGAAAACCACCCCGTTTCCAGCGTCTGCGAGTTCACGCATGCGCGGAATTCAAAAATTCCGCTAGCGCAGTTTTCCACTGGATTTTTGAAGTCCATCAAGGAGTCCGCATAACAAGATCGCTGGAAACCGACTCTCACCCCCGACCACCCCCTTGTTACGAAGTTGACTTTGGAACGTCGTAGCATAGCCGTGTGACCCCTCCCGTCCGACTAAACCAAGGCCGCCGAATTGAATTCCGTCATCGCCGTCACCGTATTACGTAAGGGAACGGAGATCCGATTTTTCGCCGACTTCCCGTCGTCGGAGACCCGGCAAGTGGGTACTCGTTTCTGGCAAACCGGACCCGCTCTAGCGATTGGTAACATCAGATTGGACCGATTACGTAACACCAGGGACTTGGTGTTTTTGACCGACCCCGGAGGCCTGTCGAGTGGGGGCTCGTTTCTCACAAGCAAGGCACCCCCCATCGATTGCCGTAACCAGTTCCGGACTATTACGTAACCCGGAAGAGTTTGCGATTTTGACCGACTTCCTATTGCCCGAGACCAGCCGAGTGGGGACTCGTTTCTAACAAGTCGACGGTTCTCCGTCCAGTGCCATCATCAGTGAAGCCGAGAATACCGTCCCGAGCAGATGGCTACCGGAGGACCTCCTGAAGAGACCCACATGGACGAAAGCGAGTCATCCGACTCCGAGTCCACCGACACCCGTGTCAGCTGGGTGTACCGCCTCAAGAGGAACCAGCTGATACACGAACTACGGAAGCAGAAGCTCTCCACCGAAGGGGCCGTACAGGAGCTTCGCCAGCGGATGGTCCGACACCTCCGTCAAGAGGCTCCGTATCCCACCACCGTCCTGGTCCCCACCGTTGTATCAGCCCCCTCTCCGATCTACACCGTTTCCACCACGATGACGTCAACGACCACCGTCACCAGCACCTATAAAGGTCCGATACCCGCAGCTCTGGGGACAGTTACGTTCCAGCCATCGCAGAGGACAGTACCGATCCAGCTATCAGCCGAGGACCATTCACCGACCCAAACACCGCTGACAACAGTTACGTTCCAGCCATCGCAGAGGACAGTACCGATCCAGCTATCAGCCGAGGACCATTCACCGACCCAAACACCGCTGACAACAGTTACGTTCCAGCCATCGCAGAGGACAGTACCGATCCAGCTATCAGCCGAGGACCATTCACCGACCCAAACACCGCTGACAACAGTTACGTTCCAGCCATCGCAGAGGACAGTACCGATCCAGCTATCAGCCGAGGACCATTCACCGACCCAAACACCGCTGACGACAGTTACGTTCCAGCCATCGAAGAAGACAATACCGACCCAACCACCGCTGACGACAGTTCCGTTCCAGCCACCGCAGGAATTAGTCACCAGCCATCCACCGCAGAAGTTACAACCGCAGCCTCGAGTCACCAGTCCACCGACGTCACCGTTGTTAGGCTCTCCGGAGAGGGAAGCACCAAGCGAGCCACTGCGCCTGCCTAGGACTCTAACACCGGACCGAATCCCCAGACCGCCGCCGAGCCAGACACAACCAGTAACCGACCCGCAGAGGAAAGTTGCGATCGGAGAGTTCTTCGACACACTCCTCCGAGTGACCAGCCCACAGGAGTACAAGCCACCGCCGTACGTCGTTCCTGGCCCACCCATGGAGGACCGTCAGTTGCCAGCAGCCATACCAGGAGCCAGCCAGGCCGCGACACCGCCGCCAAATCCTGCAAATTCGGTGACGCATTCGCCGACGCCGGCCCGCCGTGTCCGCATGCGTTCCGATTTGAAGCCGCACCGCTGGGGAATCCACTTTGATGGATCCGCCGATGGGGTTGCTTTCATAGAGCAGCTTTTAGACGTCATGGACCGATATGACATCTCACACGAGGAGGTAATGCCGATCCTGCCCGAACTGCTATCCGGACTCGCCCTAGCCTGGTACCGCAACAACCGCCACTACTGGAGAGGCTGGGAAGATTTCATCGCCGACTTCGAGCTGAACTTCTACCCGACCGACTTCAAGATCGACCTGGAACGTGAGATAAGTCAGCGTATCCAGCAACCGCACGAGTCCGCCCTAGATTACAGCACCGCTCTCCGTACGTTAATCCGCCGTCATGGAAATATGACACCGTCGCAAGAGCTGTACTGGCTACACCGGAACATGTTGCCAGAATACCGCATGTTCATCCGCCGCCAGGAGTGTGCCACCATTGCCAGTCTGCTGTCCGCCGCCAAAGAATTCGAGTCCCTCCGTCAGGACCAACCCCACCGCACCGCCAAGATGAGGAACGATGGACTACGACCCGAGATACCAGGAGAGCGCGGTGCTCCGTCGAGAAATCTACGGCCCGAAGAACCCCGTCCGAGAGAGGCACCACCGCCGAGAAACGACCAGTTCAGGGAGGATAACCGTCGAACCACACCGCCCAGACGACCGCCACCCGCACCCCAGCACCGGAATAACCGTCCCGACCTCACCGACCGTATCGACGTAAGCCGGCCCGTTTGTTGGAGGTGTGGCCGAAACGGCCACTCACGCAGTCAGTGCCAGAACCCCTTTGTGAAGTTCTGCTCAAGGTGTGGCCGCCGTGGAATTTTCTCACGGGACTGCACATGCCGGTATTCGGAAAACTAGATGGCAGCACATCAGTCCGGAGGCCTGAACTGCTGCCCGTACACATCGCCTCCGAAAACCGGCCACACATGAGGATCRACATACAGGGAAMACCGTTCACTGCACTCATCGATACCGGCTCCGTATCTTCGTGCATAGGATCTACCGTTGCGCGATATCTGGAAAGAACCGGAGTCCCTGGACAAAATCCAGTCTCTCCGACCGCCATAGTCATCGATGGCCGCCAGGTGCAGATTACCAAGGCCTACGAGGTAGAGGTCCGCATAGAAGACGAAGCCCGACAACACCGTTTTCTGCACATACCGAAGATGACTAGAGAAGTACTACTGGGAATGGATTTTCTCCGAACCATGAACCTGCACATGAACTTCCAATCCGGGTTCGTGTTTCACAGGAACCGCAACATTTCTTTACCGAACTGCCGGACTTTCCAGCAACCTGACACCACCGTCACCGCTAGCAGCGAGCTCAAACCTGCCATGAAGCACCGCAAAGGAGTCCCCAAAAAGGTAAACGGTACACTACCTAGGGATCCCGTACCAGTTACCGATATAGGAGCCACCGACATAACCGAGGAGAACAACACCGCTACCGAAAAACTACCAGATTGTTCTTGGTATCGACGCCGATTCACGGAAATCAAGCGGCATCCAGATCAATTCTCCGATTACCGCATCATCGACCACCGACTTTACCGCCACATTGACAGCCACCGGAGTGACAAGGTGCTGTCCAGACCGTGGAAGTTATGCATACCGAAGCCTCTTCGCCGTCGTGTGTTAGAAGAGAACCACGACGCACCGACCGCCGGACATTTAGGGGTATCCAGGACGATATCCCGACTGGCCCAGCAATATTACTGGCCAGGAATGTTCCGGGACGCCGTTAAGTACGTCCGTAGATGCCAGCACTGCCAGGGTGTTAAAATTTCACAGCAGAGGCCACACGGACTGCTTCAGCGAACGGCAAACCGCAACCAGTGGAAACCCGTCAGCACCGACCGACCCCGACCTGCAACGGAACAAAGCTCCCAAGCCGAGCATCCGAAGACTACGCCCTCCAAGTCCAGCCAAAGGATCCCTATTCAGCCGGACCAATGCTGGCGATGTGGCGAGCCAGGTCACCGACGTAATGGCTGCTTACAGCCACCGATGCTGTTCTGTTCCCGATGCGGAACAGTAGGCATCATGTCCAGTAAGTGCGACTGCCCGACAGAGCCCAGAAGGCCAACGAGGGAAAGAGAGGCCTTATTCGACCAGTCCACGCCGAGCAGACGGATCCACCCCCGAAGGATGACCCACCGAACCAGGACCAGATACCCGCGTACCGCAATTTCATATATAGTTCGCCGCGATCTGACATGTACATACAATGAAATAATTTAGGATTGTAAATAGTTAGGATAAGATAAAATATCTTAGGATTGTAAATAGTTAGGGTAAGTGGGATTGTTAACCGAATAAATTTTGCCTTCCGGTCATCTTTTTTCCCCCCTCCCGAAGTAAGAGGAGAATGTAACGATGTTACAAACCTCAAGGCTTTAGTCAGGTTTCAGTCCGCGTCCGGTACTTTAATTCAGAGCCGCATAGATGGCGGTGAGGCCGTCTGCCGACAAATTCTCGCGCAAGGCAGTCTCACCACCACGAATAAGAGACCGCCGGTCCTCCGTTTGAATCAGTTGTGACCTACCAGGTGACAACAACAGGTGAGTGAGCCGAAGCGTAAATAATATATCGCAGTGGCGTCCTTCCGCAAACTCCGACTCCGACCTTTCCCACTCCACTTTCTAGCTCTTGTCATCCGACCGTAGCCGTCGAGGCAGTCGCCTACGGAGTGCATACTGCATAGGTCGCTTTCCGTGTAGGCTGTACTCCGTGAGCGGCGTAGGGCGTTGGGTGTTTACTGCATAGGTCGCTTTCCGTGCAGGATATACCCGGCGAACTGCCTCTTGCCGTTCTTTTCTTGTCCGTCTCTTTCTAACCGTCGAGGCAGTCGCCTGCGAAGTGCATACTGCATAGGTCGCTTTCCGTGTAGGCTGTGCTTCGCGAGCGGCGTAGGGCGTTGGGTGTTTACTGCATAGGTCGCTTTCCGTGCAGGATATACCCGGCGAACTGCCTCTTGCCGTTCTCTTCTGGTCCGTCTCTCTCTAACCGCTTGCGTAACCGTCGAGGCAGTCGCTTACGGAGTGTTTACTGCATAGGTCGTTTTCCGTGCAGGATATACCCCGTCAGTGGCGTAGGGCACTGGGTGTTTACTGTATAGGTCGCTTTCCGTGCAGGATATACCCGACGCCCTGTCTCACCGTTCTTTTCTGTCTGTTTACGAAACTGCCCTTACATAACCGTACTGTTTTTCTTACTCTGTCATCCCTGATTGTTTCTCCCGCCCGCCTACCGACCACCGAACCCCGGCCACCTGTAAATAAGCTCACTCTTTCTAACCGCTTGCATCACTCTCACGTAACCACCGTTTGTTACATCATTCATTTTACGCAACCCCCGTTTGTTGCATCACTCACACCGTACCGCTTGTCACACCGTAGCCGTAATACCGTTAGTTGCATGTTGCTTAACCGTACCGCTTCGTAGCCGTTGTAATAGTTTGCCCGCTTGTATCACCGCACCGTTACATAACCACATAGCTTGACTGAAGCCTTGCATAAGGGAGGGGGATCCGTTGTATTGCCGCTGAATTAGGCTGTATTTAGTTTCTGCACAGATAATAAATTGTGTCTTTTGGTAATCGTTGGTTTTCTTTTCTGTTCGTCACCGTCCGCACCCCGTAACACCTTTCTTTCAGCTTACGGCATCCACCCTCGGGGTCGTTCCCTGGAGTGCCGTTTCTCCACTGCAGCTGCCCTGGACTGTGTGCTAAGGGGGATAGCACACAGAGATCCGAGGAGCATACCTCAGTATAATAAAAAACTGGCGCCCGAGAAACCGTTCTGACGTCGAGTTTAGCGCTTACGTCATCACCGCACCGTTCCGTACCGCGTGTTACATAACCGTCCGCCCGTCCGCCTCCGATCCGAAGACCGTTTAACCGCTCGCACCGTAAAGGCGTCACAATATTCTTGTTAGTTCTGTTGTTAGCTCTGACCAGTCTGTCTTCTTAACCCCTTTTGGGCTCTTTTTTACACTGCCATACTCGTTTTAGACAGCTAAAAGTTAGTTGCGGGCAACATTGACCTACATGAGACTCAATAAGCTTTGTATACTAACTATAGAACACGATGCCATATAAAATATAAAATATGAAGACGTTATTAATGAGTTTTCACCTGCTAAAGCTAGAAAATGGAAATTTGAAGTGCATGTATGTAATATGTTTGTATTTGCTTCGATATACGACTGTCATGTGTATATTAATTAAAAACCCTTATTTTCTGTAACAGCGGTTTTTTGTACGTTTAAATAGTTATCATTCTTGCGAGAATTAGGATGTGGACAACACCATGCCATCTAGTGGCATTTTGGTATTATCCACTCGTCTCTGTGGGGAATTAACCTGAATGGTATCCCACTTTGTTGTGGGCGTTTTAAAACTGACAGAAGTCCCCAGCGACGATATCTGCAAAGAGTGTAGTTCTCTAGCATAATATAATTATGCATACATGTAATTTTATTATTATTAATTTTCATTCTTACAACACCACAATTTCAGCGCCAGGTGCCACCCATGCTAGCTACGTAAGTGACAATGGGTTTGATTCAACTAAATGTAGGTATCATAAGCATTCAGTATGCACTTCTCCTCTTATTTGCCACTAAAAGTTAATAAATTTTAGATTGACGTGCAATATAATTAATTGCTTGCAGGTGTTTTGCGTTGTTTATATGTTAAGCGGCGTTGCACATTGAAGAAAATAAATAGGAGTATTATTTTACAAATAATTGATACACAGAGGGATGGCGACGGAAGCACCGTAGAAGGAATTGTTATGGTCGTTTTGGTCAAAATTATTGTATATCATTATTTAGCCTCCCTGTGATAGTGTGATACCTCAGCATGTCCTCACCTTTGTTTTGGTTTCCCAAACAAACAAATAAATTGAATATTAAGAAAAGTTATTTGAATTGTGATATATAGAAAGAACATTGAGAATATATTGATCTCTTGTCATACTAAGAACGCCCAGGCGGATAAATAGCATTTACTGATCAAGCAGTTGGTTCAGTTTGGGATTGTCGGCGCTGTTCGTTTTGTTAGAGCTCAACGACTTCCTTAAGGGATTTATTTCTTGTAAGTAACCAGTTAAAATTCGAGGTCATCGCACTATCTTACCTGTTTATATCTTTATCGTTTTATTTGGAAGACTCGAGGTTGATACTTATTTATTTGGTTAAAACCCTCTTCCCTGAGGGAGGAATTATCGGTGAAATCAAGCTAAGTATTATATTATAAGCTTTCCTGCCGCGCATAAGGAGATTCCTAGTTACATTGGACAAACGTACTTAATGGCCGAATTATCTGACGAATGTAAAGTACTGAGGAGGATCGGTATGTGTATTTCGGTGTGGACAATATTTCCGCAGACGGATAGTGTGGAAACCACTGCGCAAGTGCAGAGGAAAGTGGATAGGCGTGTATTGCCTTGTATAGCGTATCAATGTGAACTAACGTGCCAGACCTGCCGAGCATAGGAAATGTCAAGTGACATTGGCAAAACTTATCACCTATTGGTTGATTTTTTTACTGGACCAGATTTGGTGTGTACATATAACGCACCCGGCAGCTATTGTCTTCTAAAAATCGTTATGAACACACTGTATCACCGAGACGTTATTATATTATCTTACTTTCGACAAATGGTGCACAGAGTGCCACGAACTTCTTTAATCTTGAAACAAGGTGCAATTAGTACTAATGGTTTTTGAAACGTAAGTATGTCGCGAGCTATTTCGTGCAACACAATTTACAATTGAATTTAAGATATACTACCTGTATTATGCAATTAATACAGGTTCCACTCGACGTAAGCTACTGCCGTGAGTAAGGAAATAATAAAGATACTTGGGCTTCTGCAATACTTTTGGGCTACAAGGCCGATGCAGCTACATTCGAGTAAGATTCATTCACTGCGACAAAATAGCAATCTCCGCTATAGAGCGCATTAGCGAAACAAGTCAAGAGCTTTACGTCAGATATCACTGTAGGCACATCATCTAGTTCAACGCATCATGGGATTTAAGTAGGGCAGTTTCGGCCAGGTCCGGACGCTTGTCAGATCGATACGAGGGAAGCGCCATGCAGGAAAGGTTAGTTACATCCGGCTACGTATAATAACTCAAAATCCAGGTTACTAGACCTGGCATATCCAAGTTAATCGTTACGTAATGGAATATGGAACCAAAGAAGGCTGTTAAAATGAACACTAAGCAGTATACCAAATCATCCTAATGATAGGATAGCAGCTAATAAGTGCAATCCTTTTGCTAATTGCAGCAATTCGATGGCGAACTGGTGCAGTTAATAGAATAAATGTAAATGGTTACTGATATAGTTAGTACATGTATACCTAATATTGAGACATCCCAGATAGATATTTATATAAAATATATCCTTCAATGTTGCACATTAATTTAATCTAACGTGAATACCGTTTTTGCCTTTAACTCAATTAAATTTGAGAAATAGTACTTATGATTTTCCTATGTAAGATGTAGAAAGTGAGTCGCATGAAAATTATAACAAATAACAATGGGTACCCCCAATTATTATCTACTTCGTTTCAATTAAAAATACTTATACTTTTCCTAAAAGTGGTCTTCTGTTTTACATTTGTTTTGCCCCATGTAAATGTATCATGTGTAGCCTCAATTATATTAACAATAATCGAGCTATAGATAATATTTATATTTAAAACTAGTTAAATTAGAATGACAGTTCTGCCACTGCTGTTAAATTTGCTTCCTAATACTCTGTTATTGCGAAAATGTATAGGCCCTATTAAGGTTGAATAAGTGTTGTTCATAATCATAAAATAAAAATATTTTTTTAGTTTGTAATTGCAAATTGCAAAATACATTCAATCAAGCAGAAACACTACAGGATAAATACTCGTTTCGTATCTGTCATTGTTGTTATTTTAGATATACAAAAACATCTACTTATATGTGAAATTCATACTTCTCTCGTATATTTCCGGCCCTATCTCCGTTGCATGAATGCTAATGACGTACATGAAATTTTGGATAAATACTAATTATTCCTGCAGCGTCATAATTTTAATAATTACTGCCACAGGCGCTTCCCATTTAGATATGACCTACTGCCACCGACTACTGAATTATACTTGTCACTCTGTTATGCGAGCTGACACTTGCTCCACTGTATCTGCGGTTCTTGTTTTCTCCGGGACCAGGTAACATCGTATCCCCAGCGGCGCTTCTAGCACGGGCTAGAATTTCCTGCAGAATTGCGGACTGGGATACACGTAACACTTGGACAATAAAATGGCGCCGACGGACGAACTCGAGAGAGAAAATCGTCTTGGGCATGTAGGGGATATCGCTGAAATCAAGAGGTACACGAATAGTCGAATAATAAAGGTGAAGCTCAAGTTATAGTTAACATGTTCATTTCTGTATGTTGTTTAGATGGTAACTGCTATTGGTAAATGAATATAAGGTACAGGCATGGTCACACCCAGCTTTTGGTCAAGGGGGGAGGCAAAGCAGGAACCTTCTGTAGAGTATAATACAACATAAATATAAAAATAAACGTTTATAAGATATAGGTACTTAAATAATTAATGAAGTATTTATTGCAAGTTGACTTAAAAAAATTATTATATAAATAAATAAAAATTATTTATATGTCTTCTATGTACACTGATCATACAAACCCCCTTTATTACTAATTAAGTTATTGATGAACTCAGTTAGGTGAGGTGCATTCAGTTGCTTCGCTCTCACGTTTAACAGAAGATGAGTTGATACATTTTATTTGGGAGAACAAAGATCCGTGATCCACATAATGTATAATGATATCATACGAAGTACCAAAGGAACATAAATTTCACCTTAAAAGTTCTACTAATAGGTCCACGATTTCTGATTCAGAACTAACACATATCAAAGACTAATGCATTAACCGATGTGCTTTTAGTACAGTTTCAACTTCTCACACTAGAAGCTTTAGAAATTTCAGCTAGGAGTTATATGTATAGGTGCTAAAGATACAATTGTAGTAATTTTTACTCCACAGGGAAAGAGACTAGATGGATAACTAACATTATTAAAATTCAGAATGACTAATGCCTCAACAATATGCATCAAGCGTCAAGCCAACCTTCTTAGATCACCAGTGCGTTGCTCTCAAAAATTAACCGACTACTTAATATTTTAACCAAATTAAGCTTCATTTAAATAAACTGAAATATATTTAATTGCAGTTTTAACAACACACCGGGTTTTAATTCGTGCTGATAGTGCTTATACTAGATTCCTAAAACTTATATTAAATAAATTGACTATCATAAACGTGAGTTCGGATGAATTTTTAGTTTTTGTTGTTTTTGTATTAATTATTAAAATGTAATGTGAACTTAGAAATTTGATACAAAAGAGTTATCACCGAATATATGACAGATTCTGATGTGATTCCATATAACAGTAGTTAATTGAACAATCTTTATAGGAAAAGGTAGAAGAGAAGTAGTAATCGTGTTATGACTCATCCCGACCTAGACAGTCTTTTAAAGCTATATCCGCCCTAAAACAACGATTAGTAACAAAAAGAATGTTGCAGTTGCAGCTTCAAAACGCACATGGTATCGATTAAGCTTGGAAACCAACGAGTTATTAGAGAAGGTCATTTGCAAGAGTCAAATATGAGTTCTGGATAAAAATTGTGAAATAGACTTGCCTATAAATTTTACTGCATTTAAAATTTTGTAAATAAGACAATTTTTAGGTGTACACACATAATTTATCAGCTAAATGTATGGGAAATGGGAAGGGTCCAGAGTTGGCAACCCAGGTCCAGGGGAAGGGAGGCAGCTGCCCCCCCCCTTGCCCCCCTTCGGGATGCCCTTGGGTACAGATACAGATGTGACGTCTCCTGAATGACTTCAGTATTTGCATAAGGCAATCACCTTAATAGTATATAATATAGTATTTTAGTAGGACGTGAGTAGTTGAGAGAAAGACGAGCCCAATAAACAGCGTACACTATTGTGAGTTAACTTTAAATGTTTATATTAATTAATATAAGTAATTAATACATAAGAAAAATGCAATGCATATTATACTAATACAAGCACAGTTACTAAAAATATTAAGTTGTAATCTGAGAGAAACAATAAAAATTTGCCAATTTCGATATAACGTCAATTATCTTCGGACTGGGTGTCACAAATGTTCCAAAAAATAATCAGCATACATGTACAAAATTCTTTTCTGAAGTAATAAGGAGAACTTTTTGATGAACTTTGCCTGCTTTACAAAAAGGGTGTGCTTCAGTCACTCATAATCGAAGAGATTAGTTTGAAAATCCTAATATGCACCGCAAGGTAGATTTCTGACCATCCTATATACTTCGACCATTAAACTTATTTCTAGGTAACCCAAATCTGTCCAATATTCAATAACTCTTCGACTATTTCAGTGATGGTTCCATTTGATAGCAGAAGTACTTTATTGTGTGATAGATGCGAACTTTATTCCATTAATCATGCATTATGGCATGTCCGTTATATCGAGGCCGTCATATAATGACGCTGGCACCGTTCAGCTTATATAGCGATAGCTTCCTAAGTGCAATAATTGCGAACAAACGAATGTCCTAGAGAACTTGACATGGCACAAAATCCTATTAAACAGAAAATGAATAACATGTCAAATTTTATATCGGATATTTAGTGCTCTCTTTATAAATAACAGTGCACCTTAACATATACATCGCCAAATAGTGACACAGTTAGGTGTCCCATTGTCACATATACAAGCCTCAAAGGGGGTTGAATGGTACATTAATATATAGTAAAATAAAGGTAAAATGAGTGGCCTTTGGGGATAACTATGGAAAATTAAGTTTTGGCTTAACATAAGTAAAAATGTTCTTACCCATTCGTGCCACTCAAGATAATCAGTTTTCCGGACTAGTGACATTGTATATGTTCATACTTTCGATGAGCTTATGTGGAAAATTTGATCAAAATCGAGAATTTTCCTTGCAAGATTATTATTGTTTCAATCCTTTAGCACCTGCAACATTCAAGCCTCTGGTTTTTCAAAGTAAGACTCAATTATTAATTAATCTTATAGTAAACATGTCTTGTGTGAAAACATGGGCAAGAGACACATTTTACTTCTGTTGAGAAAATTCGAACTTTATCATATGTTATCTCCAGGGACCACTCATATAAACGTACCTTCTAGTTACTCTACACCAATGTTGTCTTCAGCCTTCTACGAGGCTTGCATGCGAAAATTGGGCACCTAAATCTGTCACTATCTGACGGTCTAATAGCATTTCAATGATTGCGTGTTTTTCAACAACTGTAGTATTTTTAAATATTGTTCTTTTCTTAAGAATTATTGATTACAAGGATGATTAACTTAAAATAGTAATTGAAATGGCATTTCTTTGTTGTGATGCCTCTGATAGAAATCGTACAAAGATTGAATGAATTGTACGGCTATTGAGGTTGTACAAAAAAAACTCTATTTAAAATATGTTCTATTTTATTAACCAGGAAAATTTACTTTTATTTCTTACAAATGAAAACAAATGTATTTTGAGTGGCGAAGTGGATATACTTTCTAAGAGTCATAAATATGTCTGAGTTAGGCCTCGTTTTGAATGAAACTTCCTTACTTGCACATTCAAAAGTATAGCTCTGATGAATTTCTACATCTTTTCGGTAAACTATTTCCTGTTCATACAAAAATAACATTAAATTATATGAAGACAGGAGCCAGTTGTTAAATCTTAAATGTATGCTTTAAAAGAAGTAAAACAAATCCCCAATATTTTTGTGTATTACAAAAGGTGGAGCTGTCTTTAATGTCAATCAACATTAGTTACGTTTAACTGTATTTTCTACTTGCAATAAATAACTACTAAATAAATAATAAAATAAGTATAAATAAATAAATAATATGCATGGGTATGTACTTAAACAAATAAGTAAGTGCCGCGAAAGATGCCCAAAAAATAGGAACACTTAACATTTCTGAAAATACCAAGGAAACTACTACAGGTGAAAGGAAAATGCGGACAACTTAAAATGTAGGATGTATAATTCTCTATAAAAAGTTCTTGCCGGTATTTTCTCATTTGGAATTGGTCATCCTCAAGACCCGTTCAAATTTTGCCTTAGAAAGCAGTGCGATTCTCCTAAAACGCCGAAGCAAGCTTTTGGCTGAAAGATGCAAATTTCTTTATATAAAATAAAATGTTAAATTCCAAAAAATGTTCATTAATGAAAAGGGCTTCAAAAAGGTTTGTTTCCTCCGTCGTTTGCTTGGCGCAGCATACATTTAGAAATTATGCCCCAGGTAGATTGACAGTGGGTATGTGCTGCCGCTATCTTGTTGCTGCTCTGGATTCACATGATTTTAAGATATCCGTAATCTGACTTACTAGATGCATCCTGGATGAAATATCACGTTTTATGATCATCAATTATGTAGGCCCATGATTTGTTATCGATTGTGTAGGGCTTTTAGTGGTCATACCGGGTAGTTCTGACGGAAACACAAGGGTTGTAAAGTTGTAAAGTATACGGCTTGCTTGTAGGTAGACAAAGAAATATTAATCTACAAAGTGACGCGTAACTGGTAACGAACTTATGCAGAATGCTGGGCTTTATAGGCGCCATGATATAGCTTTCGAAATTGTTTGAACAAACCCCTACCCTGGCAGCTCTCTCCCTTTATTTTTAAATATAAAATAGGGGAAATACCCTATTTTGAAGGTCCTTTTTAAACTGAGCAGGAAATTAACGACCCAATTTTGTTCAATTAATTCTTATTAAAAAATTATTTGTGAAATTCAACTGATAACAATTTTGACCTCCATATAAATGCTGAATAAGTCGCGACTTAAATGCTTGCTTGACATTTCTGACATTTCTCTGGGGTTAACTGTTGGTACCCAAACAGTTATTTGAAGTAATTTGAATTCAAGTTGCAATATTTAGAGGCTTTATAACAGCATTAAATTAATTAAATATATCAATGAAGATGACTTCTCGGAGGATTATTTCAGCCTGCATACCTCGCTTGCCCTTAATTTTCTGTACCTACTAAGTTTTCTTTTGATAAGCAGTACAGCGAAGGCGTAACTCACAGGTAAACAAGTTTATTTTGAAAACAGTCAATATTAATAACCGGGCGCTAAAGTTTACGCTCTCTCTATTAGTTCCATAAATATTCCTTAGTTCCAGGATTCAGACGTTAAACTGAAAATGGGGCCATCCTGGCGTTAAGGGGAGAAGTTGATTTTATTATTCGCAACCCTCGTGTGTCGCTTTCAGGCGAGGCACGCAAATAGACCCTCCCGAGAGTGAATCAATGCATTTTCATTATCCTCACTCTCGACTGCAGGGCCGATGTAAAAACGACGGGCTTTAAGGCTAATGAAATTGTGAACGGAAAAACTTAATTTATATTCAGGGAAGGATGTTATTGTTGGGAAGTGGCTGCGCTCTGTAAGATCGCTATTGCCGCAAACCGCCAAATAACCACCGCCTCCGACTTGGAGACAAGTTTCTGCACTAAAACGATTAATCTCCAACTTCTCATAGTGCCATTGCTATAATTGCAGTTCCACCAAGTCGCACGACTTCCGGGAAAACGGCCTTTTATTTATTTTAGGTGAGATTTGTCGCGCTTGAACATTTTCTAATAAAATCCCCTACTTACCTCGGGGCGGCGGAGACTTATTTCCCTCGGTGCAACTTCCGTGAGCTCCGAAGCATCTGGACACAAAAGCTTGCGGCTATTTTACACCTTCTTTGCTATGAGAAGAATGAAATTTAGAAAATGGAGACAATTACACTAGTGCACTTAACAGTAAAAACGATGGAGGTAAGGGGCAAAATAACTAAAAGTTAAACAAAAATATAAAGTTAATCTGGCGCTCTGGAACTCCTTTGGGAAATCTACTTAATAGAAATGTGCAATTATAATTTCTCCGATGGAACTCGAGCATGAGATAAGTTTTAGTTGCTGTGCAATCAGTACTTGTTTGGCTTTAGATTGGAATCAGCGTTGTTTTTGTAATTAAAAAAAATACCGTAAAAATTATGAAACGTAAAGCACTGACAAATAATATTACCGATATTATAATGTTGGGATAATCTTGCAAGTGCTACACTGTTTAAACTACGAAGGTTCTCCATTATACACAGGGTGTCTTAGTTTCAATTGTTTTTAAGGGTGTGTCGGAAAGTGGAAAAGATAGAGACAATGTTAAGTGGTGGTAAGTTGGGCATTTGTGTGCTCTTACAGAATATGAAAACTCGACCTTTGTTTTGCAGTATCCGAAATATTAATAACACAAATATTTTTTCCAATTTTCACGTAATGTTTGTACGTTTATAAGTCACTCCTTTAAAAGCTATCAATTAGTGCTAGCCATTTAGTTAGTACAATGCTTCGGCGACGATGACATCTGGCAAGAGGCATATTTTAATGACGATTTTTTCCACAAATAAATACGAGTATACAAGAGATTACCATAATTGAACATGCCATACTAGGGCGCCATGCTTAATAACGTAAAATCAGCGGCAATGACCAGAACGCTTGATATTACACTCCCACAGCTGTCAACTAGAAACCCGTGTAAATACCTCGCGACAAATATATGAATTTGAGAATAAAATGAGCTGTTTACGTCTGCACACTCGGATTCATGATAGTTGACCCCAGGCCACTTTAAAATATCCACATTAATGGAATCTAGACTCGCTAGCCAAAATATCGTTCACAAATGTTCACTTCCGAATGGCATGACAGCAAGAGAACGTACACATTTGTAAAAAATGATTTTGTAAGAACGTTACCTCAGAACTTATACATATACAACCCGATGAGGCTATATCGGCATTTGTGTGACTATCAATTAAATAGCGTTATACAGAGTGATTTGACCCACCATGTTATCTCTTTGAGAAAAAGAATTTTAGATAAAAACATAACAGAGAAATTAACTACAAACATTTTGAAGTTCCTAAGATTTCCGCTAGGGAGCGTATTTGATATCTAGTACAATTAAAAGCAAATAAATATAAAATTTGCTGATACCTATAATGTAGGTATATTAGAATCTCTATCGAATTATCTTAAAGTTTTATTAAACATTTTTAGCCTGGTTGCGATGGTAACCGTACTACAAACCAAAATAGCCTCGAAAATTCTAGATGTATCTTCTAAACGCCCCAACCAATTGGTTTAAACTTAAATTCAATAAACTGGGACTCATTACAAAAAGACTTTAACCTAGATTAGGATTTATCGTAAACTGTTCCAAACACGATATTATATTTAAACACCAGTAAAGGGTGCCAACTGAAAAAGTGTCGAACTTTCCTCGATTTTCAAAGAATATTAAATAGGACAGTATAATTTTCTTCCCTTCGTTTTGTAGTTTATTATAAAGAAAGAGAGTGCTGACAACCACAGGCGAGTATTCTTCCTTTTAAACTTATTTCCAAAATAGCACACACAAGACAAAATAACAAAAAGGAATTTTCTCCTTGTATTCCTAAGAAAAACTGAAAAGGGCAACAAGTCTTTTTCACCTTGATTTATAGGTTATTATTTAAGAAAATCAGTGGTAATAGCTCGAGATCGATTGCTTTTCTCGTTTTGTTATTGTTATTGGAATAACAATACATACAAGACACATAATTTTTTCCTTGAATTCTGAAAATAGCTGAACAGCGCAACACAGTTTTATTTGCTTTCTTTAGTAGACTATTATTAAAAAAGCTTTTCTCGCTTTAAAGTTGTCAAAATAGTACATGCACACATAACCGAACAATTTATCCAATAACGGTTCAAATTAATTTGAACTTTCAATAACTAGTACGATTATTAATTTATTAAACGCATTGAGAAGGTACTATCTTTATTCAAGACGAAAAATGTATTTTGATCGGTTTAAATGGAATATATTATTACTGTTATGTTCAAGGTTTTACTATGATGGTTTGGAATAAAGCAGACTGTTTCTTTTGAAAATAATTATTAATCTATTTAAAGATTTTAGTTGTGTGAGTCATTATAAAGGCTAGTTAAACTGAACTATTGGACAAGTTAGGAAATTATTTACTCGGTTATGTGTGATGTGTATATTTTAATAATATTTCAAAACGAGAAAGGCCGAAGTTATTCTTAAATAATAGTCTCCATAACAAAGTGAAGAAAGTATGTCGTCCTATTTAGTGTTTCTTCAGAAATCAGGGAGGATATTCCTTTTTTTTTATTTCGTGTCTTGGATGTGCTATTTTGACAACAACTAATACAGTCCACTTATTTTTTTTAATCGAAGAAAGTATGACAATTTTCCAATCGGCGCCCTCTGCTGCTATTTAGAGAAACCAATTAGAGAAACCAATTAATCTCCTTGAAATTCCATGTATTATGAGTCCCAGTTCGTTAAATTTGGTTGAGGTATTTAAACGATATCCAGAAGCATCTACAAGTTTCGAGGTTATTTTCCTATCTAGTGTCGTTACCATGGCAACCTGGGAAAAATTTTTAAAGGAAACTTTTAGGTAACTAGACGAAGATTCTAAAAACTTTATTTCCCACCTGTATTTTATCAGCAAATATTTTATTTATACGCCTCCTAGCGGAAAACTAGGTAATTTCAAAATCGTTTTAGTGAGTTGCACCGGTAGGTTTTTATTAAAAGAAAATTTTTCTCATGAGAGGTTTTCAAGACAGCCGCTCTGTACCCTTAGTGAATCACCCTGTATACGGTCTGTCCTAATTACTTATTGTACTAATCCATTATAATACTGTTACAAGTTTAATAATAATGCGTCTTCAAAAAATATACATAAATTCAATTTAGTGACTGGAGATAAAATCAAAACTGAACTTTCTAAGAGAGCTATTGGACCATTTACTCCATTTATTTTGCTACCCATGAAATACAGCACAAATTGTATTGTGAGCAATGGTGTAAAACAGTCAAAGAGTTTCAACTAGTAAGTGAAAATTCACGTTTTTACTTGCAATAGTTTGAAACAGTTACCGTACGGTAGACTTAAATATAAAATTAATGTAAATAAAACCAATTGTTCATTTAATTAATATATTTTTGTGATAAAATTTATATACAAAAGTAATATTCCAACTGATAACAGCTAAAACTATTATACTACGGTAAGGTACCTAGCAATTGTATTAACAATATCTCTCTATGCTTTCGTATAAACATTTACACAGCAATTTACGTTTCGTATTGATTCCATCAAATTCTCTAATATTTCATTACAAATACCGACTGGTTATTGTAAGGTACGTGCATGCCCTCAACACAATTTACATTTATGAAAGTGCTTAACCTCTTTTTTTGTCGGTTACATATATTTAAGATAGTAAATTAAATCTTTTGGGAGGTCAGTTTTTTGCAAAGATGTAATCAAATAAGGCCAGAACTTTTTTATTCAATTTAATAAAGTTGCTGTCTTGTCGCCAGGGGATGTATTTCATACAGCGTGTTTTTAATTCCCTATTAGAAAACCAAGAATGTTTCATACAAATTACATTTTACGACTTCGTGGACCTACAGAATATATTTTCTTTAAACTACAACACCGCTCTTGTCCTTTTCAGAATGTAAACGGATATTTTAAGAAATTTTTTTTTTCATTTCGGCATATCTATGTCCTTTTGTGTTCTCTTACTGTTGAAGGAAGGTTTCTCCATATTGTAGCAGAGTTTCTAGGATCTGGTTTCTCAACAGGTGGATTGGTGGTAATGCACCCGTTATTTGACCTGCTATAGATCCCTTATCTAGGTAAATTGCCTTGAGTAACAATAAATATAGAGTTTTATATAGTACTCATCCAGCTGTACCTACAAAGGTGAGAAATACAGTTCAGAGTTCTTTTAGGAAAATTACTTCATTGGAGGTTCAGGACTTAGACAGAATATGTAATATATATACTTTATCATGATTTTGTAATCCCCCATGACAAACTTCTTAAGATACGTAATTCCAAGCTTGATTTATATCAATAGATTACTCTTTAGAAAAGTAAAAACTGCATGGTTCCATCTTTCTATAGCTTAGAAGTTACTTAAGATATCCACAAGTAAAAAGTATTTTTTTCAGATTTTTGAACACACCATACCTCTGCAGTTTAGACCAAATTTTTACAGAGAAGTGCTCCATTTTCTAAAATGTGTTTAAAATATTTAGTATACATGATTCTCACAGATTTGATATGCGACAGATTTTTTCTTTTGCTAGCAGGCTGCAAATGGTGGGATACTGTAATCGTACGAGTGCTATATAAAGCAGGTTTAAAAGACACTTGTATGAGCATGCGTAAATTACATTGCGAATATCAAGGATATCATTATAACTGCTGTGATAAAAAGGATTTAACTCAATGTTAATGCTTGACCAGTTTCTGAAGTGCGTATAAGGGCGCTCTGGTTAAACTAATTACCCCGTATTGTTATGGAACCAACGAATTCAACTCACAGAAGTCAGTAAACGGCTGCTAAAAATCCTTGCGAGAATTACTGAGCAGGAAACGAATACACTTAACGTCTAACTTATTTGGTTAACACGTTCTAAAGCAGCCTAATTTGAAAACACTTGTACATGCACGTACCTTTATCACATTATTCTCCTACCATAAAACCCCCCAACATACCCTTAGCACTCGGAGTTGTTTAACTGCTTGCACCCTCGACCTCGTTTATGGCAGCTTATGTTACGATGTGTTGGTTTCTGCACTTTCACCCTCGTACCCTTCGTCAGGGCTTTCTGTTAACACTTCCTGCACGACACTGCACAAAGGCTTATTCACGGGCCTGTTTAAAGTCCTTTCCGGACTTTTCACAGCATCACAGCTGTCGGTTTGGGTCTGAGCTCCAACGGACTTTTTAACAACCGCCGTTTCTGCACTAATCTTGAGCAGTCCCGCAGGTACGCAGGAAGGCCACTGAACAGCGGTAGCAGAACAGCAAGGGACCATGCTGTCGGATTTGTGCGATTCTGGTGGAGAGGGTACGTAGGCATCCGGAAGTCGTGCTGGGTAGCCGTCAGCGGTGTAGCGGACGTCCGGGCCATAGTGTTCGTAGGATGCGGGCTGGGCGCTTCTGGCAAGAAACTCGGCTTCCTTGCAGAAACGGTTGTGCGGGTTGGCAGCTGATTGTCTTCTAGAGGATCGGTTGTACGGAAGTGTCTTATAGCAAGTTTGTTTGGAATCGGAGTGGAACAGCCCGACTGGATTCAGGCGTACGTCGGGAGAAAATGAGTAAAGATGGCAGTGCGGATGCACCTGCCCTGCGGTAGGCTCTGCGAATTCCTGGTATGCGCAGGGCGCTTCAATGAAATGGAGATCGCCATCCGTTCGCCTTCCAATTATTTCGGTTCCGTTAATCAGATCAGGATTTTGTTCCGCTTGGTAACATCTCACAGATACGGGGCTTCTGATTTCGGTGAGAGCTGATGTAAGAGGAACCGCAGTAATCTCTTCTTCGGCTATAACGCTGTTTACAATGTGGTCTCTACTTACGGCCGTGAGTAGTGTGCTTTCCTTAGAAGCAACTGAGCATTCTTCTACCGTTTCCGGTGTAGAATTTTCCTTGCTTGAATTCGCCTGAACCTTCAAACGCTCCCGTTTCTTACTTTTGCGTGTCGATTTCCGACACCTTGAACACGACAGTACTAGTATACACAATAGAATTAGAACAGACACCGAGGCTGCAGACATTAGCGCGATCACGTACTCGAAGGGAACTATTTCCAGTTCTGGTATTTTGATATCCTTCACTATAACGCGAATTGTAAAGTTTGCTTGTGCCACACCTGCCGAGTTTTCTGCACTACACACGAAAGTTCCATTGTCCTCGGAGTTCGCATTAAAAATAAGCAGCTCGCTCTGCTTGTCGGTATTTCCTTCCTCGATGAAATATATTAAATGGACCCCTGGTGCAACGATAGTGTCATTTTGAAGAAGCTGGCCCTGAAACCACCACGAAACTTTCGCCGGCGGGACCGCTTTTACATTACAAAGTAACGAAATGTTTTTTCCTTCGCCTATTTCAAGATAAAACGTTGTGGGTGACACATCCGGTAAACACGCTAACTCTTCCACTTGCACCGTCTTTACAGGCCTGCCATAAACTCTAGGAGGTCCACTGCATTGTGGCTCCACTGACTTGGAGATATTAACGCTGATCAGCCAAGTGTGGAGTTCAATTAGATGGCAGTCGCATATCCAGGGGTTGTTCTGTAATTCAATTCCTTTCAAGTGTTTCCTGAGGATGTCGAGGCCCACTATTGATGTAAGTTTGTTGCCATTCAGATGAAGCCACTCGAGATTTATCAAACCCACAAACGCATTGTCGTCCACCTTTGATAGGTCGCAGTGACTCAATTCGAGAGTATTGAGGAAGGAAAGGTGATTGAAAGCGGCTTTCCTCAGCGTCCTTATAGGATTATAGCTTAGCGTCAGTCTCATTAACGAGGGGCAATCAAGGAACGTTTCGGTTGGAACAGTTTCCAGCAAGTTGCCCGACAGATCGAGCTCCACTAGGTTCGTTAATCCTTTGAACGTTCTGTCGTCGATTATTTTAATGCGGCATCTGGCTAGGTATATACGCTGCAAGTTAATTAAATCCATCTTGAGGAATTTCTCGCTATGTAGGGCGTGCAGATTGTTGCCGTTGAATTCCAAGACTTGGGTACCGGAATCCATACCCTCGGGTATTATGAGGAGATCCTTGTTGTTGCATTCCACGGTTTGCTTGCCGTTCTTCCACTTACATACGCAAGAGGTTGGACAACCTTGACACACATCTACCAGCAAGACGAAACTTACGATAATCACGGGGCTTCCATAAATCATGCTGTACAGGCGCCCCTTGTATCTACATTTTACATTAGGTGTAGGTAGTCTTCTAGGTTACTAGTGTATCGGATGCGATACCTGAAACAAAAGAAAAATGTATTATTCAAAACGGTTCTAAATTTGGTTTGGCTATCTTTCAAATACTTTTATGTGAAGAATGTTATGTTCGATGTATCATCCATCTGCATTAGTTTCTTACGTTACACTCACAACAAAGAAATTGTTAAGTGTTTTATGATTTAATAACTTGTGTAATGCTGCAGTGACAACTACAGTAATATTATTACAGAATCCTTACTGAATACGACAATAAGGAAAAAGACAACTTTGGCATTTTGTGTTTGAAGACCTCTTTTTTATCTTGAATTAGAAATATTGCAAGCTAAATAATGAATTCGCTAGGTTGAAATATGGTTACATTTAGTTATTTCAAGACATATAAGTAACTTTTACGATGAACATACTACATAATTAACATACTGACAAGATATTGGCTTTTATTTTACTGTAGATCACTAATATTTAAGTATAATAGTTTATCTTATGATATCAGCACCGATAAATTAGATTAGTAGGTGTCCTAAAATAATCCACAAAGATTCCACATTTTCAGACAATTTTTAGTCTGGCTTATAGTGATCTTTATTCTATTAAGCTACGATTAGATATAATTGCAATAAATGCGAAATAAACAATAGTCTTTAGAGTATTTTGTTTGTGTGCGGCACTGTTTTGATGAGTTTTAATGAACTTATAGTTCCTCGACGTCATATTTTATATATACTATTGCTTTTATTACATACTCTGGTGGTTCTTATCCCATGATTACATTATTTTGCTTTGATAAACTCTCGGTTAACTTCTAAGTAATATATGTATGAAAAGCCTTACCACATTCCTAAATATGTATTATGGCAGCTAAGCTGCTATCTTCAATATAAGTAAAGCAAGTTCTTAAAGAGTTCTGCTGGATTAAGCGGAGAGAGAATCTCGGAGAATTTGGCGAGGAGAATATCCTCCGGTTAATCCAGTCGAATATTCCAAGAAGTCGCTGTTCTACTATTGAAGATGGCAGCTTAGCTTCAGAAATACGTATTTAGTTAGTCTAAATTTATGTGTTAAGGGTTTTTCACGTATCATTTAGATTCTAATAAAATACGCCCTGTATATAAATTTTGACTTCTCTTTTAAACATTAATTTATCATAATTGTATGCAGACAAAATTTTTGAGCATGTTTTTTGAGCTTGAAGACGTTAATGGAGACGTCAGTGACGAGGTGATAGTTAATTTTATTTCCGTGTACAACACTCTATTTCCTTCTATATCAATTCTATTTTCTACAGCATATTATAATTAAAAAAAAATTATGTCAGGTTTTAAAAGCTCAGTAGTACGACCCTTGCTAGGGTTAAACAGAAGTTTCCAGTAGCTTTTTGTAAAGTTTTTCGGTTAATCTGATCTCGAAATGAACGAAAATGGTAAAATCTAACGCTCGATGTGGAAGAAGAGGCATTCGAGACAGTGGGAAAATTACTGCCTCAAGGGTCCCGGCCCATCCGCCTACTTGCAAAAGTTGAAAACTACAAATAGTATTAATATCGCTAGCAAAAAGCGCTTTTGGCAAATTTAAAGAAAGTAAAACCGTCCACACTATGGCCCTTCGGTTTGAGCGGTGTTCGGATACGGACGTGCACCCGAACGGCTCTCCTAGTATTACTACCTTMTTGTGTAATTAATAAACAACTCAACTATATTTAGTGTGTTGCACMGTCATAAGGTGGGGGACAAGTGTTTAGTGTGGTGAAAGTGGTGGCACACCTGAGAACCAAGGTATACACCTGAGCCTGCTTGGACCACATGACCTAACCAGGTACACCGAATGCAGCGGGAACTATAATATGATAAGACCGTAGAAAAATAGCTGACTAAACGTAATAATTAATACGCATGTTGCATGTGCATGATTAACAACAGCACGTATTATTTCTCTTTCTCGGTATAACCAAGTGCGGAATTCTGTGCGATATAATGCTACACCGAGCGTATTTTGGGGCTGAAACGGTTAAACGCAAGTAGAAACGAACCACCCCAGATGGCCAGACCTTAAAGATAGACCTGAAAGTGTAAAAAAACGCAGTAAAACCAATACGTCTAAAAATAGGCCAAAAGTAGGTACCCTGATCTGCCTAACGCGCGACAATAGAGCATCAACACAATCCTAAAAAGAAATAACAGTAATTATAAACTTAAACGAAGTAGTACTAACAAGCAGAGTAAACAACCCACAAAACAAGAATAACGGCTTTCGTCTCTTTAGACGCTCTTACAGTAAGAACAAAAGAACAAATTAACAATAGGGGACAATTAGATAGAMATAAGCACATAAGGAAAAGGAAAAATGCTCYAAACGMTGCTTACAAGAAACTACACAATCATGGTATAGAAAATCCCAGGAGACGGAAACTGCCTCCCAAGTGCACTGGCTCACCAAATATACGGTGAGAATATTATTCAAAAAAGAACATAAAAATCTCATAAGGTTAACTACATCAGACAAAACATTTGGAAATTCAGAAGTAGCTTGGAAGAAACTGTTCATGAATCACGACCAAAATATAACTCAATAGAAACAGCCAACAGAATTCCAGCACTCCTAAACGATCTCAAACAGGATGCTTTCTGGGAAGGAGAAGAAATCATAACGGCAACAGCAGAAATGCTACAWAGAAAAATAGTTGTCCACATGGAACATGGGGAAAKAATACCATTCCAACCGGACGGTTACACCGAAGATGAAGAAAATACTGGAAAACAAATAAACATTGTATACAGACTCCAAGGAGGGGTAATAAACTACTATGACAGCACGGTAATAATATACGGAAACCAAGAAAACATGGAAACAAACCCAGCCACAGAAAATCAGGACAACAGCAATGAATTCCCGACAAAAGGAACCAATGCGAAAAGACAAGAAACATGTTACATTACACCTTCACCCCATCTGGAACTCGAGCGACTGAATGAAATAAATACATACGAGATAACTCAAAGAAGCACAGACAGTGTCACGCAAGAACAATTTAGAGAAAATGCAGGAAATGGGCTCAAAATGGCCACTTGGAACGTCAGATGATGTACAAGCCTAGAAAAACGTTAAAAACAGGTAGCGTATACAAATTAGAGAGCCGAGACATAAGGTTGATAAACAAAATAAAATATCTGGGAACCTACATAACAAGCAAACTCAACCGCAGAGAAACAGTCAAAGAGAGGACAAAAACCGCACATAGAGTGACAAGAGCTATACTACCATTTGTAAAGAAACACAAGCCGAAATGGAGCATCTTATATATCCGGGAGCGGCAGCAATGCCTACCGTACGCTGGTTCAATCAATCAATTAATCAATCAATCAAAGAGGATAAAGTTTTTACAAGAAGCTGGAGATGACGATAGCCGCTTTGATCAGATTTTCTTAGAAATATTTCATGCGGATTATCAAAAATCAGTCATAATCTTCTGACTGACTGACACGGAAACTGAGAAAAATCGGTCGTTTTTCATTACCTACAGGGAAAGTGGTGTAAGTATTTTGAATGTAGTGAAAAACTACGTCTCTTTGCGCTTTAGAAACGTACCTAACCAGAAATTTTTCGTTAATTACCGAGAAAGAGGATGCATTATCCAACCTATGGGGTAAATACTTTTGATAATACGACGGAGAAACTTGCCGAGTTTTTTACTTTAGCGAATTTAGAAAGTTATACAGGTCATCGTAGCCACGATGCTAGCAAAGTATAACGCTCATTTGGTAAAAGTCAAGTATGCAGGAGGTTGGAAATCATCTTCAGCTGCTGAAATTAATACCTAAAGAAGTAGTAAAAACTAAAAATTAAAATACCAGCTAAAAAATTTATATAGCAATTGAAGTAACTTTATTGATTGGATTATCTACATTATCACGTTTAGTACACTGAATTAAGTTAATCCATACCGAAATTATGCTGAAGCGTATTACGAATCAAACCCTAAAAACTTTGGAAGGAATTATTCAACTACAATTCAGTAAAGGCAGTTGCTCTATAAAATATMTAAATTTGTAGACAGCGGCGTCTTCTCCGATCTTGAGAAAACATGTCGGCTGTAAAACATCAGATAAAGACCTTCACTTACTCCWCTTAGCACGGTAATAAAGACTTACTTACTTGCCAACTAGTATAATTATTAGCTACCTACGTCATAAGCCGTTAGTAAAAGTTATTTACTGTTATTTAATTTCATTTTTATAACCCATGAATGTTCATTCCCCATTAATTATAAAGTTAGTTTGTAATTGGGGTAAACATATTGCGCATCGTCTCAGTTCTTCAGTCAATCCGTATCACGGTCGTGCATTTTTAATTGCAGAATATATTCCACTCCGCACTAGTAAACAGGTCGTTTCCAAGGCCATTGCGGCATATGCTGCGACCATGAACGCTGTTCCGAAGCGGACGTAATCGTAACATGAGATGTGAGGTTTCGCCCTCTGGTTTTCAATTTGTACCGTTGTGGCAGGACAGCAATTCCCACAGACGCGGCCCAGGGGACTGAAGGGCGACGAAGGGATCGAACATAAAATATATTCACGACGAAGGCAACAATACTTGTCAAATTTGTTTATGTTCCGGACAATTTAACAGTTTTTTACGTAGGTGCGACCCCAATGTGTAGGCGACATGGGGCATTTAGAAAAAGAAACACGTTTCTGAAGTTCAGCGAAGTTAAGCAGTTTGAATGAGATACCTATACCGGCCATAGCAATTCCTGGACTGAAACTTCGAGGTCTATTGTGTAATATAAACGGCATTTTAAGTCGCACCGTCAACAATTTATTTTGCTGTATCATCAGCGTCCCCGTAGAAACATGATGACAAGTCACTCAAATATAGAGAAAAGAGACCAAATATATTACTGTCATCGGGGCTATATGTGACGTTTACAGATTTCTTAATCTAAATTAAAAATACGAAGGCGAGTTTTTTTTTATCCAAAGTAACAATTCGAATTAAGATGTGAATGCGTTGATAGTAGCATGCCAGGTACGGCTCTTACTGTTTAAAAGACATATTTATACATATGGCTTATAGCTACAAGCGTGGTTAATCCATAAGCTACACAAAAGTTGGGTTGAGATGCTAAACAGAGAACCATCTAAATTTACAAAACAGCACCACTCGAAAACTACAGAATATTTAGATACCTATATGAATGCTTATCTATAAAATAAAAATAAAGATTGAACTAGACCCTTAGGTAGATTTTAAACATTTATACATAATTTGAAAAAAAATTCTGCCATTCTCTGGTGACAAAAATGACAAAGCCCTTAATGAGTATTACTTCTGTAGTTGATTGCGGTGCAGACAGCATAGTATAGGCATGCATTTTAAATACACTTAATATTTTAAGCCGAAATAATTGATAAATGCGAGGTTCACCTTTCTGCTTATTTTTGGTTTACATTTTTACCAATTTCAGTTATCGAACGACTTGAACCATTTAATTTGCACATACATACGTAACAGCAGCTTACAGGAAGATGTCGTCAGCTTTTGAGTATGAAAATATCGGGGCAATAATTACTATTGAGTGGTGCTGTATTGTAAAATACAGCTTGTTCTCTTTCCATCATAATCTCAGACAGATCCTTCATCTCCCTTCGGCGACTGTCGTTGGCCGAATATGGCGGCTGCCAATACCTAGCTTTATATAGGGCTCCACCTAAAGCTAAATGTGGACTTTTCTTTGTGAAGTTTAAACACAGGCTGTGTTGTAGTTTTTGTAGCGACAAGGTATGTTTGGTACGAAACTAACCTCTAGCCTTTTAGATAGCTAATAATACCTATATAAAGTTAAATTCTTTTGTATTAGGTCGATGTTAAAGGCCATTTACCTATGCCTACGTAATCAACCGGTATAAACAGAGCACTAGCACAATTGTTTACATGTAAAAGTATTGATTGCCAGAAATCAGATAAGGTATTGGTCAGCTACAGGAAAGTGCCTACAAATTTCAGTGAAATACTCTTAGCACCATAACAATAGTTTCTAAGGAACTATAGATGTAAACCAATGATTAGTTTCCCATCAGTTTAGTTTTTTTTCATTTATTGTGAACTAAACAGTTTAACAAAAACTATACATATACGAATGTTTTTATTCTAATGTGTACCTTACAAACTGTATTTTCCAACACACTCTAATAGTTGTGTTTCATCCACTGCATATTACTTTATCAAGAACTTATTTCATGTCACTGGCTATACATATAATTGTAGACGTAATTTTATTGCCTTTAGCGGTTTGTTAAGCCGTAATAAAACTTCACAATACTAACTGTTACTGTTTTTTGGCGGCTTACTAGTACAGAAATAAAATGTCTAGGCCATGTTGTCTGCATCAGAACATTCTGTGTACAGTTGTTTCGCCTTAGAAAGCCTGTTCAGCTATAGTCCCAGCGCAGACAACATAGCGCAGATCTAGCTTCCTTTGTATACGCCAAGGCAGGCGATATGTATTCAAGAATAATAATTATGGACGACACCATGCAATCTACTGGCAATTAAAAATTCTCGCCTACTAATATAAAAAAAAGGTAAGGAAAAATGTAAAAATAAGCTAGAATTGTAATTTTATATTATGTGATAATATGTTTAAAAGAAGACTCTTTTCTGGAAATTTTTTTTTAATTATTTAAGTCTAATTTACAGTTGTCACGGGGCAACGGCGCCAGCATGTCATTAACTTCATTATTGGAAGCTAGTGAAATGATATACTTATCTACATTGTTTCTGTTAGGTAAAGGAGAATCCCAAAAAGCACACTCAAACGTAAGGTATTTAGACAAACCTTAATAGAGTGTAAATGACTGAGAAAGGGAACTCCTTTGAAGTACCTACCCACATATCAAATTAGTATACATTATATGAATATTATTATTATTATTATTATTATTATTATTATTATTATTATTATTATTATTAGTATTCTCGCATTTGATGAGTTTTATAATTTTATATTTTGCTTCATGCAGCTCGTGACTGTATCGCAAGGTAGTGCCAAAAATTCGATATGTTACAATCGATTATAAAACTAAAGATATAAATTATAATATGGTAGTTTAAAATATCCAATTTGTAAAACATGTACTTAAAACTCACCTATCATTTTTATATCATACGTTTTCATCCAAAACAAGTTAGGTACCACGTTAGAAACCTACACTGCATTGTCAACGCGTTCGTCAATTATGTGTCTTAAGTCACTACCTGTGTAGTTTTTATATTGCCTGATAGACAAAATCCATTCGGCGCTCTTTTCTGCTTGCAAAATTGCCATTCACTCGCTTATTAAAMTTGTCAATATTATTTAGGAATTGTTTCTCAACCGACAGCATTCCCAAGGCACTCAATGTTTGCATTGTGTTGATAGATTGCTATGTCAAGTCAAATGTCAAAATTAAACTGATTGCTCTGACACGCTTCCCGCTCGTTAACCTCATCACCACATGTGCTGACTTCTCGACCTTTATAACTGAGTAAGTTTAAATAAAGAATGTTAAATTATACTACTTTTTTTATTATATTATTTGTAGGATAATATTTTCTTATATACGATAATTTTTGTGGGGTTGGTACGATAATTAAGGTCAGGTCAGTTGGCAACGCTGATTCGTGCCAATCGACTCACTGGCACGAACGTCCACTTAAACCTGCGTACTCCTCACATCCTCTTGCTCCCCGCGGAGATACAAAATCTGCCGCGATTCCGTGCCAATTCAGAGCTGGCACAAACGTGAAGTTGGATCTATAATGCCGGTGCAAAGCGCAATCGGTAACCGTTTGAGTGGATGCGTTCCGCAGTTCCGCCGGTGTTCCCACAAATTTAACCACTTTGAGTTCCATTATAATTCAATTTTTGATTGTTAAAAAATATTTTTCTACAGTTTTGCTGATAGTGCCATGGCACGTTGGCACTAATTGACCAGCCGCCACTGTCTTAGAAGCCCTGAAGAAGGAACCATACGGTTCCGAAAGCTTGGCTAACAAATAAAGAGACAATAACATAACCAGTCTTTTGATCCAAACCCGTAATACATCACATTTAGTATACATAATATAAATAATATTATAAAAGACAGTTATGCTCATTTGGTATAAATAATACATGAAAAACTGTTACCTAGTCAACTTAGAAAAAACTTAATGCATATTTCGGCAGCTAAGCCGACATCTTCAGTAGAAGTATAGTAAGCGACTTCTTCAAATATGTGACCTTATATACACACATCTAAAAAATTGAACGATGTTAAACAACTGATTACTTATATAAAATATACAGCTCCGAATCAATCGTAATATATAGAAAATGAATATAAATCTAGGACACACCGTTTAGAATAAAAGCGTTGGCGGCTACTTCTGGTATTATCGGTATTGCTATTAGCTTCCAGTAGAATATTTCAATGTAGCAGTATAACTGCATGTGTATGGCATACACCTTCCCAAAGTAGTCTATATCGACCCCTAGGGGTCGAGGATGACCCGCAAAGGGTCTATGTTAAGGAAAAAAGGAGTTGGGTGTCTATGAAATGTAAATGCGGGTCCATGATGGAGGATCTCATCTAAGCAGATTGTATTTTTTTTAGTACAGTAATACCACAGTGTAGATCATATAGTAACGGAAAAAACGGATGGCATAGTACAAGAGGAACTGATCTGAATAAGCACTAACGTAGAATGTAAGATACAGTTTAGAAACGGATATTAGCTATTCTGGCACCAAAGGAAATACCTGCTACTTATCTCGTATTCTGGAATATTGCGAGAAAAAATTTAGTGGCTTTTACGTCCTTGTACCTAGTGAAAAAAGTTTCAGCATGGTTGGCAATCTCCTAACAAAGAAGAAGCAGGCTGGGCATCACTAATCTAGAAGATTTGAGAAAAAATCTAACTAAACTGCTTCCAAATGTTGAAAAACTTATTATTATTATTATTATTCATCCCTCTCAAAGCATTCGTTTTGTTTTGTTTATATTGTGTGACAGGTACATTTTAGTTTGGTTTAGCTTTTCACGTTCCACTTTACTATATGTAGCTATATACCAACCTTCAAAAACACACTTGGAGTTGATGAATTTGTAAAAACTTCAATACTGGATAAGCTGGGGGCCTGCCCAAAACTGAAAAACATGTCTAGGGGTCTGCGAAACAAAAAAGGTTTAGGGACCTCTCTGCTAGGTGAACAGAACGGAAACTTGAGAGCAAAAGTAGAGTAGGTAGGATAAGCAAAAATTGCGGAGTGTAGACTATTAAGTTTGAAAAGGTACCGCTGAGCCATGACCCTGCACTTGATTTTATTTTCAACCATGTCTAATTGGTAAGAAATGCCTCTGAAAAKCCATTTGGAGTAGGAAGCATTACAACAGACAAAAGAACACATTGTCAAAAAAGCTCTCTAACGTTTAGAATCTGCCAGACACGTCTATAACAGTTTTTACAACCTAATTTGAATTTAATAGATCCACCAGCCATACTAAAGCGCCCGACCGTAATAGCTCTCGTTTTGGTTATTATGTTCGCTTAATGGGATTACATTATAAAGGAATTCACAAACACTAGATTCAAACTTTATTAACTCGGGATCTTTGCTTCCAGCTCATGTCGCAATTAAACCGCACACATTAAAACTGAATGGCCGGACCGTAATTAAAAATGTAGGATTCGCGTTGACGGGCAAAAACTTGGCCAGCGCTAAGGCCTTTTAAGTGGTTTTCACTTTTGCACAAACAGCTCGGTGGCGTACCTGCCTGCAAGCGGAAATATTAATTTATTAAGCAGTCGTACCAAAAGTGGCGGAGTGGAGAGTTTTCCGACGGCACTCTGGTGTTACTGACCGCCAAAATAATTAAGCCGATGTGTTCGGAGGTAGACTTGTAATTACTCATTCATGTATACAGGTATACGCTGTTTATATGCCGATTAACTGAACAGCGTTACTCGGAGTGGGGTCTTTGAATTGCGACCGTGGTAGATTTACACAGAAGTCAGTTCAACCGCTACGGTATCAGGCCGGCTGTACGCACTTTGCAATCCAAGAAAGCTTCATGTACTTACTACAAAGCCCTGGCGTTAGCTCAGATCTTCTGAATTTCCCAAGCAAACGTTTAAGGAAGTAAAGGTCTTGAACATGCATGATCTATTAGTCAATGTTCCTCAAAAGATGTGGTTAAACCATACAAAAAAAAACAACTATTAGAACAGGGTCAATAAAATTTTAGTAACACTGTGATCCAAGGTATCATATAAATTCCATAATCATTATTATGTATAGATTAAGTTAACACAGTTTAATACACTCTTATCGTTATAAAGAAATTTAGAGAATAAAATCAGCTTTAGTTTACATATATAAATTTATAAACATCGAATCATAAACGTACCCGGTGGAGGCTTACGAATATATACTAGTATATATGGAATGCCATGGAATGGAGAATTCACTGGAGAAGCACGAACTAATTTGAAGACTAACTATGCTAACAATTATTATCTGCTAGCACACAATTGGATATGAAAGAAAGCAGAATAGCAGAACAGGTTTTCAGCTGCCCACGAGGGTATGCAACACAATTATTAAATGAAACAGACCACCTAAAAACAGGGCTTCTATTTATAGAAGCTTACGTAACGCGGGCGGTGTTGAAATCTGAATTCTTTGTGCCGCCTTTTTGTAACTGCCGCCAAGCTACAATATGCACGGCGATAGTACTGAAGGTTGCAGATCAAGTTACAGTCACATAATTGATGGGTTTATAAAGATTTTCCAACAATTTACAGTTCTATCTTTCTTTCAAAGCTAAGACTTTACAATAATGATAGGTATAGTAGGCTTGTGGTAACCTCTATGGTCTAGAATCTTGCAGTGTGAAAGTTTTGTGTAGTGCAGCTAACGTTACTAACACTTAGTTTGTGAATTGTACCATTTCGACAGGCTAAAAATAACAAGCTTACTGTAGCCACAATCACAAATACGATACATAACCTAAAAGTTATACAAAACCGTGTCACCCCACAGCTCTGACATGTGAGCTTTTTGCAACCCTAACGTTGATTATCCCACAAAACACTACATAATATGTTGAAAATACACACACCCACGCGTTTTCTCATTTAAAATATATCAAGTATATCAAAGATCGACAGATGACAAGTATAGGTAAAAGCAATAGTTGTGTTCACTTTCCTAAGAGGCGGCAAACTGATTTAATCGATAATTTCCATAAGCGTTCTGGATGCATGAATCATTTACAGAAACCCTGTACTATACTCGTGGCCTGAGGGTTCAGTGACTAGGTGAGAGTGAGAGGTGAGAATTACAGTGTGGATGACGGCTATTAAACGCCCTCAACATAGTGGGCTGTCGTTCCGATTAGTTCTCCACAGAGACAAGTGGATGATAATAATAATAATAATAATAACAATAATGTTTATTAATGCCCCACAGACTTATTTGGCTATATAGAGCACAAAAATACAAATATACAAAATCAGAAAAAAATGCAATCATATTATACATGCGTGAGTGTACACCAATAAATCTTAAAAACTAAGCAAACAATTCTAGCAACTTTCGTTTCACTGAACTGGTTGAAAAGTTGTCATAAAAAATATTAAAGTTATTGTTGACATAACATAATTACATAACTTGAATGCCATTATCATGGTGCAGTTGAAATGATGTTGAGTGTACGGTACACTGTAATAAAAGGGAACAGGCGATCTGCTATTAACTCTGGGAACATTGATGCTTATCTCATTCAAAAAAGTACTACTAACTACTTTACCGCAAATAAGTTTCTGCAAGAAAACAATAGATACCAATTTTCGTCTACTCTCAAGAGAGACTTGATTAACAACATTTAATAGCGCGCTCTGATCACAATGTCTTGTAGGGTAAACATCAAACATTTTAAAGTAGAGATACTTGGAAAACTTTCTTAAAATGTTTTCCAACAGATCAATATGTTGTTGCTGGTAAGGACTCCAAATTACACTGCAGTATTCGAGCTTCGATCTAACTAAGGCATAAAAAAATAACTTTATAGCAAAAATGTTGTTGAATTTAGATGTATTTCGCATAATAATGTTATCCTCGCATACTACCTTGGCGTATATAAGGGAAGCCAGATCTATGCAGTGTTGTCTGCGTTGGAATTATAGCTGTGCTGAGGAGACTTTATAAGCTGAAACAGCTGTCAACAGATTGTTTTGACGCGTCATAGCATAGACGTAATTTTGTTATTATTATGCTTGAGAACCGCATTCTTTGCAGAAATCATCGTTGCGGAACGTCTGCCGGCTTTTAAACGCCCACAACATAGTTGGCTGCCGTTTAGATTAGTTCTCCAGAGAGACGAGTGGATGATGCCATATTGCCACTAGATGGCATGGTGGTGTCATCCACACTGTAATTCTCAAAGGGATATGGTTTCAATACTGTTCTTACACATTATATAAAATACATCTAAAATTACATATAAAGTAGCATTACGGATGAGCTGAAAAGTGCCGTGATCCCATTGAATAAATTGTGTTATATGTTATTTTATTAATATTCTACTTTTAACTTTGAAGTGTTTATGCTACTACACAAAACTGTTCTGTAACGGGCCTTTAAATCATTTGTGTTATTTATAATCAGCCAATAATTTTAAATTAATATAATATATGTATACGTGATGAAACCTAATGCATAACTTACAAATGCCGCCTTTTTTTGCATCCGGATATAAGAGATGTGGTGAATTTTTTAAAGAGAATATAAGAATAATTTAATAATAATAATAATTTAATAATTTGTACTGCGAATATGTCATCATTATAGAGGATGCCAAAACTACCTTGTACAATCATTTTTAGCTGTATGAAAAGAGCGTCTAATTTTGCAATATGGTTAAGTGATCGCCGTCTTAATATTTGCAGTTTATTGTCACAATGCTTACAGAATGTCTGTAGATGGCGGTATCCTAGAGCGTAACAAAATTTCCAATAACGAAGGTTAATTATGAAGGAGAAAAAAACATTTGCTATAGAGTATAGACCAATTGTATGCCTGTCGATTTATTGTTGAATGCCTATATTTACCAGTATTTCGCTGTTCAACTCCACTGATATGTTTGAATTGAGCTTATACAATGTTATCGAACAGTTTACAATTTAACCAAAGATAGAATCATTTACAGTTGTCCACCTACAACACAAATTGCAGGCTAAATAAACAAGGCCTCCGGTGAAATTACAGTAAACCGAGCTTATTATTAACGGATCCGATTGGGTTTTGAATATTCTATTTTACGTTTCGGATTGTATAGTGCGCAGTATTCAGTATTGAATAGAACCGAATTAGATTGTTTTCACATATTGGCGCGTTTTTATGTAACAATAATTGTTTATTTGCATTGGCTCAACGCCAGAATGTAAAAGGCGACAGTTCTCGACTGCTAGATGCCGAACGAAATTGTAACCCTCAATGTTCCTTTTCCCTGCTCTCCACATAAAGGGTAATTCTGGCAAACAATCCCTTCCGGCCCGAATTGGCTGACGTAAGCCCACACAGCGAGCACCGTATGCGTTTCCGGCGTCTTTCGGTGAAGTGATGGATAACATGTTATTGCAAGCAAGTGGAAGCTTCGAATCATGAGTTGTATCGTGAAAATGATGGAAACTTTATTGCCGACGCTTTGAATGTAGTACGTTGGGCTCGCCACTGACGGGTTTAATAAAGTGGATTTTGAGAACCTACTCCGATGAGTCTAGACGCCGTGCTCGCGTAGGTAACGTTTTCAATGCACTTGTAGATAACGCAAAGAATATCAGTTGTGTATAAGGATTAGGGAAAAGGGTGGGGTAAAAATTAAAAAAAAATAAACACGTGTCACATCCAATTGCATTTTTATTTCGCTAATGAATTGGACGCATACGGATAGCTTCTACGTGGTAGTATTGCGTGTTTGTAGAGGGTAATGAAAACTATTACATCTTAGAACTTAACTATAAATAGTGCTCAACGAACGACAGGTAAATTAAGGGTTACAACAGCTTACAAGTGTAAAGAGTGCAAGAAGTTGAGTAGATCCACATTTCTAGAACTACACTACAATAAAATAACTTAATATTTCTTAATTTCTTAATATTTCGTGTTTTTTTTTTCTAATTACCTCAAATTCCATTCCCAGATTCATCTTTCGAGCCATAACTGTAATACAGAGTTTCAGAATTATTTACGATCTTTAAATTCTAATATAACCAAATTTTATTTATATGCAGAAGAAAAAGCTCTGAGTTCTATTTAAGTATGTAAAACAAGATACACCAGAGGTACGAATAATTAGGTATCGATAGAAGTACGCTGCTTAAAGAGCCCCAATGATTTCAATTATTCCTTTACTGCCCAGCTAGTAATATTGAACAGGAGCCTTTCTAAAGCTAGAAGAGGCTAAAATTCCTACACAGGAATATTATTACGGCAAACGAAGAGATTAATCCTACCAAAAACAGAAAATGTACACAAATGTAAGTCTTTCAGCGTAGTCTTTGCACCGCAAAAAGCTCTGAGATCTCATATAAAAGCAAGTCAGTTATTTTAGTCAGTACCTAAAAAGTACCTATTCAACAAGTTTGTCATAAATTGTTTCCTATATAGTTATCTACCGACATTGATATTGACTGTATCAATATTAGACATCTTTATTTCTATAAAAAATATAATGACAACAAAACATAGTAGACTATTTTATATGATTGTGTGGCAGTGGGAACGCCAAGTCTTATGCAATTGATATGGTCATTATAGATTTTAGAAGGTACTAATTACTAAACAATTTATGACAAAGTTGTTGAGTATATAGGTACTTTCTTAGGTACTAACTAAAATAACTGACTTAGTTTTATGTGAGATTTCAGAACTTTTTGCGGTMGAAGGACTGCGCTCTAAGACTTGCATTTTTGTTCATTTTATGTTTTCGATGGGATCCCATTTCTTTTTGTAGGTAGTTGTTTTTTCCTTTCGGGTGATATTCCTTGCACGTCAGATACGTACTTTCATTAAATCCCACTCCCTGTATCTAGTGGTTTTTATCAGAGGCTTTAATGTAACAATATTTGACAAGTACATGTTATATATGAATATACTTTGTGGACTGCTATTGGGTTTATTTGTGGTCCTTTATTAATTTTTCATTTTGCACTGTCTTTGATGGTATAAAACCAGTCTTTCTCGTTATCCTGCTTCAAGTTTGAATTAGGCGAGAGGTTTGTCAACTTTTTTACCTCTATTTGTGGATCCTTGGATCCAGTATGTTTTCTGCTGCTGGTGCGAGCACATATCGCAATATTCTGCGGATTCTTTTAGAAATACTTCCTTAACATTCTCCTTTGGCGATTTTGGAGTATTTAACTAATGTCCGCTAATGATTTGTTAGCTACCTTCGTCTGTTGCTTGATTTTCCAAGAATTCGACGTTTTATGGCATATATGGAGCGTAGCTGTTTTTGGCTTTTGTAACCCACTGTTGGTTGAATCCCCTATCATCTGGGTAAGTGCATCATGAGGGAAAGTTCCTATTTTGTTTTCATTGTGTTTCTTATTTTTTTCGTCGTAGGCTATACTGTTAGCTGGTTTAGTAGCTAATATAGTTTTTGCTGTTCTAAAATCCTAATTTTAACTGAAGGCCATTACAACCTGGTAAGAAGTTGATTGATAGAAGAAAGGTTTTGTTTTGTCAGTATTGCAAATTTTTAGACCTTTTTACTTTGCGTTGCTGATTGGGGTTGGTCCCTATTATTTTACAATTGCATTGGGAATGTATTTAACAACCTGAAGTCTACTCTTGTGCAGATTTGGATCACCTCAGGAAGCACAGCCTTATCAGTTATCACCCTCGTTATTGGAAGTCACCACAATCCAATCTACACCCCATCTGCTGCTCGTGTCCTAAAACGGTGGTTCTTTCGGAATTTTCTCCATTACCAGGCAAGTCCGTGCATGTTTTTTCTAGGTGTTCAATTTAAAAAAAAAAGAACCATAAAGCTGGTGATACAAGATATGTAGGTACTTTAAGAAAATTTAACTTTGATTTTAATGCCAACCAAAGAAAGAAAATATTTCTAATTATAGTAACTAAAGGGAAAAGGGGAAGATTTGCATATTATCTTTACCTATTTTCACTTGTCAAGACAAAATAAAAGCTAAACATTATTAAGTTTCCTTCTAAACCAAATACAAGGGTACCACCATCTCGTCTCACGCGGTTGTGTGGTTTGTTTTGTAGCAATCAATATTTACTATAATTATATAGCTGTATTTGTATTACCGGCCTTAACTATTCATGAACGGATATGTTTGTTGTACGTATGTATTGTTGTAAATCAGGGCATATTGAATACATGGACAACATTTCGGTTCGCTAAAGTTGTGCTGGTCACTTACGTGAATTCTGGTTTTCTTAATCGTGAAATCCGGCGCAATCTTCACTCTAAACTCATAAAAAGCGGGTGGCGCTCTACTTATCTTATAAACGTTAGGTTTTATTTTCATTTGAAGTTATAAAACTACAAGTACTTACCATTCAGCTTATCATCATAAGTATAAAATTACCGCTTATTAACAATGCTTATCATAATATAACAATTAAGAAACTATGTACTACCGCACATTTGTTTGTCTGCTCTAAGCGACCTTAAAATGCCCTGAGTCGCTTCTAGAGAAGTATGGTAGGGCTGTGTGCTTGCACGAATTGGCGGGGGCACTGGCGTGGCCCCAGATAGCACTTTTTATTTTATATTTTGGTCACTAAAAAGACGCAGAGCAATGATAATTACGTAGTTAAAAGTGTAACCAAATTAGGACACCCGCCGACATACATACAATCGAGTTGTTGAAATTCGAAACTTTAACAAGTGCTACTAATTTCTAAGGTCCTGGCAGCTAGGAATTATGTTTAAGCCCACGTTCGTCTATACACATAGTGATGTTCTATTCTAATTCTTGAAACTTAATCAAACGTACAACATTCAGTACAATTATCGCGAGTAAAATCCTTCAGCAGTTTTTTGTCGCCCGATAAAATTTAGCACTCCATAGTGTAAGAGGGCATTCTGGAAGAATCGCTTGACGAGTATACTAGCTTCGTGCAATACTTACCTTTCAAATTAATGCATCCTAGTGTGGTACATTTGTGTTCTGTGCACACCAGCCCTTGGCGGCATTCACTGTGTCATGTAACGAGTTTGTAGTGCAGTTGCTTAAAGCATTGATAGCTTTTTTTGCCTGGAGAGTTTCAAAGCAACAAAGTTTTATATCGCTACAACCCGAATACTTTTTTGAAATTGATGTGTTTCTAGAGAGTTACTGAGCATTTACTTTTATATAGTAGTAGGCTGTGGAGCAAATGAGTTTTGCTGATATGACAGAAACCTTAATTATTTCTTTGAGGCGGAGTTTCGGAACGTAGGCTGGAATATTACACTCCAGAAATTACAGATTATTTTAATGAAGTTATTTTAGAGAAACGGCGAACTGTAACAAAGCGTACTGCTGAGCACATTTTTGAGTGTTTTACATTTGGGTATAAAGAGCGTTCGGGAAAATTGGTTCAGGGATAACTTATTGTTAATAGAGGGCGCAAATCACTCACAGAGTGGTTGGATATGAAAGGCTACAAGATTTTTTTTTAATTAGCTTTCAAAGATCCTGGTATTACACACCAGGCAAAATTCGGGTTCTATGTCGTCAAGAATTTACGTGTACAAAGATCGATGGGTATAACTTCCTATTATATGGAGTTTGGTAAAAGTATCACATGAACATATTTTGCTATAAACTAATTGAATTAAATTAAAATGTATCTTGAATATATACCAATACACAGCTTTAAATTATTGTGAAGTTTTATAAGTTACGCTAAGTATTAAATTTGTCTATACTTGCTCGCTTGCTTGTATGTCAAAGCTTTACAGAGTAATATATACGTACCCACAACTCTAATACCTACTTGTTTTTGTTATGCAGCAACAACGTCAAACGATTGTTATTGCAAACAAAAACTAAAAGCAGTGCTTTTTTGCAGAGTCTACAATTAGACTAAACCAACTTCAAAGCGACAAGTTGGAAACTGGTCACTTCTGCACAACATTATAAAACTATGCAAACCCCACATTCCAGCGCAATTTGACCCAGAAATCTGCAAGCGAGCCAGCTGAAATTTCAGTGCAGGCGCTTATTTTTCACGCGCTGAAAACAGAGACCTCCTGCGGTTTGGCCAGATTTACTGTTGCAAAACTAGGTAATGTTATTAAAACCGATCCGGTCATCCGTACAAAACCGTTTTCAGCGACGCAACAATGGAGGTAATAGAATTCCAGTTTTTAATAGGGCACAGGTACCCAGCGAAATTAAAGTGATTTACTAGGGTGAAGCCTTTGAAGCGGAGCTCTGGTTACGCACCAGCGATTGCTGCTCGCGATAATTCCCATTAGTACATTACCACTGAGGTAATTAAATCGCTCTTTATCGGAGCCAGATCAAACGTTTGAAGAACAGATGATTATTTTTTACTTCGATTAACCTAAGTGTTCGTATTATATCGACTCTTGGTGCCGCTGATACATTTAATATTTGTCGGCTTCACTCTTACATTTAATATTCGCTTATTGGATTTTCGCTTATTGGATTTAGGTATATGACTTTGGTTTTGTATGTATTTTTTATCTTTATGTTTTGGTTAAGATCGCTTTATTCATTATCGCACCGAAAACCAAACATTCCCGCAAAGAGTGACACAAAGCCCCCTACATGCCCCTTTTGTGGACTTCGCGAAATTTATTAAAATATGGCCTAAACTATGCTATTTTCATACTGAGAGCATAAAAAATACCATATATTTATATATGATAGGTTTTTAGTACAAAATATGTGTGAATGAACAAATAAGACGAAAAAGCTAAAACAAGATTAAAAGATCCTCTTTAGAAAAAGAGGCATATAGTTATGTGTTGATCATCGTTAGACTAAGATCTATTCAACGAGCCACCAACGAGTACCATCCGTTGAGGTATTCTTGAACTATGAGTGTAACAGACATACGTCTGACGGACAACGTGCGGACAATAGTGTCTTTTTTATAAACGTAAATACACTAAATAGGTATAAAAAATAAAAAAAAATACAATAAAAATTAAAACATAGACCCCTTCATGGAGTAGTCCAACCGTGACACGGTGAAGAGGCTTACATATTAATGATGTTTGAGTAATATAACCAAACCTAACCTTTTTTAGATATACCTATACATCTACTTTTAGATTAAAAGACTGAAAGATACGACGTTTCAAGTGTCTGTGGAAATTTGCTAAGTCTAGTGAAAAAATAGCAATTAATCGAATTTTATCATATTTGATATGATTGTGATGAATTTAGACATAATAGGAGCATTCAAAGATCAAATAAAAAATGAAGGAATATATTTGTAGATTTGGTGTTGTTATATTTCATTGTTGCATTTAGTTATTTAGAGCACAGACCTAAATAACTATTTTAGTTGACATATTGTGAATTAATTAATTGTAGTTTTGTTTGTTTTACATGAATACAACCTCCAAAATCACGGCTTTCTTGTTTTATAAGCAAAATAAATAAACAGTTAATTGCATTATGATGTAATGCGATTGCCGATTAATGATAGATAATCGCATTTTTATAAAAATCAAATCGTTTGTTCTCTAAACCTGTTTACCCCAGCGACATACCTAAAGCCTCTCCCACATCTGACGAACGTTTGCGCTCGCACGCGCTGCCGAGAAGCGTTTGTCAGATGTGGGAGAGCATTCGCCGCGAGTGCGAGCGAGCGCGCTCCATCGATTGTCGGTAAATGAAAAAAGATCAAAGGGAAATCTTTTCTACGAGTGCGCGCGAACGTTTCAATGTGGGAGGGACAACGAATGCACTGCAACGTTTTCCGCGATGTATATTAGTTGCCGTGTGTTTGTAGATGAGGGCTGCCGGTGTATACAGTAGTGTTTAAATGTGTGTCGCCAAATTACTAATTTTAGATACGTTGATAATGAATAATAATAGAAATGTAGTAGTTGCGGCCGCTACGTATATTGTTTTATATAAACTTAAAATTACTTTGACATCCTGTATCTTCGTTAATTTTGAGTTTTCAAAACAATCGCATAAGGCTTTCATTATAACATTCATTTTTGCAGTAAAATCATCTCATAAATATTTGCTCATCATTTCCGGACACCCTGTATATGGTAAAGCGCAAGTTTTTATAATAATATTAAATGATAATAATAAAATAATAACTAATTATTCTCTTCTTGTCAACTTCATTAGCATACGGTATACTTTTTAGTAAGAATATGTATAGTTTCGCTAAATAATAAAAACACATTTACTCTTTCGACATAATTGGAATTCGCTGAACGTTCCCCCAAACTATGCACGCTTTGCGCTTTATACTACAGCAGACTGCGAGCGAGTGGAGCGTCCGCGAATGCTGGTAACGACAGAAATGTTGCTCATATATGGGAGCCTGTCGGAAACGTTTGTTAACGTTGCTGGCAACGTTGCGCGCGACCGCGAATTCGGGCAGCGCGAGCGAGCGGAAACGTTCGTCAGATGTGGGAGAGGCTTAAGGCAAGTTATTCGTTAGAATACGGATGTGACTGAACATGCCGAGCTTAATCCCTCCGGTTAAAAGCAAACGGGCTTCCTTAGGAAGTAAATTCGTATATGTATATTAAATTGGCTCGTAATCATTTGCGCAATATGAGCTTTTCATTCATCGTATAAGAACGGAACACGCTGTATACCGCAATTACTGTACCGGAGAAAACAATTCACAAATTGTACTATAACAGAGCAGTTATCACTAATAAAAAAGTTTACTGTGATAGATTGGAACACCACGCCAATGGATGAAGCATACGAAAAAACCTTCATCATAGACATAGTCATATCAAACACACAACATACAGGAAGTTATACTTAGAAAAAAAACAACAAAATACGCGTATCTTATATGAAATCAAGCAGTTGTGCCAATGGCGTAAGCTGGGGGTGGGGGCATTTAGTTCCCCCAGGAACTAAAGTATTTTGATAATGGAATAGCAGCTTTTTTACATTTAACAGTACAAATTTGTTGCAAACCATTGGTTTGTTTATAATAAATATTTTAGTAAATTAAACATTAAAATTTAAGTCACACCTCTTCTGGTTTTTCTTGTGTTTGTACTTAACATTTTTGTTGTGTTTGGAGCTTTGCCCCCCCAAGATAATTTTCTGGCTACGCCACTGATGTTGTGCAATATGGCGAAAGCAATTAAGCTGTTGTACTGTCTATTACATAAAATTTTAGAAGACCTCAATATTAGCAATATCGTGTATATAAAATTCCTGGACGTACTTGAATTACATGCTGGCGATGTTCGTAAAATTATTGTAAAGTCAAATTGCATGGTTATGGTTTACCTATATTCGCTTCATGCGTTTGCTCTGGTTGTTAAAAATGAAGCTAATGGCGGATTGATCTTCATAAACACCAAAACATTCATAGACCGTATGGAAAATATTTATTTATTAAAATTCAGTGATAGTTTACTGAAATATTTTATTGCATAGTATTCTTATACTTACGTTATCCATTTTATTGCAAATATCATGGCTGTATGTTAGAAATTATGTCATAGTTATTTTTTATTGAAAAGTGTCAATAATTATTAACCCGGCCTTGGAAAAATATGCCATAACATACTATTTCAACGCGCACCCAGGAAAACACGGCCTACACGCGTAAAACCATGACCATTTTTAAGTGTTTTAAGTGTTAAATGTGGCCATGGTCAAACACACATATATGGAATTTAATTTTTTCCTGAGAAATCCATTTCCTTCATTACTCCACTTTATGGGCTGCTACTGGAAACTCATAAAACTTCGGACTACTACTGTTACCAGTGACTTTTTTAATTAACCAAACAACAAACGTTATGACCCATTTTACTTAGTATTTCAATATCAAAAATAGGATTAGCTTCGCCAATGTATTTCACCACCTTGAACAACGGAACGAGTAAAAATAGTGATTAGATCATTTCTTATGAACAGTGTATTTTTCACCTACTGACTTACTGTGTTTTACCCAGAATATCGTTTTATTTTATGGAAGTATTATTTTAAGTATATTGCGTAGAGTATGTTCAATATCCGTAATATCTGTTTCAGAGAGAATGAAGTGTATACTTCCACGGACACTCAATTTCCTCTAATTTTTTATTTGAAACTTGTATATCATCCGTACATGGTGGGACTGACTACTCATGTCATGTAATGTAGAAGCTTAATTTTTATGTTTCCAGCTTGCATACCCGTTTTACCTAATATTTCATCGGCAAAGATGCTAAAAGAACGTACTTTGTCGATCGACCACTAGATTTACTTGTACTAATTTACTTTCTGCTATTGGTACACTTGTTTGGTAGTGTTTCTAAAATCAATAACTATAACTGGACTAAACAATTTATAGCATAACGTATATAACGTTCACTAGGTATCGCGTAATGATCCTATCATCATTATATCCTCATCACGTATTACTATAGATTTATAATGAATTCGTCATTACTAGAACACAAGATTAAGCGATTATTATCATCACTTCAAAACAAATGCGCTGGACATAAGAAAAAATTGACCAGTTGGACTGGATTCATTGTATTTCCGGCAAACTAGCAAAAAGAATGCGAGAAATAAAACAGTTGGCCAATTCTCGAAATCGCCAAAGGAAACAAAACATTACCCGATTAATTTACTCCGGGAATAGAGGGAATGAAAAATGTCTAACGGTTGAGTTGCGTTTGACATATAATGTTTGGGATTGCTGATTGATCGATGAGCTCAAACTGACGGCTCGCTGGAAACCGGCCAGCGGCTTATTACAATTTCTAAAAGGGGGGCCTACTGTTTGTTCTGTTTACCGGAGTGTTGAAGCGACCAGTGGTCCGGAAAGCGGGGATTGGTTCGGTCAGGTTATAAGTAAATCCTCAGGCTGTTTCCTGCCTCCTTAATAGCTTTTTTAAAATTTCCAGTCAGGAAAGGAGTTCTGGTAAGTCTAAAAAATGGGGTTGCCTTTATATCAAACCGCTATGAATTTAGGATTTATCATGCACAATTATTCGATTAAGGTCTGAAGTTAGTAATTAATTTTTTCTTATCCCTAAGCTGATGATTTTAGTTAACTCAGTGCTACAACCTATGGTATAGAAAACGTAGCCTATATGTTCGCTATTTCGACACCATAAAAATAAATAAATCTGGTCACGCCTACCATCGTATTTGTTTTTCTTTTTGCTTTTTTGAGACTGCATGAGTAATGATTGCACAGGGTGGGCCAGGATAACGTATTTATTTCATAACTCAATAACCGTTGAAAATACAGAAAATTTTTGAGTACTGCAATATAGAATTATTTTCAAAGCAAATTTCAAGGATTGTCCACTTCTTATTACTCTTATTGAATCTTTCTATTTCTGTTACAGGTGTATTAGAATCCCTTATTCGGTTTTAGTGGAACATTACTAACCATAGGTACTTTAGGTCCAAAAATGTGTCAGTACAAAATATAAAAAAATACAACCACCCTTTAAACAGCGACTACTACCCCGCGGCGACTCGTTTAGCAGCTAAAATTTTTGGCGGGAACGTGAAAGCTGGTGGTCCACAATTGGGTATTTCAGTAAAGTAAAAATTACGGAATTCAATATAGTTTCGTTACTAATTGTAACATATGCAAATAATTTCATATTTTGGTTAGTGTAAAAAATGCATTTAAGTACGTGAATATTCAAGTCAAAGTTGAACTATTTTAAAACGCCCTCCAAAGGATGTGACGACTTAACTGAAAACGGAAATACGCAACTTGGCAACAGTTTTAGTTTGCATTCCTTTGTGTCTGTCAAATCACAGTCGGGCGTCAGACAAGCTGATTGTAAACACACGTGGTTTTCTAAACGTTATCATCTTTGCCGGTGTTGGATTTGTTGTGTTTGTGTTTGATGATGCTTAATTAACGCAAGAGCAACGAACGATAAACAAAAAAAAACACATTACATAAAAAACGCGTTTACAGATGATTCAGCTCAGCTGTCACTGTACTGTCAGTGGTCAGCTGGACACGATGTTGCCACTTACTCCGATTGTTGTTTATCCCTCTCTTTTCAACACGGTACAACCTGATTGTTCACTTATGTCGTCACAGCGGAATTCCTTAATTTATATTAATTAATATCTCAAGTTCTAGGAAATATTGGAAGAAATTAAAAAAACACGCAGTCTTATTTCAATTGGATTGTTCGGAATGTATAATAAAAAAACGCTGAAATACCCAATTAACCCTTTCCATGTGACGTCACCAAATAAATGTCAAATGTCAAAAAACAGTTTTGCCACTGTTTGTATGGAAATAGCGATCAAAAAGATGATTTCAAAGTGTAAAAAACGAAAAAAAATTGTTTGGAAAATTGATAGTGCCCTTTGTAAAAGTGTGTTACGTTTGCCAGTAGTGCAACTAGGCCAGATATAAAAAAAATGCTGCGGTTTTGCGCTGTGTATGGGTGTAACAATCAGAGCAACCGCGAAAAAGGAAGAAAATACTATGGATTTCCTGGAATTTAAGACAGGGGAGGTCGGGAATTGGTTGAGGACACAAGAAGAAGGAAGTTATGGTTAAATGCCATTCACAGGGAGATTTAACCGAAGAAAATTCATCAGTATCTTCAGATCACTTTTTGACAAGTGACATTATTAATTATATTATCGTATATTATTAACAAAATCTATATATTAAAAATTGGACAGGATACCCAGCTCCAGATAGTCATCCAGATTACGCGCCCAGTCAAATACATATGTGTCAGGATCTAATGTTACATCTACAGCTGTTGCAATGTTTAGGAAAAGCAAAAAATTTTGTGTTGGAGCAGCAGTAAATACAGTGAGTAGGCAAGTGCATATTTTTTCGATTTTATTAAGTCGTCTAATGTTGAATATAAAATATGGAGTTTGTGTATTCAGTTATTTAAAATGTCATAAAACTGCAGGTCATAGAACCCATCAGTGTATAATAATAAAGATAGGTATTTGAAGAAAAAACATGTACGTGAAATAGTTATGCAAGCTAAACGGTAAAAAATGCTCAAATATGGTTCTCGTTTATAATTTCTTGGTTATCAATGACTATAATAAGGGTTTGATTGTAAATGCCTTAGTTGCCAGGCGTAATCCCTTAAATTGTCAAGCTCATAATGAACCTAAAACTGTGCTAAAACAATAAAAAGGACGTTAACAATACTCTTTGACGTAACCTAAAACACTTACCGGCTTTTACTTCAAAGATAATTTAACATGAAGCACTTTTCCTATCGCCTGTTGTAACTCGTAAAACGACTTACTTAAAAAGCACATAAACTTTCACGTAAACGCAAAGATTTTGCCGAAAACACCGAAAAACACTTGCACGGCATTGCTTTACAATACAAACGTGGTCCGGAATCAGCTGTTGGAGGCGGAGCCAAATGACGTTGCTGTGACGTACTTGGAATGACAATGATCAATTTCTGTGATTTTTACCATTCAGCTGTCAATTGCTAGACCACACACACACGATCCATGTTGCCACATCTGCGCACTGGTTGGTTTCGCGCAGGCGCACGCTGCCAGATAATTTTAATTTATGCGTTAACAGTAGCTTTAGAGATAGTTTTCATATTTCTCTCAAAGTGAATCAGAATCTTTTGACACTGTTTTTGTCAAAAAATAATAACACTAAATCGTAGTTGAACAAAGCGTCTGTCCTTGTATATTTTGTATTTATGTTCCCTTAGAAAAGCAATGCCTTATTCAACAGAAAGTAGCAAAGCTGAAATTTTAAGGCAAGAACACAAGACAAAGTTATTCATTTATCCGACTACCATTTTTCAGTAGTTACAATTCTCAAAGCTCCAAAATTGTTCACTGTTACAAAACTATTATCCTCCAAGGTTTCAATTTTGCGGGCAAATAATGGACCAATTGGCGCGAACGGCTTAACCATGGAAAACATTCTCCATTCAAATGAATAACTGTTAATGTTAAACCGTAAAGTAAACCCACAAATCTGCCGTTATTGGTTAAAGCGGAAATCAACAATTTTTCAAGGATTGTTGGTAATGGAATATTAATACTAGCAATGGAACGCTATATTTGGAAGTCTTGCGTGAAGGACCGAATTTGGCCAATCTATTTTATTTGTTATGTAAATGGCTAGAAAGAGGTATTCCACTTAGTTTCAGCAGTACGGTGTGCCTTTCCATTTTACAAGACATGTTCGTAAATATCTGAATGCAATGTTTCCATACGGAGGGATTGGTAAAAGTATTTAACTGCCAACCCGGGTCTTTTAAACTACTTTTTCATGGTCGTAATTTAAAAACACAGTTTTTAAGCCAAAACCGACAAATAACACTTTGAGCGTTCATTGAAGAAAACGCTAATAAAGTGAACTGCACTAGATGTACATTAGTCGTAACCCCGAATCGAATTTTTCTGAGCCACCCTTTTACAAGGCGCCGCCACAGTGAACAAAATGCAAATTTCTGGGTTGCTTTTTGCAGGAAGGGTGCAAATCTATTTTTTTTGCCTTGCAGTCATTGATAAAGTAAAACCGTTCATATGCAATAGCCTAGAGTTGCTTTATTCTAGCAATGAGATAGAGATAACATCGATATTATAACGACTTTCGATTTCGGTAAAGTAACAAAAACATATGCGCTTGAAAGCAGCATAAAATTACTGAAACGCAGAGCTATCTACATCTACATAAATTAACAAATCAGTGTTTGGTTTTAGAGAGAAACTAAAAGGCGTCCAAATTCTCTAAAATACTTATCAATCCCTGAACACTTGAATCTGGTAACACAGAAAGCGTTAAAACGCTATAGAAGGAAAAAAACATTCTGAGCTTATAGCGCCGCTTTGGAATATCATGGCATCGAATACATGAAGAGCTTTTCATAAACATTTTTAGTATTATGTTCACATTGTTGTTCGATCTGGGTTTAAGTACCTCCAATATAAACCGATTGAAAGCCCTCAACTAATTATGCCGAGTGGATAATCTGGTTAACCACTAATCGATTTATAGACCTAATTCACGTTACATGTACGTCCAGTAAAAGGTGGACCCTCGTTTGTGATTAAAGTGGAAATTATGCTTCATTACATGGCTTCAACCCACTAATAAATTTGGGCTATTCGGTTTCAAATCCTGTGAGTGCTGAAATATTTTGATCGGAACTAGGAATGTGGGAAACATTTTAAAACCATAATACGCTAATGCATAAACATTACATTACTTCAGCTTTTATATTTATAATTGTAGTAATTGAATGTAACAAATCTGTATAGATTGATGCCTTTTTACCAAAAGTGAATTTAAAGCAGTATAGGTTGACACRGGCCACCAAACTGAGGGTGCCGTTTTTACGTTGTGTTGTGTGCTGCCGACAGTTAGTCTCATGCGAGCACGAGCACGCTTCCCGAACAACTTAAACAACTTTAAATGGAGGCAAAACACCAGCAAATTGCACTTCTAGAAACCCCAATTGGAAGTTTAAATGGCATAAATTCGATCTCGGCTCCCAAGTTCCTAATGGTGTTAGTGGAAATTTCAGGCTGATAAGCAAACTATGGATCGTCTCCTCAAGTGCTGCAGTAATTTAGCACCTTCTATGCTGCACTAAACTTATCGCTTTTCAAAGACCTCTCATCGAAGCGTATGAGTTGAGGTTAAACATGGAGTGCCGAAGAGAACTTAGTGTCGCGAATTAAATGTGCATGTTTATGTTTAGACTGAAAACGTTTTACCTTAGTAATGCGGGTTCGTTGAAGGGAGAACGCAGCAAAGTTAAGTACTTAGAATGTTTGCCAGTACGGGTCCCAACTAAGCCTGTTTAATACCGTGGAGGAACTAGACCAAGGGTTAACGTTAAGCTTTATAATAGCTGGATCTGTTCTACAATTTTACAAGAAACTACCTCATTAATTACAATAATTATGTTTATTACTATTTAAACTTCATTTACATTAAAAAGGTTTGATGTAGTCAACACTTTACATGTAGCCGGAAAGTAACCAACATAAAACCATAACTGAGATTCCAATAACAGCGCTCGAGTGAAAAGTAAACTGCAGAATTTAAAGAGCCATGGCTAATTACCGATGTATACATGTACTGTAAAAATACCTACAAATAATTCCCAAATACAGCAGAAATTCTAGTCCTAAAGACTTTTTTAAAACTTCTGTTAAACTATTTTTAGCTAAACAGCATTCGATCAAAAAATGGCTGTCATGAAAAGTGGTCAAGTGCAATTTTTATATTGACAGTGTGAATAGCAGAGCACTTCACCATATTGTGCGCTTGATAAATAGAACATTTTATTCCAGATATACGAAAGGATACAACAGAAACAAAAGGCCAGCCGGACCATCTAGACAGTTAAGTTAAGGGTAGAAAGGATTCAAAACTTTAACGCTGCCTAAAGAAGCTTTGTCATTATGCTGTAACAAGTAGTTAGTAAAGGTAGAAGGAGTATAAATTATATGCGTGTTTTGGTATTTATAAAGGTACTCGTATTTCATAAATTACAATCTGATTAACGCATACAGAACTGCAGTTATTAGGCGATAATGGTACAAACGCCAGAGCGACACTGGCAAAAAGGTCATCATCAATCAAAAACTCAATCGAGGTTGTGTGTTTTTGTTTTCTCAAATTTCTGTGTAAGTCAACGTAAATGTGAGTTTTTGGAGCGGTCGTGGTGTAGTAGATAGCGTGCTTGCCTACAACTACAACGCCGAAGGTCCCGGTTTCAATCGCCGGTGCAGACAACAACGGCGTCTTTGGAAAAATCTGAAAAAAGCACGCAAAACAGATGTATGGGAAAGGTTTCCTACGTTCGAATCCAACATGGTACTAGAAGAAGAAGAGTTTTTAGGTAAAATTCATCAATAATCTGACAGGAGAAAGATTTATTATACAGTGCTTCTATAAACGATTCGTGCAACGCGGGCGGCGTTGATTTCTGAATTCTTTGTGCCGCCTTTTTGTAACTGCTGCCAGGCTACAATATGCACGGCGATAGTAGTTGAAGGTTGCAGATCAATGTCACCCCACAGCTTCGAAATATGAGCTTTCTGCAACTTTAAAGTTAATTATCCCACAAAACACTAAAAAATATGTTCAAAATACACACTTCCAGGCTTTTTCTCAGATTAAAATATATCAAATAATTCAAAAATCGACAGATGACAAATATGCGTCCTGAGAGGCGGCAAATTGATTTAATCAATAATTTTATAAGTGCCCTGGATGCATGAATCATTTATGGAAACCCTGTATTATTATATAAGCAGGGGTGACAAGGTTGTAGAAAAGTCCGATAATAAAGCTTTGTGTGGGAAATGATGGGAAGAGGAAAAGTGAATATTATGGTCAAGCCTAAGATAAAAATGTGGAAATTACTTTCTAACTCATGGTTAACTAAATACAAGGGTGAAGGGAGTTAAAGGATATTGTGAAGACTATCATTCGTGCCAGTGAACAAATCCCGAACATCGTCAGATAAAGGCTCAAGGGAGAAAATGTAGAAGAGTCAAACTCATACACAAATAACTCAGCCAGCAATGCACTCAATGACGTATAAAAGTGACTGTTAAAAATGGAGCGGCCACAACTTTAATTTAATTTAATTAATTTAGACACGTCAAATGAAACCTACAATAACTGCGTAAGGTACCCGAAAATTGACAAGCCTGTCAATATAACCTCAGTCATTGCTTACAGAGTAAGGGTTATTAAACGCTAGAACTATAAGCAGAGCAAAATTGAGCCACCTTGCTAGGCTAAAATTAATCAAAGTACGAATCCAATATTCATGTTTCTGTAATTAGATAGAATACTTTGTTTATATGTGATGTGACAACTACATTTTTGTGTATTTTACTCACCCTTATGACGACAGGACTTTCAGTTCTACCTTACATACTGCCCAAATCATAAACTCATTATTTCTTTATATTCGATTAGGTTTTATGTGTTCACATCCGACAGTTTTAATAATTATGTTTAGGTATATCCCAAAATGTAGAACTTTATCTTTCAATATCTTTATTTTTAAATTACGTTTATGTAAGATTCAAAGCAACACCAACAACATAACATTTGTAATGTGTAATTCGCTCTTGCCATTTATTGCACTGATGACGGTTACTTGTTGACCAAAAATGACTGAATGAATGAATGAATAGAACTTCGTTTCGTTTATTCTCATTTAAAGTTTAAAATATAATATAAAAACCTTTACCACAATAATTTAAATAAAACTAAATACGTATTTCGGCTAAGCTGACGTCTTCAGTAGAAGTAAAGTGACTTTTTGAAATCTTCGGTTGGATTTAACTGAAGGATATTCTCAGTGAAAGTTTTCCATTGAATATGGCAGCAGCCGCAGCACGTGTCAAATTATTGTGATAAATGTTTTTACTCGTGGTTTCTTATAGGTATTACAAATAGTTCTAAGGAGCAGTTAACAGTAACGCGATTTTTTAATTCTCATGTGTTGCAATATAAACCAAGGTGCACATAAACATAATATTATATCCTGATACCTTACTGCGAATTACTACAAACCAAGATGTCCCTCAATAACTCATTTGTTGAGTAAAGTACTCGTATATAGATAAAACTTTAATATACCGCGATAACTGCAGATAAATAGTTTTTCCATAACAGAGGGGAAAGGTTTTGCATGCAGTGGTCTTGAAAGCAGTCCTAATACGTTTCGAACCGCCGCAAACGTTTATCTCTTTGGAATTGGCAGAGCTGTTTCCAAGCGTAGTCGTCAAGCAACGAATCTTTCTCATTTCCGATGCAGCACCAACGAGATAAACAGCGTCCTATGTGTGTATGCATTTTTCATGTTCCTAGGTGGCTCGGAACGCCTCCGAGATTCAATAAATAATGCAAATGCACAAGCCGCTACATCCAGACCAGAAATTAATTTGGGCTGAGGGGGATCTTATACAGTGCGATGTACAAACCCAGCGTATGTAGTCTAGCGTGTAAGCAGCTTAACAATAGTCTCGATTGTGTGGATCTTGTGGTTCCGCGTGATTCAGGAGTCCCGAATGCCGGCATACGTACAAGTGCAGGCTTGGGTAACCGATTTATGCGACACTAGCATACACTTCTTGTTTCAGTGGCGGAAGCGACGCCAGGATGTGTCGTGTCGGCATGTGCAGGAAAGGAAGCGAGATTGTATTGTTTGTCTCGATACGGAAATCAGCTTAACCAATTATGAAACATAGTCCAAATAGTAAATTGCTAAAATCACTTGAGAAACAATCTGAGTATGTAGAATTACTTACTTGCAAAACATTGTAATTATATACCAACAGACATTTGATTAAACGCAAGTTTGGATAAGCTAAGTAACAAATTTCAAATTGCACAAGTACAGAAGTTATGTACGTTACACTTCTAGTGCACATTTCATTTTGTTAGTTGTCATTAAACTACAACCTTTAAGCTTGCAATTTCTGATTTGTGTTAAACATTTGGGAGCTATTCAACTATGATCTCAATATTTCAGGACCCTATTTAACTAAATGGACATAAATATGACAAAATGTATTATTTACCTGTAGAGAATGCAAATCGTCATTACCGATCAACGATGTTTTAAGCATAAACGATCTCTACCTACAGAAGGGGCGAAAGTTGCGGAACGTTTACTACGAAAAAAAAGTACATAACCGCACATTACTTGTGGAACTATGAAAACTGCAACACTGAAAAGGGAGGAGACAAATATATTCTGTGGATTACACTTTTAGCTAAAGTCGAAATTTTACAACGATATCCAGAAGGCGATTTTGCGTTACATGTGATTTACTGAGCTACGAAGTTCAAAATGCACAACCTACAAGAGATGTTACCTTAAATAATGTTTATGGTAGTTAATTGCAGTACGTTTTTTGTAAACCCTAGCTTAGGTGGCGGCCAAGATGTTACAGTCGTAGTCCGTGTCCTGCCGTTGTAGAGGGATGAGGAGGGGGTTCCAATGTTGATCGAGAAAAAGGAGCACCGTACAATTTTTTTGAACTCATACTACATATTACTCTCGACGAAAATTGTGAAAAGCCTTAAGATAAAGACATCAAGGTAAGCTTGTACAGATAGACCGTATATGTAATAAAACAATACACGGCTTTAAATATTATAACAACTACATGACCTATTAAGTAGGTGAAAGCTAAATATAAATATATTGTTGCGACGACGGGCTCAAAAACCGCGGATTTATGACTTAGCCCATTTTATTTAAAACTCTAAAATCAAGTACACTAACTCTAAACACAATTAGTTCAAAACACTAGTGCTTTAACATCACTAATTCGCTAAACCACTATAGGCTATGAGCTCATACTGCTTTGCAGCGCCTCGCAGCGTATAACTCACACATTTGTGGTGGGTATAATCCTAACCTACAGCCTTCTGTCAAAAGGCGGTTTAATCACAGAAAATGGATACAGTGATATATTTTATGTTACAAAGCATAAAATTTGATCATCGTATTGACAGGACGTATAAAAATACCAAACAACAATATTGGTAATTATACAGAAGACTGTACCTTCGCCAAATAAAGTGAAATTTTGCACACTCCTAGAACACAGTCTTCCGGAACATGAATATCCGTTTCTTGCGGTCGCATCTTATTTTCGAAATGTTAGTGTTTAAGTATCTAGTGTTTTAATTTCCAATTATTTTACACACACTGTCTTTCTCCCTGTAGGTACTCATAGTGTCGCATGCTTTTTTAATGGTTCATTTGCATTTGGTCGTGCCACGCGAGTGTTTTCAAACCACACAAAAAACACGGCCTAAACGCCTCAAAAATCGCTGGATAAACGCCAAAATCTGTTTGAAACCACACTCGCCACACGACACCGCATACGGAACAACACGGTGCGTCGTATCGGAAGTCCACGTAAAAAACTGGTGCTTTAAAAACTTGACGCAACCGCAGGAAATTCATTTCAGATTCATCTTCAGAAGGCAGTGCTTTAGTTGTGTGCAAAATTCGGCGATGGTCCGGCATTCTGCACAATTAGCGCATTAATAAGTAGAATGCCTTACCTACTCATTTTCTATGTGGATGCTACTAAGCCACAATTTGCGATGTTCTTCTTCATGAGGTTTGGATGGAAAGTAGTAAAATTTAACCGATTTGTCTGTATTTGCATAACTGTTACAGTTCACAACACAGCAATTTTGTTTACTTACACGCAAAGAGCATACATGTTTTTCAGCTCTCATGTTGATTACTATCAAAGAATGTATCTACTGGTGTAACTCTTTAATCAGTAGACTGATATAAACAAGAAAATTAGTTAAGTCAGGCTACCGTAATTGCCGCGTACACCATACAGCTGACAGCAACTGACAGCTAATGTGAACTGTTTACCCTATGGTAAACTGTAGTTTACACACCAAAAATGCCAATTCACGGATGGTGGCGCCACTTGAAAGTTCGCTCATCGCCTGTACTGCACACACTTAGCACCAAAACACCCGCTTTGCTAAGCCTTTCGCTCGCTTAATTATCGATATTCGAATTCAGAACTGTTCGCGCTCCTCCGTTGAGTTATTTATACCGCCATCGAAAATTCCAGAAGCGACACCTTCCAGACGCTATCGAAACTTCGCGAAAGTTCAATTGATAGAATCCTCTGGACGGTATCGATATTTCCTGCCATCTGTCTGTAGCAAGGATCACCACTTCCAGTGTCCTGCAATACCGCATCTATATGCCTGCAACTCCGGTACACAGATGGCGCTGATTCCGCAACAATATTATGTCAAGAAACTTATAATGAAGGGTAAGATTAAGAGAATATCACAAAAACGAGCCCTCAATAAGAACAGGCACCACGACTAAGTGCCACGGTCACCGGGATCTGAGTAAAATCGTTAATGTGCGAAGATCGTTTCCGCTAACCTCCGCACTGGCCAGCGCCTTGCAATAATCAAAGATTTTTAACAACGACTGTAGGTTGCCGCAAATTATTTCTAACTACTACAGCGAAAGCCGCGAACTAGACCTTTGGCGCTAAATAATGTTTATTTTACACAGACCCAACGAACTGAAGGTTCAATTGGTTAAGGGAGATCGTTAAGAATTACTAAAAAAGGAAAATATGAGCTGAAGGCTCCTACATAGTAATTAAACACGGTAGTAATTAACTATGAGCTTAAGGCTCCCCAACTAATAACGATATTTCGTTAATATTACTTCCATATCCAAAGGATGGAAAGTATTGTATCGCGAAAAAAATTTTCAAAAATTTTTATTTGCTCATTCGCTTTAAAATGGTCGAAAACGCAAAAAAAAACACAATTTGAGCAAAAAATTTCTTGTCTGTGTGTATGTGTGTGGTTTTGTTTGTATACGCGATAACTTTCGAAAGAKCTAATATATGAACTTGAAATTTGGCAAACGTATATATCTCAACTACCCAAAGCGACCTATTGTTTGTGGGGTAAGTGCGGTATCGGAAGGGGGCAAAACTGGGGGGTAACTGCCCTTTTTGCAAATTTTAATTTTTTTATCTTTTTTTCGTTTTAGTATGTGATTAATAGTATAACTGCGAGTATTATTCGTTCTTACAAATTTTCGGTGCAGCAAACTGTTTAGAAGATATTAGCAAAAAAGCGTCACTTAAAGAAAACGGTTCTTCCTAAATATCTCCGAATATACTTAATATATTCAGAAAATGAAAATGCCATCAGATAAGAAATAAAATTTCTCACACTAAGTTTCTTAGAAAATTTATTCAAGATTTTGACATTTTTGAAATATTTCCACAAAACCTATTTTGGTCCCTGCTCGTACGATTTTTTTTAAATTTTGGTATTATACATATATAAAATCAAATTTCTGATCAAAAAGCACTTTTGCAATTTTTTTTGTTAAGTTAATAATTTTCGAGTTATTTGGAAAAACCGATTTTAAAATTTATATATTTGTGGTAATATCACGAGGACTTTGTCTTAGAAAAAATGTGCAGAGAGACAAAATGCTGAAAATCTGATTGCTAATCGTATAACTTAAGAAATAAAAACGTAAATGTCATTTTGACAATTGGATGTGGAACTATTGATTCAGTTTGCAGCGGTTTATTAATTGGTCCAATAAGAAAAAGAGTTACACAATCTCTGTTTCAAGTGCCGACTTTACAATAAGTTGAAGGCTCCCAACAGCAATTCAAATTTATAATCACAAGCAAGTTAATTCAGTATTTCACAAACTAGTGAAACAAGCGCTAGTCTTATCTGTGAACTCGGTGAAGGATCTCGGCACAGGGTCTTGCTGCTAGCTACCAGTGGTTAGTAAACGAATCCTCCAACGCCGAAAGATGGAAGGCCACGGAAGACTTTTTCAATCGCGAATCTGATCCAGAGCGAGTAGCGGGTGAATCATGCTACGAGGGTGGATATCTAAATGGTGAATGGAATACAATCCAACACTTGAAGACCATGGGCGATAGGATATCGCTCGTGTAATCGTCACACTCAAATCGATTACAAGGATCTGCATATATGAAAGATCCATCATACGTCAGGAAAAACCAAACCAGGACCAGAACAAACTTTCTTTTAGAAGGTTTCTTAGTCACCATGTACCTATGGAGGGTTGCTTGGATGTCTTAGATTTTTGTAGTTTACGTCAAAATTTCCCAATCCCAAAAATGGCGATGTGTTGATGTTCAATTCTCCAAGAGAATCAAAAAGTAATCTCCCAATATAGCATCTACACGGCTAAACAGAGTATCTGGACTTACCCCCAATTCGGTAACGATTTTAAAGTCTATTTGCCCGAAAACATTTAGAATTGACGATACTGCTATGCTCAGCCTCCAAACCAAAAATTCGTCGAACAGAAAAGAAGATCTTAGTTTTTACATTGTATCAATTAGCAGATACTAAATGTGCTAAACTCTAAAGGGCATAATGTATACGATCATGTCAAATTTTCCTTCACGAGCTGCCGGTCCATAATTTTTATATGGGCGACAATTGTTCTAGTTTGCTTGACACCATAATTTAAAAATTGTGAAACGGTTTGATCATCACTTGCATCCCCTTGAATAAGGTAACACTAGCATTCCACAAAGACATAAATTAAGACGTCTATAAACAGATTGCTGTTACACAAATTCACACAACATAATAGCAATATTGCATTTCATCTGCACGATGGCCCAATCGTATGATCATTAAATTGAACGGAAGCGTCAAGTTTGCCAATTCCAATACAACTCGCGTTTCCATCTTATCCGTGACAGTGCTAAGGCGGCTTGATTATGTCGGGAGGATGTCGTCCTCGTTAGAGCAAATTACGAAATGTTACACCCGGAAGCTCCCGTATTTTGCAAATTACATAACCTTGACGGTTGCATCTGAGCGCATTATGCACCCGAGGCGCTACAATAAGCTCCTCGCTCTGCAGGGGCCCTTAGAGCATGGGTTCAACTGCACCTTGTTTGCGTTGTGTACACGACGGGGAGCACTTGTGTCGTGAATTTGTACTGCCCTTAGCCTCAAGACTTGAAGCTGTCAAACTGCGGGAAACGCAGACCGTAAGCATCAAAAGGCACTGGGACGTTCCACATAAAGTGGCTTTTGAGTATGACTATTTGCACATCTTGTTACGGTCACAAAAAAAAAGATTTATATCAAGGCGTATATCTTCCTAAGCAAGATACTGGCAAGGTATAGTTAGGTAGCACAATCATGATGAACGATAAGTTTCATGAATAGATAGATATAAGCTTCTTCATTCTAAATACAAGTAAATACATATACGGTGTAGTTGAACGATGGGAACGTATTCCTTGCATAACTCCATAACCGACAAAAATTCTGAAATTGGTGGTATATATTTATTTTTAATATCTTATTATAGTACAATTCAAAATTGTTTTCAATGATGGACGGTTACCGGTTACACCTACTTTTTCTTTAAATTGGATAGATATCCTGCTTTTATTGTATTCTCGCATTGCTTATAAAATTTTTGTGTAATTCTGTCCAACCTGATGTTCGTCAGTAAAGGGCTTATCGATATTTTGTGAAAAAAGGTAGGGTTGTGATATCTGCGTATAGTCTAATAACTAAGAAAACAGATCTGTAGTGATTTCAATGTTATAAAAAGTATAAAAATATTTTTGGGACGTCACTAACTTTCAATTAAAAGTAAACAGACTATTGCATCCGACATTAAATTTAAAATTAAATAAAGAGTTTGCTGATTCACAGCGATATCTTCATTACATTACATGATGCTGTGCACCCTGTCGCCGATCTCAGCGAAAACTGTAAGCTCGTAGTATAACTGGTACGCACAATTGAGTGAGACGGTTTGTTGTTTTCGTTAACACAAGGGTTAGGAAACGTAAGTTGTTAATGTAATCCCTTACATTTGATTTTCTTCTAAAATCTGAGTGTCCTTAAACTTTTACCAGTGAGAAAATATCTGACTGTTGCTTGGTATAACATGAAGAAAAAAGCTCGGAAAGAAAATTGAGTTGTGTCTTGTGTCCAATACTAGCTCATTAGTTGATTAAAATCAGCACAGTGGTGTATGTGCAGTTTTCATCTGTGAGACAGCATTGGAGAGCACATGTTAGGTGCACTACATCAATAAAGGTCTCTTTCCCTTGGTAGAAAATTGAAAATAAAAAGAAGTTTACCTAAAAAAGATATGGCAAGCAGTTTATGGTTGGTAAATTAATTGAAATTTTGTTGTCTTGGATATATTATAGGTGTCACGTATTATATTGCGAAACATGTCACCGTGTTTTGTTTTAGCTTTCATTGAGCCAAACTAAAATAAATTGCAATGCTGAAATATTAACACGAATACCCCCCCCCCCTCTCCAATAAAGTTTAGGACTGTAGGTATTACTGAAGCAAATACTGGCATATTTATAATGGTGTTGTGAAAATATCGAGCCCAACTCAAAAACTCGTTCCTGGAGAGGAACCGAACAACCATAAACCAAGAATTAGTGCCAGAAAATTCAATTCAAAATTCTTTTTCTTGTTTCGAAAGCACGATATTATTACAACTTTATAAAGCATTTCTTGACCTTTAAAGAAAGKAGTATCTATTTCACTTAAAAATCATAGGTACAATATTAAGGTAAACCATGTTAAAGTTGTGGTTTACGTTTGCTGGCAGCTTCATAGCTCAAGATAGTCGTAGAATATTTAAGCTATTATTTAAAAAATAGGAAAATTTTACCTATAATCCTTTGAAGTCGTTTCCTCCAAATTACACCTGAGCGGCAATCATACTACATTTACAGACGTATGCTCTATGTTATCCAGAAGGAGTGCTCCCATATATTCAGTCGACATTGGCTATATTTCAATTTTGAAACTTTTGAAAATATTGATATTGTTGAAAAAAAATACTTGTGGAAGATTTAAGAATCTTAAAGTTAAACTAAGTAATAAGTACAAAACACAAAATTTGACGGTAGGAGGCTGGAAGTTAGACATGAGAGAACTCAAATGTTGATTTAAACAGGAAGTTACTATTAGCTTATTGAAACTAAGTCAATTTTTTTCGTACAAAACTTTCTTCCCATAAGTGAAACTGATTAATAACTAAAACAACTATGGGTTAGGATCTATGTGAAAGACTTAAACGGCAACCAAATTCCAACCAAGCTTTCGTTTTAAATAACGTTCATGACGTTAAATTCCTTCGTATGGTATGACATTTTTAGCGGTCATATGGTGGCTACTGTAGGTAGCGGTTTTCTCAACCACTTAAATAAATGAATGACTTGTTTTTTTGAGGCAAAGGATATTTCATGGCAAAACTTACTTATTAATTGTTCTAAGTAATTGTATTCGAAAAAATGTTGGTACAACTAAAGATACAGTTGGTGTAGTAATATTATACATTTAATATTGTTATTGTTGCAGAACATTGCAAAATCAATCATCTAAGATAATTAATTCAAGTAAGGGAAACTGTTGCTTTGACAAAAAAAATCGTTGCTGAAACAATATTAAAAATTAAGGACAAGAGCAATGTGTGTTGCCGTGGTATTTCTACCGTCACTATTATTATTATTATCTTTTCCTGATTTTGTAGGTTTTTGGTTTTAACGAATAACTGTTATGTCATATATTTCACACCATTATTTTAGTTTACTCTGGACTTGACTGTCCTTTGTTATTCTTGGAGCGCATCAGATTAACCTAAAACCACTCTACATTCGCGTTTATGAACGTTCTGTCGGTCTGGTAAACTTGTTAATTTCGTCAACCATGGAATTTAAAGGTAATAGCCAAATATCTGTAATTTTATAATGCCTTTAAACATTATTAAATATAATAAATATATCATTAATACGGCATAACGTTACAGAACATATATGTACCCGAATACGATCTAAGATCGCGAAGGGCTGTGCGAATACGAACGAGTGGAGATGGTAAAATCAACAGTTTTACGTTGCCTTTGACAATCAATAATTATTTAAGGTTTTTTTCTGCATTCATTTTTACTATAAAATAACTACCTTGTAGGAACAACGATAATACAAACAGCAATATTTGTTCAGTTGAACAAATGAGCAATGTGTTTCCTTAACGTTATGCCGTAATCATCAATACGAGGGATATTCGTAAAGTAAAGGGTCGTTCGCTTATCTTCAGATATTGGCGGGTTAGAACAGAGTTGTTCGCATATCTCGCCATTAATAGATTGTCTGCGTATGCAAGAAAGTGACTGAGTTGCTTCAGCTGTCGTTTGTTAGTTAGTGATAATCGTTGATCCCACCAATTGGGAAGTGCGAGTAGTGACTCGTTTTTTTGTGTGCAAAAGATTCCTTAGTCGTTTAAATCCAGAGAGACTATTGCCTTGTTTGTGGACTAGCTGTAATCAGTGATGGGCGCGTAGAATACTCCATGTAGATTACGCCATTATCTACGCGTAAACTATGTAATATTCTACTTTAAAAGTCTACTGTAGAAAATAACTTTATGTAGATAAACAGCAAACTAGTAATATTTAGTACTTTTAACAGCTCCAAATGCCTCAAATGACAGTATTATTTTGTATATTATTATTTTCGTTCTCCCATCGATCGTACCGCGAGGTACGTGAAAAAGAGAACTATATATATCACTCAATGGAACTGAGTTGATCCGATCACAACCAAACTTGGTATGGTAATAGCCCATGACCTTCTGAGCTCCAATCCGGAGCCCTATGCTGTAGACTCTCACCGTTCAAAAGTTACAGGACATCAAAGTTGCTGCAGATCGCCGTGCACTAACGTCAGTAGGTTGGAACTACGCGTGGACCACGATCGGAACTACCTGGAGTCGATCATAGGAGAACGTTTTATTCGTTTTGGACGATTCCACTGGTTGTTGCTTCCTAACTAAACAAAATACTACTTCGTTGTAATTAAAATAACTAGAGCCACGTTAAACAACAATAACTCGTTTCGACATACATTTGTTAGGGTCAGAAGGCACAAGCGTGCTTTGGAGCCCTCAATCGGTCAATGGGTTCTTAAATGACTGTAAACTATGATTTTATTACCTTTCTTGTCTATAAACGGAAGAAGACTAGCTATTTCATATACTACCTATTATACCTAATATACTCGTAGAAGAAAAGACTTCGAAACGCATGTTTTGTCCGAAAGAAGTAAGAAAACCGTTTGGGTATTCTGATGACTTACTAAAATAAGTTATGCAAATTTATAATATAAATATTAAAAAACTGCAGTGCTTTAAAAATTTTTAAGAATTGACCCATAAAACAGGGAAATTAGAACAAAATAATTTGCACAATACACTTAKTATACAATAGCCATAATATACTCGTCTCATATTTTCTKCTCAAAATCTKCGCCAAAAGGCTTTATCTACATTTTCTACGCGGGTAATGTAGAAAATTATAATTTACGCGTAAACGCCCATCACTGGCTGTAATGAGTGAAGGAAAGGTTAGACGATGGTGTCGAGTAGCAGATCTAGTGTTCAGACTGATAAATTCGTTCAACAGGTGGACCAAAAGCTTCTATCTAATCGATGATTAACAATTAGTGCTCTAGGTGATGAAATACTGTTGTTGGACTAAACACTACTGACTGATATTACAAATTGTTTGCAAGGTGGGTACCAAAATTGCTTACGCACCAGTCAAAGAGCAAAGAGTGTCTTCCCATATTGTTACGGGCTGCACGACACCCTCAAAACCAAACAACAGTCAATTCTGTGGCGCCTTCAACATTACCAAAAGAAAAAAGATTTAAGTAATCTTCCTCCACGACTTGGAAAATCATGGCTCCCGTCTTGTGGGCTAACAAGGGCGTTCTTTTCGTTAAATTCGTTGAACGTGGGACAACAAATTACATCTGCTATGTACTGTGAATTGTTCAATCAAATCGAGACGGACGAAACAACCCTTACTTTACGAATATACTTCGTATCAGTTAAGGATACGTTACTGTAGTAACAACAAATTCAATATTTTTAAACGTGTATTATCAACAACTCCTAGAAATAAAGACAAAGTGCTGCAGCGTGACGTCATCGCCTGACGTCCTGCGAAACACGTACATTGTAAGGGGTTTTTAGTAGTTGTTTATGTTTCAAATGATTTAATGTGGTTTTAGCGATTAATGTAATAATAAAACTAAACATACAATAAGGACACGGATATACAAAAATTAACAAACAATTTAAATGGTAGTTACGTAGATAGCGAGGTAGGTAGGTAATAAATATTATACGAGTATGCACTTAGCTGTTCGAAACACACTAGTAGAGAATATAAATAATTATTAAATGATGATTAATTTTGGAAATCCGGTGAACAAAGGAGTCTTTCCATTACTTACTTCTACAGTTAATAATTGACCATATAAATATGTATTTACCTCTAGGTTATTGGCAATTGCAACAGCCCAAGTAATTGTAGGCCCTGGCGTGTATTCTATTTTGAATATCGTTAAGCCGTTCTCGTCAAAAATAAAAAGCCAAGTTTTATTCAAATTAAAAGACCGAAATAATTGTTTAAGTTCCTCAAAAGTTGTATAACTTGTAAGTGTCTTATGTGTCAAACATTCTTGTTTGCTTTCTTCAATTGCTTGTTGAAAACGAATTTCATCTAATTCTTTAAATTTTTCGTCTTTGCTTTTCGGGTATATCATTTTGTTCGATAAATATTTGGGACAGTTCGGAAATTTACTTGGTACGCTTGTTTCTTTTAATCGTGGCAAAGTTAAAGGAAATGAAACAATCTCACCGGTTTTTGTATCCTGTTGAGAAATTCTATAGATAAAATCCTCCTTTTCAAAGTAACACTCACACACTCGGCACAAAATTTTTACGGGGATATTTTTCGTCTTTGTTAAACCGATACACCCGCACTTTTGTACCGCTCGCATAGTTTCCTTATGAGGCATTATGGCACAACATATAAAACACTATAGTCATCACACTATTAAAGATTGTTAAAAGTATAATACACGCATTAAACAAACCGTTTAAACGTTTAATAATCTATAAAATCGAGCAAATTCATTCACCCAACAGAAATGACCGCGTGTCAATTTTTGATCCATATGTAACAAGTTTGCCAAATATTTTAAATAAGAAATAATGCTCCGAATGGTCTCCGAGAAAACATTTTGGATTATAAAATATTTCTGATTTTTTATTTTAATATTATATTAAAATAACTGACAGTATCAAGATTTGTAGAAATCATTTTAGGCAGTGGTGCGTTTCATCCGAATATGAAACCTTATTTATGTCACTTTCTGGCAATAACGCTCCACGAAAGGCCGCCTATGTACCGTGACGTGCAATTCGTCATATTGTTAAGAAATGTTAGGTTATAACAGCTAGGACGACGGAGCGTGACGTCAGCATCAGTTTTCACTGGAGCACTTTGTCTTTGGTATTATAGGAGTTATTGGTATTATACGGTTTTATTGTGCATGATACTGACGTATGATGTAAGTATAGGCATGCATTAACTGAATTATTCAAACATTTGAGTATATAAGACTACTCAAAAAAATTCTCCGTTTTATTTGATTTACGACGTATCAACTTTAGTAGAGCTGATTAATAAGCACCCGGAACTCTAAAGCAAATTGTGTCATAAATATTTGCGGTACAACTACGTCAACATCGCGATCTGGGAAACGCGGGTTTCCCTTGCAAGGAGAAACATAAACAAGGTCCCATTATTTTCGCGCCTGATTAATGCCAAGCTCGCGTATGAATTGTTGAACCTGGTCCTTCACAAGGATTTGTCTCCCACACTGGTACCCGCCTCACGCAGTACATTAATGGCAACGTCGGTTTTAGTATAAAGATTAAATTTTTGTGAGCGTGCATGTCGTATTCGTATTATCGATGTGCCTACAGTATGTCCTAATTGGTATGTACACAAGTATTCAAGAAGAGAAATAGTATTTGTATAGCAGCAGTTTCTAACCATTTCACAACTCTGGCGTAATTGAAAGGAAGTTTCGGTCACTCATTTTAGAAGTTCTATATATTATCAACACATGATGACCTTTAGAGAACGTTTGATAGCAGTTTGATTTTGAATATATTTAGTATTTAAGGACATTGTTTTTTATTATTTGTATTTAAGTAAAATAGAAAACTCACCTGACGTCTTGATTCTTCTTCGGTCGTAATGGTTCGTCTTTTTACAGGCACCTTTCCAAACATCGTGTAAGGCATACAATACATTTTCCAAAAATATTTGAACATAAGATAATATTTTCTCGGAAAGATCGCTGTCTCTTGAAAACACTGACAAAAAGTTATTAGCCTGACGTTTCGATTACACCTGTAATCTTTGTCAAAGACAGATATATACATGCCACATCTCACCACCCTCCATATCAAAAGAATAGTCTTATAAGCACGTTAATTGTTAGAGCACAAAAGATCTCAGACGAAAGTTCTTTACAAAAAGAAATATATCATCTTCAATCGGCGCCAGTGAGAAATGGTTATAGCAATAAGAATATTTGGTCAGTTTTTAATAAAAGTGCTCATCCAAATCAAGTAAATTTTCAGCCAGGACAAAGTAAATTGAAGTTGAGTTTGCCTTATGTACAAGGCCTTTGGGAAAAATTAAAGAGGGTACTTAGAAAACACGATATTTTAGTTGTTGATAGTACATATAATAACTTAGATAAAATTTTAAGGTATACTAAAGATAAAGTAAATTTAGAGAGTGAAAGTGTTTGCAAAATTACTTGTTCTTGCGGCAAGTGTTACATAGGTCAAACTAAAAGAAAAGTAGGTAGGCGTTTTAAAGAACACATGCGTGCTACTACGCTGCAACAAATAAATATAAATCTTTCGTAGCTGAACACTTATAAATTTTAATAGGGATTGTGGAAATTATGAGTTGGGTGACATTTGGAAGGCTATTTTGTAGTTATCTTTTATCAAGTAGTTCGTGTATATCTAGTAGGTAGGTAGTTCAACTTTCGTCGTTAGTTTTTTTTTTCATCAGGTTGGCACCTTGTGTTAAATGTCTATTTTTGTATCTGCGTTGTTATTAAAATAAAAGGTGTTTTTGTGCGTTTATTAATTTCTTGCTATGTTTAGAATCGCTGTTAACAAGATAAATACTAATATCGAAGCGAATGCGTATGCATGCGATTAATTGTTTTGGCGAGAAATATCAGAGTCGCGAGGAGATGCAAAAGTAGGCAATGAGTATGGATGTGTCATTTTTGACAGAGAGAAATATTCTTGATTTTGGCTCAGTGAGAGCGAGGTCTTCGGCCATGTTGTGCCTCAGGCAGAGAGAGTAAGGTCTTTGGCCATGATGTGCCTCAGGCAGTTTGAAACCCCTAGAGCAGAGTGCCCGGTTAACAGCTGTGGTTCCTTCGAGTGGAGGACTTGCATTCCGGGGGGTAATGCAGGATATCTCGAATGACATAGTTCTGGTGGAGAGGGTAGCCTTATTAGGTGCCCCCGATCCGGGCTATTGGAATGCGACCCTATAGGCCTTAGGGTGAGCGTTCGGGGAAGCCTCTACTATTTCAGGTTGACACTAGCTAGTTGTTGAAGAGAGAAAACTAACAAGGTATTCATAACCACCATTGACTAATGATGTAATCTCAGGGATGAAGCCATGGACAGTATAAGGATGATGCCCTGGGGTGAAAACCCCTCTGTGAGTCTTAACTGTATCTTTTTGAGTTTAACGGATGAGTAACTTATGTTTTGTTTTTGCATCTCCCGCGCGTATGTGAAACCGCCTTGTCTGTCCACCGGAGTGACCGCATTGTTATGACCCACGGATGAAGGCGGCGATAATGTAAGTTTTTCTTGATTATTCCCGCATTAGTTTTTCTATGTTTTTCATTCAGGTGTGGGGTCAAACAATCGGTTCACAGATTCGGTGAAATGAATTCAAAAAGTTTAAGCACGTTTTATCGCAGCGTAGTGGTTTGACAAATTATAGTTTGTCGTAATTATAATTGGTGGTCAAACAATCGGTTCACAGATTCGGTGAGATGAATTCAAAAAGTTTAAGCACGTTTTATCGCAGCGCAGTGGTTTGACAAATTATAGTTTGTCGTAATTACAATTGGTGATCAAACAATCGGTTCACTGATTCGATGAGATTAATAATAACGTATTCAACATTTTTAGCACGTTTTGTCGCAGCGCAGTGGTATGACAAGTTATCGTTTGTCGTAATTATAATTAGTGGTTAAGCGGCGGCTGACAGTTTTAGTGCAAAATACGTTTATTCAGCAAAGTTCTTGGCCTTAACAGGATCTCTTTTGTTTCGGCGTGATTATTGGTAGATCTAATACCTCTATCATACATGTTTTGCATAATTTTCATGTTCATACAAATATGGGTACCCATCATCAACATCATCAACATCATCAACATCATCATCATCACCATCATTTTCCTTCATTTCTTGATGTTTAATAACATCCTATGATAACATTATACAGGCAGTTGCCCAATCGTGTAATTATCAAGCCCCGAAGCGCTGTTGACCTTTCTGAAATCTTGCGATGAGAATCAACCAAGTACATTTCCTATTTCTTATTTAAAGCTAAGGTAATGCACAGCGAGTAGACGTGATCCAGCGATTCTCCGGTTATTTGTGTTCAAAGTGCCCAGTTTATGTGATTCAAATTTGTGTTCTGAAGCCATAGATGACTGTCATCGGGTGGTAAGTTTGAATACTGGAAAAGATCGAACTAGAATCGTCAGATTCTGCTCAAGGAAGTATAGGCAGCTCATATTTTACATATTTTACAAGAAGTTGTTGAGAGCAACCAATATTTCCATAAAAGGAGATCTCACGAGGAAGCGCCTAGAATTACTAAAACTCTGTAGCTCTGAATTTGGTGCTTGTAACGTATGGACTTAAGAGGGTTAAGTCAAAATAATAGTAAATGGTCGTAAATACTCTGTAAATTCTGTTGACYATGTAGTCAATAWACAGAACAGTATTGGTAGCAGTTAATTGGCAACGTTATCCTTTTATTACGTGTGGCGCGGATTTGTTGCTAGCGTAAAATGAAATGCTTTTCCGGGAGCTACTGCCGATTGTTAAGTATTAATTTTGCTTTTCTTTAATTTAACAATTAAACAGACTTCAATACAATTTAGTTTAATTAAGTCAGGTTGTATTTGTTCTCATTTAGAGGTAATAGATATCCTGTATAAGTTTAGCTTATAATTTTTATAAAGGTTGCACATCTTAATATAAGATCGCTCTTAGTACATTTTCAAGACTTTATCAATTTAGTTCAAAGGGCAAACTATGATGTTTTTATGGTTAGCGAGACATGGTTGTCTAATAATGTAGATCTATCTATTTTAGCAATACCTGGTTACAATCTTCGTTATACGCATCGTGCTGAGGGTCGAAGTGGCGGCATATATCAAGTCGACTTTTTGTAACTCGTTAATAGAGTTCGCATCCGCGTAGGGACTGTAAATTATGCATTCGGCGTATGCTATCGTCCGCCTAACTCCAACTTGGGCAATTTTGTTGAAACCCTTGATAATATATTTGGTTTTGTTTGCGGTATGTATGATTAATTTGTCTGTCTAGGCGATTTCAACATTAATTTACTAAATATTTCTAACCCTGTGTGTGCATGTTTGGAGGCATACAACTTGGTGTAAGTCTTGGATGAACCGAATAGAGTGACTGGTAACTCAAGCTTACTAATTGATCCTTTATTCGTATCCCATTCTCTGAATGTTACAAGATACGGTACGAAGAACTGTGACGATATTTCTGACCACAGATTGGTTTATTGTGAATTTAGTTCACCTAAGGTTAAATGTGAGCCCAAATATGTTACTTATGTGTAGATCTTTCAGACGCTTTGATGTCAGTGAGTTTCGAGAAAGTTTGGAATCTATTGAATGGACTGATGTGATACGTGAAACCAATATTGATAAGAAACTTGAAAATTTCAACACCCTAATTATTTATCTTTGATCGGCATGCCCTGGTGGTAACTTCTAGGGTACTAAAGTCCAATGCAATGTGGTGTTGCCCTGAACTCAAATGTCTCATGAGTAAACGTGGTGCATCCTTACGTAAATACAAACGAAGTAAACTTCCTGAAAATTTTGCTGTATACAAGAGGTTGAGGAACTTGACTATGAACTCTGTTAGGATGGAAAAACGTCATTACATAGGTTCAGTTGCTTCTAGTGGAGATATAAACACTATTTGGTCGGCTCTGCGCAATTTAAAAATTGGTACTATCAAAGTCAGTTCTAAACTGCCTTCTAATCTGTCTAATAGCAATTCTATTAATGCAAATATTTTTCAGAAAAAAAATGATATCGTCTCTAATCATAGAATGCAATATTGTAAGAATGCTAGATTCCCATCCCTACAATAATTTTCCTTAAGAATGGTTACTTTAGAAGAGGTACACTCCGCACTTTTTAACGTAAAAAAGATAATTGTGGCACAAACAACATCTCATTGAAAAGGTTGCACTTATGTAGTTCCATTATTGATTTATACCTATTACACGTCTTCAATTATTGTTGTATGGAAAAAGCTTATTTCCCTACAATGTGGAACCAAGTCATCGCAATACCTCTACTTAAAAAGTCTAACCCTGAAAACTTGTCGAATTTATGTTTGATTAGTATCTTACCTGCAGCTTTAAATTTGTTTGAATCTCTAGTCTACGAACAAATATATGACTTTATCTTGTCTAGGAAAATCATTTCGATGCTCAGTGTGGATTCAGACGCGGTCGAAGCGCTCCTACTGCACCAGCTTCAGTCGTGGATGATCTCATTTCAGCTTATGATAAGGGTTTAGTCATTGCTTTGATTTTGCTAGATTTTTCAAAAGCGTTCGATACTATTAATCATGGTCTGTTATGTCCCAAACTAAAGTCCTACTGTTTCAGCACTTTGTCGGTACAGTTTATTAGATCTTATTTGAGCGATAGAATCCAAGTGGTAAAATAAATATAGTGTCTCCTTTGAATTGTCAGTTAGATCTGGTGTTCTGCAAGGCTCCACATTAGGATCTCTGCTTTTCATAATATGTACGTCTGATATAGCGAACTCAGTTCTTCATTGTAAAGTAATGACTTACGCCGACTATACACAGTTGTATTTTAGTTTCGATAAGCATGATTTCGCAAGGGCTGACAAAATTCTGAACAAAGAACTTGAAAAATTAAGAAAATTGTCTGCTGAACATGGCCTTCAATTGAATTTGTCTAAGTCGTAGCTGATGGTCTTTGGTAATAAAAGTAGTCCGAAATTTCTTAAATAATATTTCAATATTTTTATAGATGGCATAAGATTAAATGTTGTTGATCATACTTTGATCTCATTATGGACAGTCAGATCCGGTTTAAGCTGCATGTAACTAAGTTAATACAAAGATCATTTTTAACCTTAAGTTATTTTATGCTTATAGACATTTTTAACCGTTAATTTGAAAAGGCAATTATGTGATTCACTCGTTCTCGTCCTCTTTAATTGTTGCAATTTTTATATTACCCCTGTTTGAATTCTGTTGATAGAAGCAGGGTTTAGACGGTTCACAATGTATGCTGTCGCTTGATTTTTGGCTTAGGGACCATGTATCTTACAGAATTAACTCTGAACTGGCTACGCATGGATTTCCGCTGAAATTTTTATTTGAGTTGTTTCGTCCATGCTTTACTAAATTCTCCTGATGCATGTGAAAAGTTGAGGTGTAAGTTTGCCCCTCATTCATCTACGCATTCACGTGATACACGAGATAAAGCTAAGTATTTGTTGCCTCGCCATCGCTCTGTTACGTTTGTTCGCTGCTTCACATACAACGCTGTAAGGCGGTAAAGCTGTAAGGCTCGCCCTTCCGAGCGAGTTTAAAAAAAATAAATATTAACAAATTTAAATTTAAACTAAGGCAGTCCTTTTCCGATCGTCAGATTGCATGACAACCACGACTTCCTTAGCTCATTCGGACTCAATGAGGTTCGTTGACTGCTATTCAACTAATATTCAACTAATAGGTTGTTTAATATCGCTTTTGAACTTGTGCTCTATTTTGTTTATTATTGATTCTATTTTTTTTTGCTGTCCTAACTAATATAAATAGTTGAGTTTACTCTAAAGATTAAGTAGAATAGCTTCTGCTAGACTTTGCCTTTATTGATCATGTATTACTCTGAGTATCTGCTCTTGTTTTAATAAAATCTATTTATTATTATCAAATCTATTTATTAGATCAGATACTACCGATGAGGACAGTGGCTCAAATGAAGTGCCATTGTCTAATTTATCCGAATCAAGTAGACATATCGAATAATTATGTCGTGAGGACACGACCCTGTTAGGTTGGCCGAATGTTAAATGTCTATTTTTGTATCTGCGTTGTTATTAAAATAAAAGGTGTTTTTGTGCGTTTATTAATTTCTTGCTATGTTTAGAATCGCTGTTAACAAGATAAATACTAATATCGAAGCGAATGCGTATGCATGCGATTAATTGTTTTGGCGAGAAATATCAGAGTCGCGAGGAGATGCAAAAGTAGGCAATGAGTATGGATGTGTCATTTTTGACAGAGAGAAATATTCTTGATTTTGGCTCAGTGAGAGCGAGGTCTTCGGCCATGTTGTGCCTCAGGCAGAGAGAGTAAGGTCTTTGGCCATGATGTGCCTCAGGCAGTTTGAAACCCCTAGAGCAGAGTGCCCGGTTAACAGCTGTGGTTCCTTCGAGTGGAGGACTTGCATTCCGGGGGGTAATGCAGGATATCTCGAATGACATAGTTCTGGTGGAGAGGGTAGCCTTATTAGGTGCCCCCGATCCGGGCTATTGGAATGCGACCCTATAGGCCTTAGGGTGAGCGTTCGGGGAAGCCTCTACTATTTCAGGTTGACACTAGCTAGTTGTTGAAGAGAGAAAACTAACAAGGTATTCATAACCACCATTGACTAATGATGTAATCTCAGGGATGAAGCCATGGACAGTATAAGGATGATGCCCTGGGGTGAAAACCCCTCTGTGAGTCTTAACTGTATCTTTTTGAGTTTAACGGATGAGTAACTTATGTTTTGTTTTTGCATCTCCCGCGCGTATGTGAAACCGCCTTGTCTGTCCACCGGAGTGACCGCATTGTTATGACCCACGGATGAAGGCGGCGATAATGTAAGTTTTTCTTGATTATTCCCGCATTAGTTTTTCTATGTTTTTCACTTGTTTCTATGACGTATCGCTTCCTGAGTGACTTGTTTATTTACTTTCAAAATTTTGTTTGAAGTTGTGTCAGACAAATTTTAATGTTCTTCGTATTTGACAAAGATTACAGGTGTATTCGAAACGTCAGACTAATAACTTTCTGTGAGTGTTTTCAAGAGAAAGCGATCTTTCCGATAAAATATTATCTTATATTATGGACGCTGAAAGCATTCACCCTCGTAATATTTGAACTTGTTTTCTCTGTCACTTCGACATATTTCAGAGTAATCTCCCATCTTCGATTTTTTTTAACAAACGCACAGTTGCACGGTGGCTTAAGTTTTCTTTTACCTATCTCTGTATGTCGTTTAATTTTTCATTTTTCTTTTGAGAAAATCCTAAATATTTTTCACCATGCATTAGCAATTTTTTATTTTTTCTCGAATCCCGGACCATTCGACATCTTTTAATTTCCTTTTTTCCAGAATTTCTTGTATTGTCTAAGTCGAGTTTCCTATGTTCAGATGAGCTACCATTACTATACACTACAATACAATGACATCTACTGGTAATTACTCTAAATACTTATTCAGTACAAATTTTAAAATTTCTGACTGACTCGGATTAACTCTAAACAAAACATATGCGGCAATTACTCCTAACTACAAGTATTAAACAAATACAATAAAAAGTCCTTTTCTCACATCGGTTTTCAATTACAAAATACCACTTTAAATACAAATTACTAATTACACCAACAAAGACGGTTCGTACCCGGCAGCAACAAGTTAGCAATGTAAACACGTATTATTATATGTAGCTAGGAGGAATTGCACTCCATAAAATGGGGTATAAAGTAGGAGATATATCAAAATAATTATGAACCTTACTGGACATCACCGGTTTGGCCGAAAGTGTCAGTAGCATGGCGTTCCTTTTCTGCATATCCACGAGGTACCTGTACAGTTCCTCGTGGATATGCAGACATGGAACGCCATGTGACAGATCTGTTGTCGGCCAGTAAATAAAAATAGACTTAGCGAATTTTCAGACAGGAATGTTCCGAATACTTAGGTTGGGAGGACCTCAACAGTATGTTAACTTAAACTTATAATTTTGGCGCTGAACGAAGTTAGAAAACGATAGAATTACGCGAAGGAAATGCATAACGTAAAGTCTCTTTTAGTACCCGTGCGTAAATTAAATAACTACAGATTTCAGAAGAGTACATCCGCAATCATAAGTAAGGAATAATTAGACATTAACAAACCTCCGAACTAATTAGCAGAGACTCTGCTCGATCCTCATTTTCGCCGTCTACATCGCCGTTCCTTCGCATGCCACTTCATCCTCATTAAAGTAGTTGAAAGTTATTCCAGCGATTAGATTCTTGCTAAGCAGCAATCTGAATTCCTGACGTAACCGTTCGGGGATCGGTTTCGTGAGGAATTCACTAAGTTTTCTCGTCCTGGCTGAACAATAAACGAACTTTTTGATACTTACAAAGAACCTTTACGGTGATTAAACGTATACGGCTTCGAGAAACAGAAATAAAACTCGCCCTCGACACCATTAAAAGCTCCAAAGTGCCTCGTTCCTTTTTCTTTCTTTCCAACTCTCGCAATCATTATCTTGGGGTCCTTGAATATTAAGAAGCTTCGGGGGTTAATCATAGCCCTTAGAAGGTGTCAACCATATGCATGAAATATTTTAATATTAATTTACGGATGCAATGTAAAGTACTAAAAATTAAAAAAGTCTTGCAATTATAATAGGAAAATCTTCTGAATAAATTTTGTCCACATATACCATTCCCATTAATTTAATCTAACTTGAACTGATCTACTCAGGTTCGGAAATCGCTGTACCACTATAGCATTTGGAGAATCATAACCATTTATCTTTTTAAGAAATGGAGGCAGTTGCAGGAATAATTCATATTTTCCGGCTCATCACTGTAATAAGCATTTATATGAAATAATGCAACAGCGATACTGTTGGTGCCAATTCTTCAACCGAATATAGTGACAGTAATCGAGAATCTCTAGAACCGCCAAAAAACAGCGGTTTGCACCAATATGAATACGGTGTTTGAACTACATGTGAGCAAAAGGAACAGAGTTCAATAMAAAGACGCTTGCTCTAAACCTACTMCCGACTTGTAGACTGTAGAGGTMTATAAGTGCGGAAGATGTATAAATGTATAAGTATTGGTTGACAAAACAAATTTACTCTACTAGAAATAACAATAATTCTCACAAAAAAATTATGTTCGCGTATTTATTAATAAAAATTTAGTTTTTCACATCGTCTAATAGATGGTGTCATTAAACAATAGTTTACGGAAAGGAATGCAAACCGCTAGTTAACCAATAGGTTAACTAACGGTTTGCATCTCGTTGTTTTTGAAGAAGCCAGTAACACAAATAGTCGTTGTCAGAGCATGCACTCCCTTACTAATTGGCTAGTTATCGGCTTTTTGTTTTATTCTTTTAGGCTCTTTGTGTGGCTGTTTTTATTATGACCATCTTTTTGTGTACATATCTTTCTTTTTAATTGTGTTGTTTTTTGAAATAAGAACTTCTACTCACAGTCTCATGAAAGTGGCTTATTCAGCTGCCGAAAACTTAAAAACGACAACAATGGCGTTTTAGGAATCGCACCCTAATAAAGATATGGGAGCTATTACAGGTCAGGTCGTTTTGCGAATGGGAGTTGAACTTGGCGAAGACTTCAATTCTAACAAATTAAATTACGAAAAATATTAAGTGGGTATAGTAAATCCAAATCTAATGAGAATATTTGTTTCTTTATGAATGGCCGTGTGAGGTGTGATTATACAATGTGCGCTACTAGAGAGACGAAAATCGTTAATTCTTTTTTCATGAACATTGGCTTCTAAAATATGAAATAAAATTTACTTTGTTATTGTAAATAATAATAATACGAAAATAGAATTTGGTGTATTTGGACGTCTTTTTTGTTTTAGCCGAAACATTACATAATACAATAAATAACTTGCTTAATTGTACTTCTTGATCTACTACCCCTTAAATTAGGGGAAAATAATAATACACACATGGCGAGATTCATTGCAAGATAAGCCAATAAATGATACCTGTAGAATAAGATGAATCATTACATTTAATAATCTACCCACCCTGTACGCTCTATATCCATTAAAAACTAAAAGTTTTTCCATTGCAAACAGAAATTTATATTACTTTTTGTAAATTTTTATAATTGCTCTCTATTTAAACTAATTTAAGATGCACTATTTAAAAAAATCACCCTGTTTAGTTATCMATAGAGTGTTGACCAATGGCTTGTGTATGTAAATAGAAATACAACATATAATCATCTGTAATATACTACAGAATAATGATTGATGTTTATGTATAATATTGTCGGTAGCATTACATACTAAAACTACAATTTCGTAACTTTTTACCTTGTAATTGTCAGAGCCGTTTTTAGTGTAAACATACTAAAGAGCGAACTTATGCGATACTAATTACCTTTTTATTACAACAGTTCCCAAAATATCTATATCATACTACCATTATAGGCTTGTTGTAGTATTTAGTATTTTCGAGTTGATTTGTAAATGCAACCATTCAAAGCTTTTTTTTTACTTTAAGTTTTTAAGCGAAAAACCAGTTTTGGTCAACTGCTTGCTGCGCTTAGTTAGCTGCACAATTTTGTAGTACATTGTAAGTGGTTTGTTCCTGTATAGCTCGATAAAGTTCTTGTCGGAAAACATCAATCTTTTGTAAATAGTTGGAGTAAAAATAGTCGTTAATTGCAGTACAGAGATAGTCAATTAACCCATCCAAAGCGACTGATAAATTATACGATTACCAAAGATATACGCAAATGAATCGGATGATTACTTTGTTGGAATCTTTGATTAAATTTCACCTTGCAAGCAAGCCAAGGTCTTTGTGTAACATTCTCCTCGTAGAAATGGGTTAGGTGTTCAATTTTTGTATCTATTTTATGCGACGTGAGCCAGCTGGTTATGCTTTATGAATCTGCTTACGCCATGTACTAATGGCTTTATTAAAAATCATAGGGTTTATTTAACATAGTAGTTGCTTATTATATACTTATTACTATTTACCAGCGTTGTTCAATTCGATTCGTTTCTTATAGCTTGTTACAATAATTTTTTGAAATATTTCCAAATAACATTTTCAACTTTCCCCGTATTGTTAGAGTTGTCTTCTTTGCATTTTCCATCGTTTAATCACGTCGGCATTTCCAGTGGAATACCTTCGCAACGTAAATATCTTTAATGTTTCGATTTAGTATTCCGAACTGAACTTCCCCCGTATTGCCAGAATTCTCTTCAAAGTATTTTTCCTTTTGCACCTGCATTTCCAGTGGAATATGCTTCTTGTGGACCACTTTTTACCGCGCCGCCGACAAAAACCGCGAGAGGTTAATGCGAATCAGTGTCGTTTCCACGAGCCATTAGATTCGTATTTGGTAGCATTTGAAATAGGTGTGTTGTGAAATTTCGCCGATCGGTCTATGAACATATTGTGCAACGTTCATCCAAAAGTTTTGGGATTATCCGACCAACGAATTCTATTTGGACGCTAGAAGCTATTGGTTGTTTCGTTTGAGCTTCGTTCAAGCCGCTTTTGTGGGATTTAAATCACAACGCCACACGTTTCGCTCGATATTGCTTCTTGTAAGAACCCTCTTCAGAGGTGAGTGTTATAATCGATACTTTTTGGCTTTGTTGTAAGACGAATTTGTAACTATAGGGATCTTTTCACGTTCTTGATTGTGATCGATTGTTCGAACTGCTTTTGTGAACGATTGCTTTCCTTGACTGGTTCCTGCATTCTTTGGAGGCCGCTGATCATACCACGTTTACCCGCACATTCTATCGAACACGCCAGGGATTTTGGAGGTCATCTTACCAGAACCGAACCAGCTCAGTCCCGAATCGAGATATTTTCAACGTCCCCTAGGATTCAACCCACTGCTTGCGTAACAGATAAGTCAACACTAGTTTCTAGTTCAAATTGACGGTTTTATGCGGTTTTGCCGAGATTTTATAGCTTAATCTTTCCAACATTCAGATCATAAATTAACTTACTCCAGGTCAACGTCATTCAATCATTGTTTACTAAGATTTCGTTTGATAAAGTACAGTAATTGCAATTTTAATTAATATTACATATTGTTTAAGTGTAAAATACATATATAATTTAATATTATATAACATTTAAATCAGACTTGACTTAATTCTCCAGTTATACATCTCACTTGTTCACTTGTTTTTTTTTTTAATCTCTGAAGCAACAATTTGTAAAGGGAAGAACTTGTAAACGTACGTGTGCACACTAACGGTATTCCATCGCTATCCCTGAAACAAAAAAAAAGATACATTTATAAAAAATTGTATTCATATTATCGCGAATGCATACTTACCTTATCAATACAATAAGCTTTAATTTTTTTAAGGATACTTACCTTGTTATTTTATAGCGTATATTCGATTTAATAATCCTTTTGCATTTTAATATATTAAATTCATTTCTAATTTTGTATTCGCACTTCTGACAATAAATCTTGTGTTGCTTTTGGGTGAAACCGTACGCTTTTTTTTATACTCGTCTTTTACAGTTGCGGTTGGATCACTTGGGGTGGTGTTTTGGGAATTTTAGGGATGTTTGTTGGTAAATTAGCGACACTTAGGCAGTTCAGCTCTTCTAGTGATTGAATTTCCGCTCAACTTTCTTGGTTTTATTTATAAATATTTTTGAGATAAATAAACCAAGTGGCGCTCAAATTCTAACGGAATAATTTGGTTAATTTCTTGCTAACCACGACCCGTCTCCACAGAGCTAGAGGGGCACTCAATTGCCTCCAAATATTTGCGCGGAATCTTCAACCTGGGATCAATTGCGGGAGCTTTTGTTTATTGTTGTATCGTGAACGTCACGTTAAAAGCTAATTTAACATTACATACAGGGTCTGCCACCTAAAACTCCCCAGGCTCGTTTTTCCCTTATTTTTTAAGGTAAAATCTTAAGTTATATGTCAAATTGTAGGTTTTTTAAACTTTTTAAAGATAGCTTAGTGAGTGTCTAAAAAAAGATTATCATATTTTGCATTTAAAGTTAATTTTTGTAAATATTTTTTAACCTTACCCCGTATAATAAATATTGCTTCATAGTTGAATGCTGATTTTTATCTTCTTCAATTTGTGTCATTACCATGTATGCGTAATTTTTACTCCTTCTTAGTGAAAAACAAGAAAAACTAGTCGCCGCCATGTTCGGCTATAGGGCTGTTCACAATTTTTAAGTGTTAATTTAGTAGCTTATTATGGTACAAAGTATGCCTACATACCCATCGCTGCACAAAAAACCCCAAAATTTTGAGTAACTTTTAAACAAATCAAGTATAAAGTTCGTTCTAGAGAGAGAGAGAGAGAGAGAGAGGCTAGAAAGCGAAACCCTGCGATGAGGCTAGTTTGGCTCTACATCGCGCACTACGTAGATATATACATACATAGTAAAGACACAAACTGAAGAATACAAAAATCGGCATCCAACTATGAAACAATATTTATTGTACGGGGTAAGGTTAAAAAATATATACAAAAATTAACTTTATTTGCGAAATATCACAATCTGGACACTCACAAAGCTATTTTTAAAGAGTTCAAGAAGACCTACAATTTGACATATAACTTAAGGTTGTACCTGAAAAACCAAAGGAAATACGAGCCAATATATCGCGAATAAAGATATTGCCACTGCTAAAACACAAAGGTGGAAGTTTATATTATGTTGAAATACAATTCTATTTTAGAAATTATCTTCTGCTAATGAAACCGAATAAATAAACCAATTCATTAGTTATCTTGCAACTTAATTAACCCAAGTGTAGCAAGCGAAATCTCGTAGAAAGTTCACCTACATGCACCTCGTGCAAGTTGATGGCCTTTGTCAACGATAGGGAGTCAGATTCCTGTGTCATTAGCCTRCCACGMGCARCCCCAATGTCGTGGTCTCTGATATTGTTCCATTCCTCTAATTTATCATGTGTGTGCACGCCTGGGGAAACCCTCGACTCGGAGCAATCAGATGTGGCACGCCGGACAGACCGAGTACGTCCCGAGTGGAATGCACTGCACTGAAGACGATGCAAGAGGGTGAGCTCACCCGCTTGAGTGCATGTAAAGTGGAAAGCCCGGCGAGATAAGTTTATGTATGACAGCTTGATAAGGCGCCGTATTCGAGTGTGTACGTAACATTAAATAAACCTGCATAAACTGAGGTCGTAAACTGCAGTAAAGCGAATGGTCGTTACCGGGAGTATGCATGAAATAGGGTTGTCTTGTGGTAAGAGTGACTTGCGGTCAATATTTACTTATAATAGCTAACATCCTCTATAGAGCAACTTATCTGGTTTAATGCACAATAGTAACAGCTTCAGAACAAGCCATAAAATATGCCATAGTTATAGCATGCGGGTTTGGTTGAGACGATGGACTGAAAAGCTTCTACTAAGGATACCTTGGTATAATATAGTTGCCCCCTTATAGTTTTTATAACATTTTTATAGAAAATCAACTTGCGAATATGGTTAAATAGTATACTGCTTCGGTCATCTTCAGTAATGATAATACACGCGGACCTCGTACATAAACGTTAATGAGAAATACACACGCATCTGAATAAAATACTCGAAGCTTTTTAAAAGTATATTTTTTTTCATTAAGCACATAATATACAGGGTCCGTGACCTAAAACTCCCCAGACTCGTATTTTCTATATTTCTTTTAGGTACAACCTTAAGTTATATGTCAAATTGTAGATCCTTTTAAACTCTTTAAAAATACCATTTTTGCAGATTATCATATTTAGCAAATAAAGTTAATATTTGTATATATTTTTTAACCTTACCCCGTATAATGAATAGTGCTTCATAGCTGAATGCCGACTTTTGTCTTCTTCAATTTGTGTCATTACCATGTACCTATGAGTAATTTTTCTGCTTCTGAGTGAAAAACAAGAAAAACTAGTCGCCGCCATTTTCTGATAATAGGGTTGTCCAGATTTATTTAAATGTTAGTTTAGAAGCATATTACAGTACAAATTATGCCTGCATACCCATCGCTGCACACAAAACTCTAAAATTTGGAGGAATTTTAAATAAATCAAGTACAAAGTTTGTTGTATAGAGAGAGAGGCTATTGTGTGATGTAGAAAACCAAACTAGCCACATTGCAGGGCTTTATTTAAGTTATTCCAACTTTTGTTGTGTATTGTGTGCAGCAATGGTTATGTAAGCATAATTTGTACCGTAATAATCTGTTAAATAAACACTTAAAAAATTGAGAACGGTCCTATTTAGAGAATACGGCAGGGCGATGAGTTTTTTCTTGCTTTCCATTAAGAAGGAGTAAAAATTACATATTACGTTGTAATGACACAAATTGAAGAAAATAAAAATCGGCATCCAAGTATGAAGCAATATTTATTATATGGGGTAAGGTGTTAAACAAATATTTACAAAAAATAACTATTTGCAAAATATAATCTGCAAAAAAAAACAATTTAACATATAACTGAAAGTTGTACGTAAAAAAAAACAAAAATAATACGATAAAATGCATGTCTATGCTGTGCTGTCTACACCTCAACCAACTGTAGATAGATCTATTTCGCTGTCATTACAGCTCATCAGTGCAGTTTAGGTCTAGTGTAGACAGCACGGCATAGAACTGGTTTTGCTTATATGCCAAAGCAATGGTATGATGCAAGTAAGAATTTAGGATGGCAATGCCATCTGTCAGCATTACACTGGCATGATGACAAAGCCACCTAGCTGCCTTAACGGGTACTACTTCCTCAAATAAAGATAATACGACCCTAGGGAGTTTTAGTTGACGGACCTTATATAGTCTGCAATGTGTAGATACCATTTGTTAATTCTTCTCTTAACTAACACATGAAATTTTCACTTTTTAAATGATTTTTAACGCCGAACAGTTCCTGTAAAACACACATGGCATATATGTTTAAATGGCAATAAAATTGTATTACAGGACTATTCCAGGCTTAAGCCTAAATACTAATAGCAATCTATTTCTTATTTTTTAAACCTATTATTAATATTTTTTACACAAAAGTCAGTCTCTTTTTAAGTTTAAAGCTAAAACATTAATAACTTTTATTGTTTAGACTACATTGCGATAGCTAGAGTTATCATACTAGGACACTAGGAGAGACTGTACGACTCAGGAAACCGATGCTAACACTAAAATAGTAAGGGTGGTGGCCCGTGACACTCCACATTGGAGGAGTTCAGTACTATTTCCCGCAACTCAGAACATAACAATATTTAACAATATATAATAATTTTTAAAAAATTCTACACGGTAAGAATACAATAATATACCACAATTCTTTTTAAATGGAATTTTTTTCTTTTTGAAGAATTATTGCATCTTGGTTAAGTTTGGTGATACTGTCCACCAATTTTTTTTTCAATCAACTGCATGGCTAGTGCTGTAAGAAGGGATTCCCTCTTCTACTGCGGAGATAGGTTTTTATAAGCTTCAGTGTTTAAAAACATCTTGCTATTCTGCAGCAGTTATCGGCATGGTAACCAAAATTTTCAAAACTTTAAATGCCGTAAATCTAAACCCAAGGAGAGGAAAAAATTCAAATTTTCATGCAATTGTTGAGAGAAGTATATTCTGCAATTTCCAGACGAGAGTAATGAACACTAAACTAAATTTTAAGCGCATCTATACCCACCATCGAAAAGCTTCTCCATATTGTTCATTTTCAAGGAGATGAAGTTACTTTTGATATTTTTAATCGCTATCGCATTGTAAAAGCTTAACTMGATACAAGTGACCTACAAAACAGAACCTATCTTTAATTTGACAAACAATGGAATCACAGATTTCTCCTGCAGATATATGTATTTAACTTCTCTGTTTTACTTTAAATCAAACGTCAGTGTTGTTTACACACATCAATGATTAAAAAGAGAAGTAATTATATTAAAGACATAAATAAAAAAATATAAGGCTCTTTAGGATTACGTCATTCAATATGACTTGCGATGGACAACTAGTGCGCGCATACAAAATCTTGGAGACCTAAAAAATGCTGACGCATGACTGTCAGAGTTGGGTCTTGAGTCTAGGTCGTTCACGATGTGGTTTATAGCCAAGTCGTTCAAACTGAACGAAATATGCCTTGATTCGGCTCACAGCTAAAGAATCGGCATCGATGCATGACGAGCCGACGCGATGGGCGACGGGAGCACAGCATATGACGAAATGCTACTTTCACTTTCAATTCGTGATCCACAAAAACAACTCTAAATCAATTAACCGACCTGTGCCGTTTGAGTAGGATAGAACTGTAAGACTTGTTTACCTGTTGTATAAGAGAATGGACCTATTCTGAATAATTGTGATTTGTAACGAATATTAAAGCACAACTCGCAAGTAAACGACAATTGCTACCATTTCGGGACACACGTTGCAGCTGCTTAAGCACATCTAACAGCGCGGTCTATAAAAAAAAACGATTGGCTTTGTAACTTGGCTGAAGCGAAGCAAAGTCTATAGTTCACTAAAACGATAGTAAATTTAAACCAATGATTTATTCGATGAAACAAACCTTCTCAGGACAAAAGAGATGCCAATTTTAGGAAGTAGCTTTTCTTCAAAAAATGGTCTTTATCTCATTCTAAAAATAGTAAGCTATAACGTCACGTATACATTTGTTGTAGGTACAAATGAACACATACAAAAATACAGAGGAAAGCACGCTGGAAAGGTTAAAATGCATTATTGCTTTAAAGTCACGGTCTCACCTTTTGCTGACAGCAAGATAGCAGTCTGCCCTGAAAATTTGCATTATTAACCCCTTTTCATTTTTTATATCCCAGCACGAGCCACCCTCCTTGTTGGCGTCGACGTGTGTGCTCGCCGAGATATTCTAATGTGGCAAATTCGCAAAATACACATGAAAAATCGTACTCCGTTCGCACTGTTAAACATGCGTATGCGACGAGCTTAATAAAGCCCGATTTAAATTCGCGCTGTTGGTCTACAAGCGGCCGTAATAAATTTTTCCGTGCAACGACCACGTTCCCGGGGACCTCGTGCCGGCCCTTTTTCACCAGAACAAGCGAATAAATATTTTTAACATCGACCATCCAATTTAAACACGGCGCTGCGAATTGTTACTCCCGACAGGGCAAAAACATGTCGGATTTTGTCCGCTGTTGGCCTGAAATATGTGCAAATTTAATTTGAATTCTGTGTGTTTCCAATACCCCTAGCGGATAAGAAAATTGAAGTGATTTTATTTTACTGTTAATTATAATAAGAAGTACTTGATAAAATGATTGGTGAGTATGATATTCTTAACTTAAGTGAACTACTAAGCTAAGTGCAGGTATGTTGATAACATTTATTAAAAACGGGACACAAGTTGGCGCAATTCCGTATCTACCATGGGTATCCCAGCTATAATCAACAATGAGTAGCATTAACGAGATTTTGAAAGTGATGTCTTAATTTAAGTGCAGCATCTCAACAACATATGAAAAACAATATATCGATATTCATTTTTCTTAAAAAATAAAACCTCAAAATTCCGGACCCCGTTCAGCATCACTGACTTCTGATACGCACAACGATTAGGGTCAAAAACAGTAGAAAAACAAGTTCAAGCGCACGTACGGTGGAATAGCTCAGTGCGGGGCAAACGCAAAAAACACAGCTTCATTACAAAAGATGTTTAAAATGTAGTCCATTATTGTCCACACAAGCTTGTACTCTACACATCATGGAGACTCGCACTTAAGTAAACAATACTCTAATGCGCACTGACCTATCTCAACCTGATAGCACCTATAAACAGTGCTGCAAGAATGGGTTTATTTTAAATGACTCATAAATCACCAGCCGAGGCACCTAGGTGTTTTTCATTAATCCATAGGCGTAAGTACATATTCGCGTACAAATTAAGTCGGTTGTAACTTACAAACCATCGGATAAAATAAATAAAAATGAAGTCTGCCATTTTTCTTAAAGTGTTAAGAAGTATTATGGATTTAGTAGAGACTTCTCTTTTGCAGTCATGCAGAATTTTCAAGTTACTTTTTAGGGGAATGAAAGCTGTATTCCGGTGTATTGTTGGGTATTATTGTTTGAATAATATTGATCAATATTAAAACTGTAATAAATAAAAGAAATTTTCATTACTCGCATGTTCGATATACACCTACGAACGAAATCATTAAAAATATCTGTAATTACAAAACACCAAAAAATAAGGAAACAAATTTACGACTAGAGGTTTATTTACAAAAAAGAACTTATTTATATTTATTTATTTATAATAGTATACGCTTGGCACCACCTTTTTAAACACCGTTACACAGGATGGTATTGTGAAAACGGCACATCTTAAATTACCTCAAAAGAATATATAAATCTAAAATTATACAATATCAGATAAACTTGTTACCATAGGCATAACTTTTGAGATAAGTTCTTAATGTATAACTTATTCTCCTAGCAGGGTAGACACTTCAAAATTATCTTAACTAACGCCATGTAATTTGCTTAACCATTCTTTACTCATTTACAGGGTGGCGCATCAATACGTAAGTATATCACTTTTTAACAAAATGTAATTTTTTGGGGCCGCAATAGATATTTGGTCTTATAAGAACCCAAAGATAACAGAAGTACTTGTTAAAAAATATAACACTTAAGCAAGACTTTCAAAATTCTTTAAATTGCCTTTCCAGGTACGCTACGAGGAGGTGATGTTTTTTCACCCACTCAACAGTGGCCGAGCATCAGTATGACACCGTTCACAATATTTTATTTGACAATATGTCAGTTCTAGCGAAAGTTCCTTTCTTCACAACCCGAAAATTCCGAAAAGCCATAGAGACACCTGATTAATCCAAATAGCAAAGATGGTTATCATCTCTCCATTATTTCGTACCGAATCACGCAACGGCTATCATCACTTTTACAACCTCCCACCTCTGCCGTCCAAGCATTCCCACTCCAGGTACGACGTTATCTACCGTTTCCATTATCTTTCCTCCTTAGGATTTGGTTCAATTCCGACGTGTTCCTCGCATTAGGTTTGTACCATATTCAATATTGTTCGTTCCACATGTAAAAGTGAAAGGGACGTCATCAAGTTCTGACGTCATATGCGCATGCCGCTGCCTTCGCGAGCATCGCCTAACCAGTGTCGTACCGAAAATAATTAATTGCTGATAAATTATTGATTCACAAATTACTACATAATAATGTTGCGCTGAAAGATGAAACACAAAGCACTGCACGTGGTTGTTTGTCTATCAGCCGGATCGCTTCGAACACAATACAACAATGAATAATCCGGTTTGACTGGTTCTGAAATACCGACGCGCCACTGGTTTGCACCTGCAGATCGCCACAGCTGATTTCAGTCGCTCAAACAGGTTTTGCGCAGTGACGTCTGTGATGACGTTCCTGTCACCTTCCCATTTAGAATAAATTATACTCCTTGTTCCTGTCCTGATGATGCGCCTTACAAGTGCGGGCGAAACGTCGACCCTATTCTAAAATCTGATGCGATCTTATCCAAAAAGAGTAAATTTCAACTGTACTCTATTAATTCATCATTATTTGTATTCCTGATGATTTTATACGCGGTACGCGCATACATGAAGCAATGAGATTGTACCTAACTTAAGCTTTGAATGTTGTGCTTGAAGTTTTTTAATGTAGTAACCTGTAATGTAAGTGTGTGAAGATTGTCAGACAACAAACAAAAGTTAGGGAAGGAATGGTCCTCGAATTTTTAATGTATGAATAACGACAATGAGTGGATGTCATTTTACGAAAACGTTTCGAAATTTTACGGGTCAGATAGTTTATTCAGTTTTGTTTGTGTTGACTAGACTGTTTGTGAATAAGAACACTTTTTTTAATTGTACATAGACCTCATGATGTGGATTTAATTTCGTTCATTTGTCTGTTATTGTCCGTTATATGTAGGTCTTTTAAGTTAATACTTGTGTGTGGTTGTTGTTAATTCTTTTGATGCCTTGTGTTCTTGTTTAGATATAATATGTGTGTATTTGTTGATTTATATTTGTATATGTTACTTTTCCTGTGTTATATTTTTATACCCTTTGTTCACGTATGTTTACAATTTTATTACTGTGTTTATTTTTGTTCATACCTTAATACCTTATTAAGTTAGAATACATAGATATGTTTAACTCTATAGTGTAACATACTGTATAGATGTATTCATTTGTAATACTTTTATAGTTATCTTTCAATGGCAAACTTTAAAGGGCATGGATATTTTCAAAGACGATGCAGTTCTCTTCCGCGTTAGTAATTACATTTACTTATTTAAGGTCAGATAAATTTCTTTGTATTGTAACGGAGGTTTCCTGTCGTGACTTTTTTTGCTCTCCATTGCTCAGAGTCACAGCATTATTCTAGTAATTTTCTTCAGGTACGGTAGTGTAATAAATTCTTTTAAATTTAATGTGTATTTCAATGTGTCTACCTTGCAATCCTAGCTTTCCACACCAGTACAATCAGTAAATTCATCACATCATAATGTCCTAACCAAAGGCTAACTGGACGATTACGCCATTTTGAAATATATCAAAATTGACGTATGTTTAGTTAATAATTGTCCAAATTTATTGGGAAAGAAGCTAGGGACGCTTTGACATTATAATACTTGTAACTATTCATTTAGCTATGCGATTAAACGGGTCATACTAGCTGCCAAATGATGTACTGCGTTCTCGAATTCATCCATAAGGTTTCAACATTACGCTTATAAAAGCGTTTAAAAAATCCATTACGGAAATCTGCTATAAAGTAAATACTGTCGATATTAATGAAAGTCTTTTAGATAATATTCGGTTCCGCCGTTGCAACAGGTCCCTGCTCCAGTTACTTCCTTCCTCCCACCACAATTAGCGTTATTTAAACTGTGCCTATAAAATGTTCCAACATTGGGGGGATATTACACCGAAATTTGCTAATTCTCTCCTGCTGGCGGTTTCCACTGTTTTGACTGTGAACCTCTGGTAATCCACGGGTCCCGTAATTGGCGAAGAAAGCGATTATTCAGCTAAAATCAACGGCCGGATGAAAAGTCAGATCGCCGCTTGTATACACATTGCCTACAGGAGCAGAGCGGAGGGATTTCTAATTAAAGTTTAGAATTCCACCGTCTGAAATTCGGATCCGGACACTGGGGAGCCCTGCGAATGAAACAAAAAGAAAGGAAGGTGGAATGACGTCGCATCCCTTTGTGATTGCGCAGGCAGCACGGGTGTTGGTATTGCATACCTATATCAGAGCTTAATTGCAATCTACAAATTGAAACTTCGTTTACAAAGAAAGTTTAAGATAGATTGAGGAGTTACTTTAAAATTATTGTAAGTGCATTTATTTAAAACTATGGATCAATTTTATGTCGTGGTCTCCCTTTTCCTTAATATCGTTAAAACTTTGGTAAAATGCATAAGAAAGTACACAAACGAAATTACTTACGCTTTTCAGGCAGTAGCAGGTTACAGAAAACGATTTTCTTCAAATAAGGAATCGGTAATATAAATCCATTATATCTCTAAGTATATGCAGTTGGGTTTGGTGCAGTTTTGTAAATTTTCTCTGTCTGATTCAGAACTGTGCAAGAAAGTAAGTGCCGCGTAGTCCTTAGTGCTCGATGATAAATAAACAAGAAACGGAAACCGAACTGTAAAGTCTATATACTGTAAAATGTGTGTATACTTAATACTTTCTGAATAGAGTGTAAATAATTTATTTTCACTCGAATATGGCGTCCTAGATACTTGCTTCAGCTAAATACGACACCGGGTCGTGTTTCAGCGAGATGATGCGCTACATTCTGGTTGATTATTCGCGTAGTTCTAGTAGCTACATACGTTACCGGCAGTGGTGCACCAGATGACTTCTTTAAGCGGGCAGCGTGCGCTATGATCCTACATCTGTCAGGTTCAGTGGTCCAGGACTGAGGAGGAGAGGAGGATTCCTTCGGATAATTTCTACTAGAGAATGGCCAGCTTCTGTTATATTCCAAAAAAGCTCGTAATTGCTAGTTACTACCACACTACTATAAGTAAGTAATTTTCTCGATGGATGGATTCTAGGTTTCTAGGCGGTTCGGGAATGTAGTTCAGATACGAAAAAATAGATTCGGACAAAAAATATCGATTTAAATCGAAAAATTGCCATTGAAATTATCAGTCCTACTCGATTCAAAATTACTTTTACGCATTTTACATCAAATTCCCATTCGGTCATTAATTGGAGAGAACTAGTTGGAAATATCTTAATCAGAAAACTGCTGTATTAGCAAATATTGTATTGTAACAAATATGTGAGTCCTCTAACTACTGTTATAGTTATGTACTGGGATACTGGCTTTTATCTTATTCTCTTCGCGCTTTGAAATCTATGTGACGTGCACATTTTTTATTCAGAAATGGGAAAATGCAGCTGTAGCAGTCTTTTACGGAGTTACCTTATACACAGTTAAGAAAATAAACTTGCTAAATATATCAAACTTGAAAAACAAACAGCGGGAATAATAGCAGTTTAATATAGAAACACATCAGAAACGTCATCCGAGTTTTTACCTAGAATCCTAAAAGCACATAATAAAATTTACTCTTACATACCTTATTCGAACGTGATCCGTATTATTAATGAAAGTTGCATTACTACTTATACTAAGTTATTCTAGAGGTTAGTGGAAACTACACCAGAAATATTTATAATCTGAAATTTTGAATTTTTTATTTATTGTTATGAATTTCTTATTTTAAATATATGCAGTTAGTTTTGTTTGCTAAACCTAACAAAAATATAATTTGTAAGATATAGTATTACCTGCTAACAAAGTTACCTCACAATTTAATACGAAACGAAATATATGTATAATAATATACAGTTTATTTTATTTAAAATAAAAAAATGGTGTTCACTTTCAATAAAGGGTGGCTATCCACCTAAACTATAATTACGTTAAATTAAGAGTTCATCGTCGAAAACAAAATAATTAGATGATCAAATTTAAGATGTCCGTTGTCTCCCTACACCATAATATTGTAATCACTTTGTATCAATCCACAATCCACTTAAAATTCTAAAGCGATCCCGGATGTCATGCTAACACATGATATGCTTTATGTAAAAGATACAATATTTTATGTAAAAACTGTATTAAAAGTTTCAGTGTACAATATTTTTTTACAAAAAGCGAGGTACAAAAATATAGTAGGTTAGGCGAAGACACTAAGAATACGGAGTCGCAATCCTGTTTATCGCCTTAAGATCGCCAAACGTATTTGGCAAGGGCAGTAAAAAATTGACAATTTTTTTATTACCTGCTCGATAAAGCAGCTGCCTTGAAGAACCTACCAGAAAATCAATATCTATAAATCACTAAGGATACGAAACGTCAAAAAAGGCTACCAAATTTTAATTWATAGACGTTACTTAACTTTAAATTCTTTATAKTACGTATTTTCCTTCCTTACACACATGTTACGCTTATAAATCGTTCGCTGGGTTATGATAGCTTTCCAAGTAGTGACAACTAAAGCCTGATTTGTATATTTTTATTTCTGTTGCTTTCTTTGTGTGGTTTTTATGCTAATTTCCAAAGTTATACCTGTTTGATGTATATACTCATATATGGCTATATGTATAATTAGAGTAATACATTTAGTATCAGCTGTTTTTTTCTTTCTTATTTGTTTTCGATTTATTGATGACTAGCATTTTACCTAAATTGGTTTCATTTACTGGCATTGGTTGCATTTCAAATTTTCTTAGTTTGTTACAAATGTGTGATAAAGGTTTAAAACAGTTGGTATATCGATAGTTCTGTTTTTTTCGGAAACATCTTGCACCGCGCAACATACGTTTAGCATGTCTGTCTTTTGTTCCTTGGTAGTTTTTTTATCTATAACTGAGGGATTATAACAAAATATTTTATTATTTTATTATATATTTTTGTCAGACAACATTCGTAACAAGTCAGTAAACTGGGTATTCGAAATTTGTCACCTGTAAAAACCAGTCCAAGCAAAATGCTATTCAACAATAAACCGAAGACAAATGAGAAAGAAAAAAGGCGGCATATACAAAATACAGTGTTTAGATTGTACTGCGATATATAGCGGTCAAACTGGTAGAACCCTTGCCGCCAAGATAATAGAATGTAAGAAAGCAATAGAATCAAAAACAAGTAAATCAGGCTTGAGTCGACAGTTGACACTGCACAGAAAACCATCATAACCTAGCAGACGATTGTAAAGTATCACAGCATATGTTCAAAAACAAAAATATTGTTACTAACAGTTTGGTTTATATAAAAGAATTATATAAAAGAATGTAATAACCACAATGTATCATCCCCTTCACATATATAGTGCGGAAATTGTAAATTGTAATCAATTTTATACGTATATTTAGCAATATTTCGCCAAATACCTTGCGAGAATTTAATTCAGAATATTACTGAACTTACATTGTACCACATAAGGAGTTTAAAGTCTACAGCTGTAACGTAATGTAAATTAGAAAACAGTTTTGCTCTCGAATATACATAGAGTACTTTATATTTGTGCTGCATTGGCAACAGCTAACGACACAGCAGGGACATCGACTTTCTTCAATTCTGAATGTAGTTCACCACTACAATTTCAGATGAGATCCGACGAGTGTAATATCATAATAAATGGTAAGCTCCAGTATAGCAATAATCCCTATCTGAGATTCCGAGGGGCAATCGCTCCTTAGAAATCACAACAGTGGGTGCCATAGCCTAAATCGCGGTTCTTGGGATGTGAAACCCCCGCCTAATATGCAGATGAGTTTGACACAGTTTTCCACTTTATTCTTTTATCGATAAGTGGTGCTGTCGAGTAGATGCGGGCGGGATTTTCTTTGCAAACAAGATGGCACATAATTTCTTTTGAAGTGTATTGTAAATATGGAGGGATATGCATCAATTAATTGCTTATCTAGAAGGATGTATATGTACCTAGTTCGTTAATATCCTAGTGCATAAATAAACTTTTTTGTAGATGGCAAAACAACAGTTCTGCAGATATTGTAATTATTATTTTGACGTGCAGAGTATGGAATATTTATAAATGGTTAATGAATAAGAATTTAGATAATAAATATAGTAGTTTTAGATTCGCTGGTTAATCTCTGCATGGATATGTGTTTTCTACAATCGCAAGCGCAAAAAGTACATTATCCGTTGGAACGAAGAAGTGCGGAAGAGGGTCGATTGAAGACGATAAAAAACTCTACACTTAACTACTGATGTGCTTGCTCAACCTAAGTGTTTGTTGAAAACGCAAACTAAAGTAGCTACGCAATATGACAGAAGAGGTCTATCCAAGGAGATACCACTGCGGGAGGAAACTTTTAATAACCTCATATACATTGCTAGCCTTCGATTTTCGTTGACATTTTTCTTTTCAACGCTAAACTACGTACTTAATTCAATGCGATGTACCTACACAGTAACTGGTATCCGAGACAATTTCTAAATATACGGAATTAGCCATCTGGGTATTACTAGGTACTAATGCCACTACTGGCAGAGCTTCAGATTGCTGAGAAGATGTGAAGAAAAATTTGGCATTAGGTTGAACGATTGGACTAAATGGAATCAGTTTGTGGCTAGCTTGTTGGAGGCCTTAGGTGCTGCTTATTTTCAGGTGAATTCAACATTTTGAGATTTTCCACGTTACTATCATTAGTTATAAGTTGACCAGTACTAGTGCTAGTTCTGCCCAGTTTTAGTACAGCGAAATGTATGTATCTTTGCAACCCCACATTAGTCTGGACTACTGGAATAGCTTAAAGTAACAATTTACTATCTAACAAGTCTAGCTTTATGTGGTGCCAAAGTTTTTTACATCAAAAAAGATTGTTTGAAGTTCGGGAGATMAATTTTAAACTTAGTACATCATTTAGTGTGACWGGAGTAGGAAGGAGACCAAATACGCGGCTATGGCACGCCATTCMAACAAACGACTTTCCAAAAAAAACTGTATCATAAACTTCCTTAAATACAGGGTTTCAGTGTACCAATTGGAACGTGTACCAATTAACGTTGGAAACATCCCTTTGCAGGCTATATAGGGCAATCATAGCTACACGTTATGTACCGCTTGTCTCAAGAAAAGCTGGGGTACCTAACTTAGGGCAAGTCTCATACGCTAAGGCTAAAGCTTTCAGGCCTAACAGCTTTTCTTTGCATCAAGGCTTCGGAGAAACTATTTGATAGGCATATTAGAGATAATAATGCTTTCATGCACAGGTTTTTGCATACAAACTAATTTGTTTACCGAACAGGTAACAAGCAACAAGAAATTGCACTGGGAACCGTCCCTAATATTGAGGTTGCTTATGAGAGCACCTCGTCCCACTCAATTTTTTTTGTTTGACAAAATGGATTGACTCCTTGCTTAGAGATCAAGTTATCAAAGCTGCTCTAGGGTATATAACCAGAGAAATCATCATGCTACAAAGACTTGCATACCTGGGAATTACACGAGTGATGCTAACAACGCTTATCGTGGCGATGGAAATGTTGCTTTACACCTTGTTATAGCACTAGAGGTACTGACGGCAGTACATAGGTTGAAAATCGCGAATCATTAAGATATACACCCGTTAGAAAAGAAACCAATGCCAAGATGTTTGGAAGTTTAAACGATAGCTAACATGGTGAGCATACCGTCAGACGGATGGTGTTTGATATTCAGCAACCCTTGAGAGTAGTTATACCTGAAGGGGTAGAAGCAGGTTACAACAACAAGCTAGTGAGATCGGGGTTACACATTATGGTACACCGATAGTTCAAAAACAAAGAATGGAACTGAGGTAAGAGTGTTTCGGGAATGCAAAGGCATAAATTTTGCCGGAGTTTCCAAGCTGAAGTCGCGACAATCACAATTGGTAGGCAATTATACGGAAGGCCTGTAGTGATAAGCGGACCGAACAATGTCCGAGATCCAAGTAGCACTGAGAGCCTTGGAAAGCACAACTATATATATAGTATTATACTGCATTCGAACATATACTGTATGAAATATAATGAAACCATAACTTGAATTGGGATGCACTGACTGCTATATAATATTGGTACAGTATATACTCAAAAAAGGTTTATGTATCCATGCACTGACACTCTGCTACACAAGAACACATCTTTAGTTGTAATTTAATATAATTTGCTTGTTAAAGACTATTAAATGTGGACCGCCATTTACATTTACTTAAGCAAATAACGGCATACTTCGCATCCAGACCGGCCATTCCTGCAATCCAACCATCCGTCGCCGTTAAGACGCATTCCAGCGAGCCGTGAAAAGGCTTCCATTGTTGCTATAAATCTTGTCCAAGGTGCATTAGGTTTTAAAGAAATGTCATATGAATGCCCTGCTTCCCGGTCGGCAGTATTTTATAACTACTTTAAAGCGCTCCTGACGTTTACTTTTATTACAAAGCCTTTGATATTTGCAGGGGTCGTATTTTTTGTACCGGAAACCGTCTGAGTAAGACGTGAGGTCGGCACTTATTTCAGGGAACTTTGTGATGCAGTTTGTTAGCAGATATCGGTGAAAACTGCCACGAACGCTCCTTTCGTTGTTTAAGAAAATCGCTTCCGGTTTCTCCCTAAGGGCCTGTTAGCTCCTGGAGCGCTATAAAACTATCTGCATTGATGTAGCAGATAAATTTACATATTGCCACTTCGCCGGAGCTGTACGCAGGTATAATAAGTTGGACATAGAAAATTCTTACGGATGCGATAATACCGCAAATATCACACGTTCATAATTGTTTGTTGAGATTACTTCCGATAAAATATTTCAGCAAAATAATGTTAGGCTACTTACTACTACTAATAAATACAGAAATACATTAAACTGTAATACTTATAATTTAACACAACGCTATAGTTTTCAACACTCACTCGCTAGCACCTAAAATCGCCTTGTTCGCTTGTGCCTCTATTAAATGCCTTTTAAATCATACTGACTCCGCGTGCTTTATGTGGGAAACTCCTGAGCCTCGCGTTTCGTCCCAAGTCTTCAGTTGCCTACGCGATATTTGAGAAATCTTCGATTAAATACATAAAAGAAGCGTCAGTTTGGTTGCCTAACTAGCAGGCGCTGATTTCCCACAACATGACAATGATAACTCTCCAAATACACTAAATATATGTAAAGTGATGAATAAATGATAAAAGCCATATTAAAAAAACATATTTTTCATGTAAGAAGTGTTCTGTTGAATAAAAACTATGGCCTACCAAATAGGTACTCCCTTACCATTCTCTTTGGAGTCTTTTAATTGGAGTAATGTAACTTCCGAAGACAGGCAATTATAAAAATATAACTCTATATCCGATAGCTGCTTGATATTCATGTCTATGTTTCTTTTCATTTATGTGGTGAACAGGTGCCTTCAAGAATCTCTGAAACCAGCACCTGCTAGAACACGAATCGCAGCAAAATATTGTTATTACATGCATCGAGCCGTTGTAGAAAACTAGACCGTAAGATATCAAGGGCTGAAGAAATAAGAAAGCAAACATTCGGAGAGTTTTGATGCTAACAATGCACCTCTATAATCGGATCAAATACAAGACCTAGCCAACCCGCCATCGACAACAAATTTACACAATTATCAGTTTGTTACTATTTATATCATCCGTAAACTGAATGGTAATACCTGACATTGCTGATCTTACGTAGATTAGAATGTAAACCATAGCGCGTGGCAGAGACAAAGACGTATCAACAAAACATGGCGATATCCTGACTGTAGCACACCATTCGACGTCTTCGAAGAATGACACGAACCATTCACCCCTACATACTGATACCGGTCACCCAAGTGTGAAAGCTGAAGAGAAGGGGGACGCAGTATATTCGAAGAAATCATGTAAGTTAATGGTAGGTAAGAACGCACTTTTCGCGCCCAGAATTCAATTGAAATCTCAGTCATTTTGGGTTAAGTCGCGTTTGATTTCGGAATAAGGTCGACGTTTCGCCCGCACTTGTAAGGGGCATCATCAGAACAGAAGTAAGGAGTGTAGAATATGGTACAAACCTAACGCGAGAAACACATACGAATTGAACCAATTCCCAAGGAGGAAAGAAAATTAAAACAATACATATCGCTGTACCTGGCGCTACGAGGGGGTGGGGATGCTTGGACGGCATAGGTGGGAGATTGTGAAGGCGGGGATAGCCGTCGTGTCATTAAGTACCAAACAGTGGAGAGATGAAAACCATCTTCGTGGTTTAAATTATTGGGATATTTGGAGATTTCTATAGCTTCTCGGAATTTTCGGGTTGTGAAAAAAGGGACTTTGCTAGAACTGACAAATTGTCAAACAAGATATGGTGACCTATTTTTTTGTTCGGCTACTGCTTAGTGGTTGATGAGACTTGATTTAATGCAGCGTTTATGTTCATTAAGCCTGGTCTTAATGGATCTATTGTTTCGCCGATATACATGGCACCGCACAAACAAGGGATTCTGTAAATACCTCTAGAAGATAGAGGATTTATTTTGTCCTTTGGAGATCGAAGAATCTGTGACATTTTCAAAGTGGGTTGGAAGATAGTACGTACAAGATCTTTCTCCAGAATTTTGCCAATTCTGTCTGTGACACTTTCGACATAGGGAAGTAAAGCAGTATATCTGTAATTTGGAGATTGGAGAGTAGTTTGGATTTGGGGTAAAGACAACGATTAACTGCAAATTGTACACCCGTTGTTGGCCAGACTGATGCGTAAGTGTTGCAATTCACTTCAAAGTTTGCCCAGTTCAAAGATGGATATAGCGCGGTTAACAGGAGAGTTTAGGACAGAACGTTTTTGTGACATATGGTGATGAGAAGACGCAAGCAAATAGTGTGAGTTCAAGCAGAATTCCATAGTAAATTTTATATCGGAATGTTGAGAAGTAAGGTGATCTAAGAAGGATGTTATGGTGTTGGAGCCGTGAGGCCATATAATGAAAGTGTCGTCGACATAACGAAGCCAGATATTTTGTTTCAGGTCTGATGACTCTAAAGCTATTTGCTCAAAGGCTTCCATAAACCGACGACCTAGCCTTGACTAAACCGGTTTCGGTGGAATGGGACGTAACATATGGCTCTGCATCCAGTGGTTGTGGGTGCCAGTCCCATCACTTGGTTGTTTACTCACCGATAAATACATATGAGTATCAAGCAATAGCTGTTTTATTTGAAAGAGCGGTGTTTATTATAACTGTGATAAAAAAAGAAAACCACTAAAAAAACAGACGAGAATAGCTCAGTAGGAACCTGGATAAAATAATTATGTGTGCAGCCATCACGGTGCTGTATGTACTCATTAACGCATCGATGTGGTCAGTCCCATTCCAAGCTACTTTCCATAGCTTCGTGAAGCGCGAATTGGGTGGGACTTTTTATCCAAAAATGTTCATAATTAAAAACTAAAAGTATAGCAGGTAGGTATATGTTTATTAATTAATCATTCAACACCGAAAGGCTAATTACTTGAAGTACAGTAAGGACATTATGAACGGGAAGGTGCTGCATAACGGAACACATTTTATATCAACTTCTAAGTAAATCGGGCTGTTATTTAACCAGCACGACAACAATAATTACCAACATCTAAATCTTCCCCAACACTTCCGCATCGACTGCGGGCGTTTATGGGAGCAAGCATGGCCCATTTATTAAATTTATGCGTTATAAATTCGAAGGAAGTGCACGGGTGTGTATGAAAATCATCGCGTAGACTTGGCGGCCGCCGCGGGATTGTCTGGAAACGGCCCTAAAAAAGTTACTCGCATGCAAATTTTATGGCGGTAATGAAAAGGAACCCACGCCAGATGAATAACAACATTCTGCCGTCTGCATTGAGGGTTACCGCTGACTCTTGATAGTCTCACTACTTCGAACCCTAAATGACTATATGAAGAAAGTTGAACAGGGTGAGCGAGCACCTCCTTATTTCAAAATCAAAAGTGCTGATAGTTAAGCAGTTAAGCAGAGTCACCGGTTTTTCTAAACAATACATACATATATGGTAGCGATACTCAAGTTAGGAAACAAAAGAATATGTTTCTGCAAGGTCAGTAAAAGAAAACGGTATGACCTAGAATTGAAAAGAAAAACCACAGAAAAAACTCTGTTTAGAAAAAATCACGACCAAATTTAAAAAAAAACTACTGTTTATTAAATCCATTCGGTGGTCAATTACAAAAAGACGTAAGCGAAAAAAAAACAACCTTAAAACAAAGTTTATGTAAATGAATCATGCAAGATGGGCGGCGTTGATTTCTGAATTCTTTATACCGGCTTTCTGTGACTGCTGCCAAGTTAGAATTAGCACATTATGCTGTATTAAAGATTGCGAAACAATTATTAATAAAGATTTTCAAACAATTTATGTTTCTATTCTCCTTTGAAAAGTAAATTATAACAATAATTTGCTTGTACGAAGCTACATAACATTGCTTTAATATACATATACCTATCATAAACAGCTGCGTCCGTCCTCGCCCCGCATTTTGTTGCGGTCACCGACTTCATACATGGCTTTATAAATCCAAGTTTTTTCGCAAAGTTGATTGCCTACGCAGCCAATGTCAATCTTTTTCATATTTTAATGTTTACACCACCACAACCTGTTTACGTTGTAGGTTAGGAATCTTCCGCGAAGAATACCCGGTAGTTCAATTAACGTCACTATCACTTAGTATAGATCCTAACTGTGAATTTCACTATTACTGTAAGCTAGAAACCTCTTTTAGTTCATTGCAGTACAATTTAACTGACTTATGTGTCCTAACTTCACAATTAGGCATTCCAAACCACGTGACCCCGGCTGAAGGCATATTAGAGATGGGCGTTCTAGTTCATTTTGTGAATAGTTCTTACTGAATTAGTTCAATTTTATTGTTCAAAATGAGCTATAGTTCGAATTCACTGGACGTTTCTCATATCGTACTTCGTAGTCTTGCAAATGATATAAGATTTACATATTACATTACATATTAGTACATATTATGTACTGCGGACTTGTGTCATATAACATACAACCGCTGGTTGTCGTTTAGTTCTATGATAGCTACACATGTCGTGTGTATTTGAGATATGAAATGTAATAGGTACTTTAACTGTTAATGAAACTGGTGTTATGAAATATATTCAGATTMGTGAATAGCATGATAATTAATAACTCCACCAATACATAATAATACAACTGCAATCAAAATAGTTGTTGTTAAAGACAAATAGATAACCGCTGTGCAAGCGAGCGAGACCTTTATGTTTGTCAGTCATCAATGGCGCACCAATAATTATGCATTTGTAAATATTAAATTGTAAATTGCAATGAGAATTATCCATTTCATAAAAAAAACAAAAGTAACCTATTATGTCCCCGAATGATTTATCAAATTTAATATTGTTTTTGTATATTATGTAATTGTACTACCTACTTTAACTTCTCCTGGTACCTATTACTAAAATGTTTAAGGCCATTTCAAAAGTACCAGCAATATTTACGTATTGATATAATAATTACATATCTGGAATATTACTGCTTCATTCCAACATTTTAGTTTGCAACAAAATGTTAAATAAAAATGCCAAACAACAAAACGGGGACTGCGAGACTGCGATGCCATTGTACGTTAGACATTGCGAAGACATAGGTAATTCAGCCAGCCGCACGTCGTGGTTAGCGTGTTCGTTCACGAAAACACACATATTCGGGCGTGCTTCATTCCCAAAGGTCGCGCGCGGTTGCTCAATCGTTCAATCCGAACTGCGTATCTGTTTCAGTCCAGTATCATACAAGTCTCTTGCAGCGTTCAAAACGAACTGATTTATTTTGTTCTGACGAACTAGATCGTTCAATGCAGCGCAACTGAATAGTACACATCGTTCGTTCGTTCACGAACTGCACACCTCTACTCTCTTAATTGCAGCGATCCTCACGTCATCTCTTCGACTGACTCTTAAGCAAAGCACAAGGCGCGTAACAGGCATTTTCATTTAAAAAACACTAATAATATCTTTAAAAAGGGCAAAAAGAACTCACAACTTTACAAATACACAAAGCGTGGCATTTTTCAATCATAAGGCTGTTTGCTATAATGACATTAAAACATACGGTTGTCCTCAGCGGCCATATTGGATTTCGTTTAGACACGACGTTGGAAAGCCTAATTATGATACATAACCTTAAAGTTACACAGCTCCCATGTCTGAGCTTTGTCCAACCTTAAAATTAATTATCCTACAAAATGCTAAAGCATATGTTAAAAATACACACTCCCATGCGTTTTCTTATATGAAAATATATTAAATAATTCGACAATCGACAGATGACAAGTATCTGTTAAAGTTACAATTGATTTAAACGATAATTTCCATAAGCTTCTTGATGGATGAATTGTTTACCGAAATTCTGTATAATATTAATTCAAGCAATAGATAAATATAGTGCCATAGGTACGAGAACAGTCTAAAACAATAATAGTAAAGTAATTAAGCACCTTATTATTAAGGGAAAGGAGAAAGAGGTAATATCAACTGCGCACATCCTCCAGGAGTCTTGACGTACGAGGTAACAAATTCGATATAAAAAAACTGCGACAGAAAACTAATACCGACATACATTTTTCTTAAGTACAAACATTGAATAAAATAAGATAATATTTTGTCGGATAGATCGCTGTCTCTTGAAAACACTGACAAAAAGTTAATAATCTGACGTTTCGATTACACCTGTAATCTTTGTCAAAGACGAAGAACCTCAAAATTTGCCTGACACAAGTTCAAACAAAATTTTGAAGTGTTTTCAAGAGACAGCGATCTATCCGACAAAATATTATCTTACATTATGGACGCTGAAAGCATTCACCCTCGTATTGATTAAAATATTTACAATTGCTATAAGATTACATCAAATAAACGCGAAAGTGTATGTCTATAATATTTAACCAGTTACGTTACCAGATATTATTCCCAAAGAAAATATGTGCTTAGGAGTAATAATGTAATATTAAAAAATTTGGCACTAGAGATAGTTATAAGTTAACTCAAAGTAACTGATTGCTTCTTCTCTGATCGTGCAACAACCTACAGGTAAATGTTTTTAATGCAAGAGAACTTCACTATAACTAAATCATATACAATATGTAGAAATTCATCGCTACCAAATTAAAAAGAAACACTACAGAGCTCAAAGAGTTACTTGTTGAGAAGAGATACAAGAGAAGGCAAACAGCAAGCCCTGCTGAGATACGTAAGGCAATATTAAGAATTCCAACTCGTAAGTGGCATACAAGGTAATAACAATAATACATCCTTTATTCAGCACTTTGTTATTTACCCAAGGTAACATCAAAAGCATAACTAACAAGCCGTAACTGCGTTTTGATACTGAAGGGCGATTAGAATGCCATACAGATGATAACAGTTGATATTAATTTCCACAAAGAATTTTCAGAAAACAGGAGCCAATGTTCACAGTGGATGTTAATATCTTGCGTAGCTATAGTGTCAGAGTCCAGATCCTATGAATCAATTCCTCAGATGATGAAAAGTTTTTAGAATGTTTACTGCTGTTTAGTAATTAGGAATTGTCCATTGGCAGTTAAATGGAACAAAAGCCAGCTGAATTAAAAAAAACGATGCCCTACAGTAAACCATTTAGCACCACAGAATGGCAAAATCAAGACCACGTATTCATATGTTGGACGGCTTTAAACAGTCAGTGATGATTTTGCATGCACGGAAATGTTTCGACTGTTACCAGGCTTGAACAAACACTTTACGCCGCAAGCGAAGCCTAATGTAAAGGAAAGCAAATCAATGCTGAGCATTTGTAATAGAACGAAAAAGCAAAATTGCATAACATTTTACTGAATTAACAATTGCAATCACTACTTCCACAAATTCTCTTTATGATGAATCGTTTTACTTAAAACCTCAAAATCGCCAGCGCTAAAATGCATTTAAGTGAAAAGGATGGAAAATGGAAATCTGCAGATAACACAAAACAGAACCGTTACCAGCTTTTTTGCGGTGAACGAGAAAAAATTACATGTGTCTTTATTTTAATTTCCGTTGATAAACGATTATAGATATCCAATACAAATGAAACTAATGGTTCATAGACATAGTAACTTTAGCGTTCTCCTAGTTAATCGATAAGTATAGCTTTATTCACAGCATTCTGTAAGAAACAATATTGAATTTAGTGTACTATTATACTGTTTTTGAGCTGTCATTTTTATAATTGAACTGCATAGTGTTGTAACATTGAGTAAAGATATACAAATAATTTTAATATCCTTGTTACTGAACTGTCATCCAAAGGCTAAAAGTAGCTTAATGCAAATTCAATGTGTGTAAGCTTGTAAAATTCTAAATCACGGTAAACTTTTGTTACAAATGTTACAATAAACTGCAAGACAGAAGATATTAAAATTAGATTGTAACGTCAGGAACACTTCAAATATGTAAATCGGTTGCACACTAAGTGTGGGGAACTCGAACCAGAAATCACATACCCATACCTATGTTTAATAATAATTAGTAAAATCAAATGCAATATTATCTCGTAATAAATTGTTGTTTTAATACAATACCACCATGCAATGAGCAAGAACATTAGGGGGCTAAATAACGACAATAATTCGGGTCCTTTCGAGGTCACATTTGTGTCAGGTCGCACATTAAACAAAAAGTACTTAATTGCATTGAAACTTGCCACCGCCGAGGAGCAATACGTTTCGGACGACCGCCCACCGCCCCCACGTAGTACGCATTTAAACTTGATATTACGAATGAGGCCTCCGAGAACATAAACTTCCTAATGTTGTTTCGCTTATTAGGGCCATCTAGGCGAAGGAGACCAACTTAACTCGATCAGCCCGCTCCGGGGGACCTAACGACCGATCCGGCGAAATAACAGCTCCGGGGAGCGATTGCTCCCGGAGAGTCCTAGCCCTTGAAGCTCGCCAGCGAAAACAACTGACCAAGGACACCAATAAGGAGGAATTTATATTGGTGTCCGGTGAGGGATATCTGAACATCAGGGGGCGGTTAGTGATGAATAATATTTGGAGTTGCTATCTATTCTGGCAAAATATATTGCAAGTATGAAGCTAGAAATGTCCCAAATGGATTGATGTTATCCAGTGTAAGTTGAGTAACGACAGCGGGACACTCATATCAGTGTTAAGCAATTGCAGTCTAAAAAATTAAAAGATCTTATTTTATAATATAACGAAAGTTCTAAAGCAGAGCAGAGGCTCCAGTCGGCCAGAATAAGCTTGTCCGAGGAGAAAATGTGGATGCTAGAGATTCATATCACATGAGAGGCATAAACATATTTAATACATTATTTTATTAAAAAATAAACAATTCACTTCGAATTAGCACAGAAGCACCAAGATCCCTGTAGCAATGTATATTGGCAATTGCTTGGCAGAATATTTGTATAATATTTGTGTGTTGGTGTAATACTACAAATTTTAAGCCTTTTACAAATATGTAGCCAATATTGAGTTTTCTATACTAATACAATATTACCCATCAATTTAATTGTACGAACCTATTGGTGCAATATTGGAAATACATTATTGAGCTGTTGTACTAATTCGGGCCTAGAGGGCGTCGTCGGTTAGAATTGCTTCTAACGTTTCGCTAGCACGAGTGGCAAGCTTCTTCAGAGGTCCTTCCATCTTCCCACTCGTGCTAGCGAAATGTTAGGAAGCAATTCCAACCGACGACGGCCTGTAGACCCGAATCGACACAAGAGCTCATCACCTGGCCGCGAAAGCCTTAAAAAATTCGTAATACATTATTGATTAATATCATTGCTAGCTCACATTTAGTTGTCGTTTAACGTATATAAAGTTCGTTAAAACAAGTGTGGACAAGTTTGTGGTTTTCAGCTAAGCAAAATAATGTTAGCAGTTAAAAAACGCTGCCTGTACTCCCGCAGATAGTGGAAATTTTACATTAGCATATTCCGCGTAGGACGATTAGCCCAGGGATCCTACCGTTTGAAAGAATTTTACTGTTTGTTTAGTCTCAATTATCTGTGTAAGTATAGACATAAATTGTGCTATATACGTTTACTACATGATCCCATAGTAGATATTAGTTCATTTTCCGGAATACTGAAAAGATTGAGATTCAAAGGAAGAAGTTTGTACATGCGAGATGGTTTTGTGAATAGGTACTGATTAAGTGATTAGGTAATAAACGATGTAAAAGTACATCATGCTACTTACTACTATCTAATATCAAAAGATAAATATAGAAGTGTCACCGATATGTCGCAGTTGTAGTGTAATTATGACACTCCGTAATTAGCTATATATACGTATCCGTCATTAGATTATGGTTAGTATTAGTTATCGATGGTTTAGTGGCGTTAATAAATGATGTGTTAGTAGTGACACTGAACCTTCCGTTAAAGTAATATCGGCCATAGAAGCGGCAAAACAGTTCGCCAGTCAATCGAAAGTTGGCAGCGCTGTTTATTTGCTGGAAGTAGCGGTTTGATCTTCGCGTTTCCGGTTTCCGGCGTTCCGCCATTACCATTTCGACCGCTTTCTCGTGAGCAGTTGTTCGTTGCCGGTTGTAGTACTATAGTGCCGGCCCTTGCTCATATTATTCATTATTATTTATTTTACATATTGCCGAAGTGCGTGTTGCTGTTGTTGTTGGGCCTTGTGCAGAACGTAAGGATACAAATTTTTTAAGCGTTGTATGGCTTATTAGTTTCTAAAATACACATATTCAACCACCAACGCGTGGTGTTATGTGTGACTAGTGTTGGTCCACAAGCTACTGCATATAGATATGCAACTATCTTACTTTGTGAGGATATAAGCTTTCCTTCAGCTAGTTTTTGTTATTCGCAGTTATTATTCTGGGGATAAGCAAATCAAATCGTACGTTCGATATAGGGCCCATATACAATTGTATATCGTAAATCAATTTACGATCCAAAACCGCTAAGATTTTCGTCTAAACCATATATTGAAGGGCATAACTTTCATCTTCTCTACTCGTTCACTTGACACGAAGGGATCCTCTTTCTGTGCTTTAACATAGAATTTGTGGATTTAGTTCTTACGTTTTTTGATAATAGAATTTAAGGTAAGATTTTATACATATTGATTACTGCATGGTTTCCCATGCACGTAACAAGTTTTGACTCATTAATCTAAAAGATAATGAAATGCTTATATTTTATATGATTATTTCTATCTTCTTAACTTCTTCAAGCCAAGACAGACCATCACTGAATACCTGTTCGTATATTTTTACAGATGCTTTTCGTTTTAAACGCAAAGCTCCAAACGACCAAGGAGCACCAAAATTTATTGGATTTGCTCTAGTATTTTGGGGGACAGAGATGATAGCCAAAAGGAGAGATGAACTGGAGATCCGGGACGCTGCGGTTTTTGTTTTTTGTTTTAATTTTTACATTTCATATTACTATTTTGTATTATATTAAATAAATAAAAATATATTTTCGTTTATTTGCTTTGCTGCCTAATATTGATTGTGCTTTAAAAGAAAATATTTGTTGCAATAATGCACAGTATTGACTGTAATGTTAATGTACAATATTCACGATAAATTGGACAAGAATATTAAACCAATAACGTATGCAATATTAGTTACAATATTTTGCCAGTATGTAAAAATGTTCACGTTTCAATATTGGCCTAATATTGAATTCCAACATTCAACCACCATGTAAACTATGGATACCCAATAATTATTTGCTTACATATAAATCACAACACTGACGGAAGACGATCGGTTTTCAACCAAATAAAATTTGTTTGTTACAATATACAAATCAACACCACTAATTCACGTTTAAATAAATATTAAACGGGAAGTATAAGTATTGATTTATGTATTGTATTAAACCGACTTCACGAGATGGATTTAAAGTTCAAAAATTTTTTTACCTGCTATCCAACTTTCTAAGCCCTTGGTGTGTACTCAAGGGTTAATGCCTTATTATAAATTTTGGGTAAGTCCTGATAAGCAGGTAAAGACCACGCAATTTCTCGTATCGCTTGACTTTAATTGTGCAATAGAAAGATTTTCCTAAAAGCATTAGCTCTGCGCGGTTGTCAGTTTATTTCCAGACTATACAACTTTGTTACGAAACATAGTTTTGCATTAAATATTACATAGCCATTGCTTTCATTTATTTCAGTTAGAAAGCTGTATTTCGCAAATAAATGCTAATAAATCGACATCAACTGCTTACGCTGACAGAAATATGAACAATGCTCAGATTGCTTGGACAACCCTGGCATGACTAGCTGCCTCGTTTCTCGTCTACTTTCTATAAAAAGTTATCAAGGCAAACTGTGTGCAATATTTTCTGAGACTCGTGCACGTATACAAGTGACAGTATTTGGGAAAGAAACGATGTTTTCCTGTTTGCTGCATATCACCCCCTTCTAACGTAAAGCTAACGTCACGGAGCAATTTTGCATAAAGTCAAAGGACTTGTGAAAAAAGCAAACAAGTGTACAGAAATATTATACAAATTCTTATCTAAAACTGTTCTAAATGGTACCGTATATTCTGTGATAATTTCCAGTGTGACTGGAACAGGTTGTAGGCAACAGCGATAAATATAAATTTATGGCTAGTCAACGGGCCTGGAGTAAACCAATCTTATACGTATTGGAAGACTATACTTGAACCAGCTTCATTAATAATTAAAGCAGAAATTGCATGTTGCCAACATGTTGCAGATCGCAGGGAACTAGGTATACAAACTACCTCCTTGTCCATTTAAACTTTGCATTTATTGAAAATGAACGAAAACTCTGTTGCAAGTCTTGTTATTAATGTGTCCGATCCTACAAATATAGTAATTCTTACTAGCGACTGAGATTAACGTATTATTAAGAAAGCAGTGCCTAAACAGTTGGCGCCTTCACAAAATAATTAATGCGATCTCTACATATATCATTTCTATAGTAAGTTGTAAACTGTAAAATGTAATTTCATTTGGTTATAAATGTGTTAAGTTTAGTAGCATGGGCTAAATATGTTTCACATATAATAGCAKCAACTTWCTCGGTTAAAGCACCTACCATTTATAAACAGAATATTTCGGAATTATCAGGTTATTGACCAGCTCTACATTCTACATCTATGATGCACAGAATGTTTGGAAATTCTGGATAATAATAAATGTACCTGCCGTGGAGTTTATAAGCTAAAGTAAACACAAGCTGGTATGACCGGTAGTTGCGTTTAGGTTAAGGCAGATGATTAAGCAACAAGGAAAAACTGCTTTATAAATCAAGGTAGTTGATTATAGGACGTTAGATTCATGTAGGTAGTAGTTGTCAGTTATCAATACAGTGAGTGATTACCTTACACCTTCCGCATACCCGAGCACTAGTTGAACCGACTACACAATGGAGGAATATCATAGCCCCTTCACGAACGACGTTACACATAGCCGGAAGTCGTTTCCCTTTGAAGCGGTTTTATGCATTTCAATTTTCAAAGGCACTCAACTTCAGCAAACACGGTCAGCGGTGTCGAGTGTCACCCTAGCATTGTATTGTTGCACAACGAAGCTGAACTAACATCAGAAGTTTAATTTCGAACGTGCTGATCCAAACTACAATGCTGTAGTCTCTGGTAATGAACAAAAGCGACAAAACTGCAGGCAAGAACCATAAAGCGATGTTGATGCTTGTCATTTTCACCTTGCTCTCTTTACGATTCCCAGCAGGTCTCACCGGTATTTATTGCCGCATGCAGTGGGCTTTAATAAGAAGGACTGATTACGTTGCATGTTACGGTCGTGGAGTAATATTCCGAAACACATAATACCGCTCATTGCATTGTTGGAACTTTATGATGAAGTAAGTACCTATACGTTCTTAGGAGGCCCATAACAGGCCTCATTACACCAAACCAAATTGTAATATGATCTTAAAGAAATGCCTATTTCTGTTTCGTGGAGTACCAGGATGCTTCCACGTTTTTTGGTTGGTTTTTATTATGAGTGAGTAGTAAGTATTAAACTGATTGAAGAAGCTTGAAGAATCTATTTTAAAACGGCTGCAAATGTCCCGCAATCTATTTGTTAGATGTTGCTGTATACCAACTTTATAAATAAGCACCATCAATACGTATTTGTATGAAATCGGGTAATTATTTTAACGATGTACAAGCAGGATTCCTTCAGGTTGTTCTGGCAAAAAGGAAAAGCCAGATAAGCCCTAGGATTTTTTTATTTCCAGAATTACAATTTTAGGACGTCGTCAGATATAAATAATTATTATAAAAGCAATTACATGCATACATGGATATATTATTACGCTGCTAAAAGGAATTAACCGAGCGTGTAAAAAGCTCATCGAATGAAAACATCTCGAAACTCCCTTTCAAATTCCCTGCTCTTTAGAACCCGGACTTTGCCGTTGCCTATTATATAGTTTGGCGCCCCAAAAGTCGACAAATTCGCTGGTTGCATCCAATCTATGATAAGGTATTTGTAGCTGGCTACCCTCCCTTGTAGCGTAAATATGGTACCTATGACTGCTTGCAAATTTTGCTTTATTTGCATCACTATATTTTATGGTGGTTAAAATATAAACAACTGAGAGGATAAGTACTTTTTGCTGTTTGAAGTAGCTCCGACAACTCTCCCTACATTCCAGAATAGAGAACATTCTAATAGCTCTTTTCTGCAACAGAAACAAACACCTGGAAGATAATGTCAAAGGTAAGTAGGCTATGGAAGCTGGCAAAATAACACAGTTTAGCAGCTTGATGCTTTGCTACTTTTATTAATTTACGAATTGAAGCTATGGCTAAATTTAGTTGCGGCATAAATTCTTCGAATTTTTTGCTTTTTAATTCAGACGCAGTTTAAATCAGGTTGTCGTGAATAGCCTGATTTGTTGGTCATTATATCCAGTACGCTTCCTTTCATAGAAAGTAATGAAAAATTACATGCTTTTCGAATTTTGCTTCATAGGATAAGACTATTGTTGCTTTCTAGCATATTTTATTTTTATTTTTATTTAAAATAAAACCCTACTGCCGCTCAAACTGTCAGCGGAAGTGGAAAGTGCATAGCGACAGCTTGAATCGCCAACAACCAGTAGTAAATTTTGGTTTGACTGCTTCCATGGTTGTTGTCGATGACATGTTGTTTTCCGAGCTGGTTCCTGACCTGCCCTGACCTTGACGTTTCGAGGTCAAATAACCAACGTGGCAACCAGCCCGGAAAACAACATGTCAACAAGTAGTAAAGTTATTAAATATAGAAAGTACCGCAATTTATAATAAGTTAGAGATAAAAAATTTTTGGGACCCAATATGGCGGATAGTTTAAATGTCAACAAGGTGACGGCTGGCCTGAAAATTTCTTTGTGAAACAGTGCGATTTAACAGTAATGAGGTAATGATAATAAGTTACTATATCCTGAAAAAAAATTGTAGGTGAACAATATAAAGTGCCTTCTTGTAGAAACAATATTCGCTTGAAGAACTGAGGATACTTAAGTTGCTAAGAGGTAAAAACTTCTCTTTTTTTTATATTAAGTACTAACGAACACAACGAAGGTGTAACAAATTGTTGGCTCATTTTTCTGCAGACCAGTATGAGAGAGACATGGGGATAGTAGGACGTTGATAAAATGGAATGCTGACACAGACTTAAGAGGAAATACAGTATGCGAGTGTGATATCAGTGTGGATTCACCAGTTACGACTTCTAACTGATACGGAATACAGAAAATAACGGGGAATCAAGGATTGAGCCATTTCAATTGGAATTGGAAATTCCATTAACACGTTACAACAAGCAGAGAAACTGATTGACAATTTACGAAAGGCTTTACGAAATGCAAACAAGATAATAGAAAATATTGAGGAAATATATATTCGTTACAAATATATCATAGAATGTGAATATCCTAAACCTAAACTGATACCGTCCTTATACGATATAAAAAAAAATTAGAACATTTAGTGCAGAATTTATTTTTCAGTTAAAAAAATGGTGTCACCAAGAAAATTTTAATAAATAGTAGTAGAAGTGTTGCAGTGAGAAACTCCTTTAAATGTTGCAGAGTACTAGTATATGGCCAAATGTCTATGTCGAATTAGGTACAATTTGTATGTCTATTAATTACTGTAATATTTATTTTTCGCACAAATGTAAAAAACAATAAACGTATTTTGTAAAAAAATATATTTTTTTCTTGATCAATATTTTTTTATGGATCGACCTTATAGGTAGCAATTGAAGATGTAGGAATTATATTGTTATACTTTGCATTGTAAATAATATTAAAGCTATCAGTTATTCTTTTAATCGATTAAAAATATTCTGTAAACTTTATTCCGTATGGGTAATCAATAATAAATTACCAAACTGACGCAAAATACAAATAAAAAACAATTGTTATGCACAATAGATTCAAATTTGGCGCCGTGTTTGGGACTCAACATATTGATACTTTACATATCTAAGGACGTCCATGATAATAAAAGGTCCCTGTTGCACAACGCCTGGTTAACCAGGTCAGGTCAGGTCAACAGGCAGTTGTCATGGAAACGGCTTTTTTTAAACGACCTTCATTGGTACTGCCCGTGGCAACGGCTGGTTACTCGCGTGTTAACCAGGGGGTCTGGTTGACCACGCTTTGTGCCACTGGGCCTAAGAATAATCAGATATGCTCACGAACAGAGCGGCAACGTTGGTGTATGATGTCAATCCGTGATTAGTGCGATAATTGATCATTCTAGGAGACTACATTTTTTTATATTTTACAAAATAGGGCGTAGTCACGGTGTGACGTCATGCGTTATCCGGGCAACAATGCATTCGCTAAGTGAGCATATCTTATTAGTATTATTAGTATCATGGGGACTCTAATCGCCAATAGGTTTGTATAGGGTGACAGTATGACAGTTCCTTGTCATAACGACAATTCGACCTGTGTTAGAAAATAAGCTTCCGAACGTGTTTTAATCGAGTTGTTTTAGAAGCTGCATGTACGAACAAAACCTTCCAACTGCACTTTGTGCCTGTCCAAAGCTAACATTCTGTAAATTAGCGCCGCCGAGGAACGTATTACATGACCCGACGTCAGATTTAATTTCGCGTGAACGCTTTCCGTATGTTTAATTACCAGTCGGGACGGTTACATATACTACGAGGCTGCGGTGTCAACTCTACAAACTTCGTCTCGCATAAATCAGACCGGAATTAACATACTGCAAAATCAATTCAGCATGAAGTGCAGCGGAAACTCCGGACCGCAGCCGTCGCCATTCGCACTTCAAGGTAAGTTAGGAAAACCGTCTGTTTTTCTTAATTGAATAAACATGAGATATACCTTCCCACGAACGTTATTATTTCTTTTTGATGGGTGGTAGATACGAATAAACAATAAACAACATTTAGCATGGTCTCATAAATGTTAATGTTATTTTAATTAGAATTGACAAAGTTTCGCTTCGGTAGTGCGGTATTAGAGGAATCTTAAATAGTTTATAACTAGGAATACCCCAATTTTTAGAGTAAACTCCGTCAGTGGATAGTAAGTTCTGGGTCTCTAAGCATAATAGTAGTTAATAGTAATAAGGAGTAATTAGCATAAAAAAATAAAAACTTGTCCGCATTTTAAATTGGCGCTTGCTACCTATTATATTATTGCCTTGATTACTGATAATAACAAAATAACAGATTTTTGTTAAAGAGTAATGTGTAATCACTTTAACAGTAATAGATCTATTACTACCATACTACCTATAGTACTAGCATTGGCAACCATGTACCACCCAATCAAAATCCTGCAGCTCTGGTGCGTCACTTGCACAGAGAATCTCGAGTATGATTGGTTTGATTCAAGGTCAAATATGTTCTGTCGCACTTGTTCCACGCTGGCGATAACGTATGCATCCTGGCAACAACGATAGGCTTACGTCATGATGGTCAACGAGAAGCAATCATAGAGGTAGCAGATAGCCGCTGAAACACCGGTCGTCGAATTATATGTAGATTTACTATTCTACTGTGCTAGTTTTATAGTTGCTAGTAAGTTATATGCAAGCGAGTTGGGAGAGGACACATTACAAGACTTGAACCTTATAAACCAATTCGTAAAAAAGATAAAAAAATTCCATAGGAACACGGCAATAAAGATGAATATAGGAGACTAACAAAGAATGGTAGAGGGCACTAAAAATAAATATGGATAAATTAACAGGATATCTATAAAGAGAAAAATGTTAATTCTAAATACGTAGATACAGGAACTGACAATGTTGAGTAGCATCAAACGTAGGGCAGTGCCATCGCTCTTGCAAACTTACTGCAAAATCGTTGCGCTTCAGTTCTGGGTGCGTCGCGTTTTTGTAAGATTGTTTAAAATATTGGGGTTATCGCGTTTTCAACAGATTTTATTTATTGCACACAATTCGCCTCTTGACAAAACAGAAACCTCCATACAAAAAAAAAAAACAACCAAGGGATCCTACAACTTAGGGCGACCACATGATTTTTTCTCTTCCCTAGTTTTGGTAGGAGTTCTTTAGGGTGACGTCAGAGAAGCTGGACTACTGGTCGAACGAAGTGATGGTAACAACAATAGCTTGTAAGGATCATACTAACAAAAATAATAGAGTTGAGCAAAGTCCTTGAAGCAATCTATATTTTATATTGAAAACATAAATATATTTGCACCAGTAAAACTATTAACCTTTTCCACAAAATAAATACTTAGTAATTGCTAATTCATAGGTTTCCCTTTATTTAGTTTTTGTACCATTCTACCAGGAAAAACGAAACCCAATTGATGGCTATGGCATCTGTCCATGAACGCGTGTAAAACGGTTGTATTTATAAAGAACAATAAATAGAGAAAATGCTATACTAGATACTATACCACTGACCTCATGGTTTCACAGCTCGCTACTGTCTATATACAGGTCCCCACGCAGATTTTGTGTAAGTGATAGAAAAGTCAAACCTGTTAAAAGGCTCAATGAAAGAAATGAGAAGAAACTTATTCCGATTTAACCGATCTAATGGCATATAAGGATCTGATCTCGGCTAAAGTCACATTATAACAGACACTAAAGTACATTGATGCATATATGACGTGAACTATACATAAAGATTGTCACTATGCGGTATGCAGAAAACAGTCGCGCAAGTTCATATGGATATCAAACCCCAAGATTCGTGGCCTAACCATATCATCAGTACCTTAAAATAGAAGACCAAGAAAGAAACACAGTGGTGACTTTAACACTGATTTAGAAATCACAGTCAAGAATTGTGAAATGAAATGATTAAAAAATTCTTATCTTTCAGCAAGTCATTTATACAGCCCTATATTAGTATAGTAAGTGCTCCCCAAGTTTACATTTTTAATGTATACATCTTCATTTCGAATTGTATAATCTGTATCCGAAACCCTAACAAGAGAAAACTAAATTCCACGTTATATCGGAAATAGTGTCCCCTATTAAAAAAGTTAAACTAATTGCGAAGATACCCGAGCTCCAAACGAAACATAAATTCCTAGAATTGCCGTAATAAAAATTAATCTTAGTAATTAAGTGGAAAAGTTTATAGTTCAACTCGGCACTATCTTTTTCATATCGCGTGGTAATCGGCGACTGCGATCTTATTTATTGAAATAACCGTTTAAGTGAAATAACCTTTCGTTGCAAAGAATTCGTTGTTGGCGGAAATAACTGTTTGGAAATAAACTGTAAACTGTACCTACGGAAATTGGTCTTTTTAAGCAACCTTAATCAGCGCTGCGATTTTAACTACATTTATTTGGAGCACGAAATAATAAAAAAGTTGTACGAGTAATTTGTAATTGTAAAAGTAATACTTACTCAAACTGCGGTATAAATAGTTCACCTAATATTTAATAAGCACACATAAACCTACTGATGAATTATTTGATAATGCCCGTCTACCTCAAACTAAAATCTCAGACAAATTTGGCCTATTATATGCACTATGTAAATATTGTTTCATCATTTAATTAGGTAAGATGTTAGAAATACATGGAGAATGTAGAGGGGGAAAATTGTAACAAATGAATAGAGTAGGAACTGAGAAACAAATCAAATTAATAATCAAAGAGATCTTAACACAAAAGATTCAGCGCTCATTCGTTATAAGTAGCGGACCAAATTAATAAGATAACTATTTAAATATAATAGTCTTTGCCATGTTGCCCGCATCAGTACAATCTGTGGACAGCTGTTTCGGCTTAAAAAGCCTCTCCAGATATTCTTTGCAGAAAAGGTGGCAAAAATCTAGCTTCCTTTATATACGCCAAAGTGGGCATTCTTCTCGCATATTTATAAGCCATCAATCCATTAACGCTAAATTTTCTCAATCATCCTTAAATTATCCTAGTAGAAAATGTACAATTGTTCAAGGTATTGCAAAAGGTGCAAGTGTGACATCAAAACTAGTTGAATATTTAAAACTGAGTGATGCTGCTGGTTATAAGGGCCACCGGTTTCAAGGGAGTTCAGCTACATTGATAAAAAATACGGAACCGTTCGCATCAACAACTAAACAATAAAAACAATGGGACTGGAAAGAGCAGTTTCCTCAACTTGTATTCTTAAAAACATGCTTCCTTTAGGGATTGATAGTTGCAACGGAGCTTCTTAGATTAATAATAATAAAAATCAATTATAACTTCAAAATGCATACCGTTTCCTTCATTAGTATCTAGGTAAATAGTAAAATTGCCAACAGTGATACCTCAGAGTAGATGCAACTGTTATTTGCAGTTATCTCTTCGCCTAAATAGTTTTTCTAAAGAACCATTTGACTTAATATGATAAATAAAGGCACCAGGTGATTTAATAAGCTACATTTAATTTGAGCTCTGAAATTAAATGCATATAAACTGTATTTTAGAATATCAAGCCTGCACCTATGAATTCACAAAACAACTGGGCAAGTAAAATAAAAAACAAGTTGTCGAAGCTGTAACAGCGACTACTTTTGCAAACTTCAATTCAATAGTGTTTTGGACAGTTTAGCTAGCACTCCGCTTGCGATTAACAAACATCCTCGGGTATCTAGATCTCGAAATGGTAATGTGTCGTTATCTGCTATAATTAGAGCACTCTACGTCGTGCTTGAGCAAACGAGCCACTTTAATTACAGTATACATCACGGAATTGCCTGCTACAACTCTGAATGTTCTATGTAATGGGAACAACAAGATATTGGAAATGATCCTGCCTAAGACGATATTAATACGACATGGTATTGAACTGTCATGAGCATTCTTGTTCTAGACAGATGCGAGGGTCTCGTACCCCTGGTGGTGCCAGCCCGCCGAACAGAGTAGCATTCAAAGTTTGTAATCTGACAGACGCCTTGATACACTCTGACCAATAATTAATCGAACTGTGCTTTAGGGCACAATATGAGTTGCCAACTGCTCACCGATAATTGTGGTTTGTTTCGAATTATGTCATATATTAATGCTGCGAAATAGGTCAGCAATAATATCATACTACAATGATATATCATATCTGTTCTGCCCGTGAACTCGTTTAAACGATTTGTTTACTCATGGGTGTATATAGGTAGATTAATAATTGAGTATGCTGCAAAAAGGGTATGATGTCTAAATACGATAAATGTGTGCCTAAAGTCGTAGGAGTGACAGTAGCGAAATTGATAAAATATAGGTTTGGGGGAAAATAATTTCGATTTTTCTCAATATATGGTTTTTAACTCTCAAATCTCCAACAATACTTATTCAACGAAGCCGTACTTTAGCGCATTTGACAGATAATTGTCCATAGAAAATTCTAGACATCAAGATAGCGTCGTGTGTTTACTCAGTCAAAGGCTACTGCGATCTGAAAATGGAGATTCCAGAAGGTCGTTTCGGTCATACTTTAATTTGTTGCATTTTTAGTTTTGACAAATCAACATATTATTTAAATATGGTTCATTACTAATTCAATCATGTGCATTGCTGAAAAAGCTAAATGAAATTGTCCTGCATGAATAACTTGATTATCTCCTTGCAATCTGAATAAATAAAAAAAACATTTATTCTGTGGCTGACAGTAAAACACAAAGCACAAACAAATGTATAAAATCAACATATTCGATTAAAATAAAGTTATGCATTGGGTTATAAGCCTTCAATGGATATCGCTATACTTCTATTTTGCTAAACTAATTTACTCGTATTTGAAGTGAGACCTACGATACAGTCACTGACGTTTACTCATACCTAAGTTTCATAAAGTCTTTAGTTCGAGGCAAAGAACAGAACAAATGTTGATATATACCAGCCATTAGATTCTGGAACAGCGCCCCTAATCAAATCGAAGCTACCGTCTAGTTCAGTAACGAAACCGAGCCATTTTTGAAACGACTGAATTACGAGCGATGAAAAATGGATCACATTCAACAATACCGTGAGAAAAAGATCGTGGTCTAAGCCCGGAGAAGCTCCACAAACGGTTGCATAGCCCGTACTAACGCCAAGAAAGGCAATGCTTAGTGTTTGGTGGGGCTAAAGATGTATTGTTCATGATGAACTGATCATACATGGCCAAACCATTGATTCGACTCCCCACTGTCAACAACTCATGTGATTGAAGCAAGCGTTCTAAGAAAAACGGACTTAATTGATCAATAGGAAAGGCGTTGTCTTCCATCAAGACAATGCTAGACCACACATATCTTTAGTGACTATATAGCTCGGAAGTTGCCCCACTACCATTTATTGTGGTCTATGCAGAACTCTACTAATAGTACAAAATCAGAAGAGGTTTGTGAAAATTACTTGGTTCAGTTTTTCACCCAGAAATCTCAGAAGTTCAACATTGACGGCTCATGGTTTTACCGGAAGGATGCAAAAGGTCATCGATCAAAACGACTCATATATGATTGATGAGTGTTTGTAATTTATATGAATAAATTAGCTTTGAAAAACGTGAAATGCGAAATTACTTTTTCCCCAGCCTTTATAACAACCTAACAAGTTTTAATTTTGTTACAGTTCTAGAAATATTATCTATTTGAACTTGGTCCATAGAGTCCATACGACTTAAAGTATTTGCGCACGCAAAATACGCAATCTTTAATATCACGAAATTCTTGTGGTTTCACTGATGAATTTAAAAGTAAGGCATAGATGTAGTTAACGAAGTAGTAGAAGAATAATTTTTTGTATAAATTTTCTTAAGGAATTAATAAAGTGATATCGTTCATGGAATATCAGACTCGCTTGTCGTTATATCATGTTTCAGACATCCCTCACGATCAAAACTGTCATTTGTGAAATAAAGAACTGCAGTTCATAAATGTTGGCACTATAGTATACTATAGTTTAATAATAATAGTTAAATAAGATACTTAAAACTTGCTAGCTTAGAAGATGTAAAAACAACTGGAGTAGAAAAAAAAGTTTGTAATTTCTGCTAGTTGTAGTATTAGTAATACTGCAAGTATTAACATACAATAGTTCAGAAAGGATTGTCTACATAGAAAATTGGATAATTCTAACCACCCTATACCATCTTATATTTAGTATACCTTCACAACGTTTATATAACTTAACACTTACCTCTATCACTGAATTGCTGGCAGAATTACATTAGAAGAATTCATTCTTTGGCACGGCAGTTCTGAAACATAAAATTTATCTTAGTTTACTCAGCGTGAAAGTTCTGTATGACATTTAGTCGTTTCATAGGCAACGTGATACAAATACTTTTTCAATCATACTTCTAGAATTCGTTAGCTCAGGATGCGATGATTGATTAATAGCGGGTAAGCATATTGTAAGAATAAATTAAAAAATTGAAAACGTTTCAATTCTAACGTAATGTGGTATGTAGGTGCCCTTTACTGAGGATATTACCTGCTGTATTTGAATAATTTTTAATTTTCCGTATCCAAATTATTAAAAAAATTAAGAATATTATTTATTCCTTTTGCAGACAAAAGAATGAAAATCAGGCGCAAAAGTTACCAGATGTATTTTGGTATACTAACATTAAGCTATATAGGTACAACATTTTTAATCTATTACGATATTCTGCAATCGAGCTTCGCTACAAAAATAGATGAAGTAATGAATTCATTCATGCTACAAATCGCCTGGAGTCGTAACTAGCTTTGATCACTGTACTGTGTGCCTTGGATTATTATGCGCATTAGATATATTCACGCAACGAGTAATGTATGAATGCGATGACTGCGCCCTCTATTAGCCAAGAACAGAAATTTTAGATAAAGTTATTTATTTGGTGATGTTTTTCACTAAGATTGCTGAATTTTGAAAGACAAAGGTTTTGATAACGGATAACCACTCTAAGAATACTAAACGAACGATTCGGTAACGTCTCTGCTTTTGCCGGCGAATTCAAGCTTTTACGGATTCCCCATAGGTGGCGCCCCATGTTAAGTGTATAATTTTACAATAAGTTAAGGACAATTTGATACAATTTTCATTTCACTGAGTAAAGCGTTATTTTCATTTCAAGTTATAAAAAGAGAAACAAATACCAAACATTCAGTTTATCGTGATAATTACAGGGTTTCTATAAATGTAAATTTATGTAAATTATCGATTAATTAATTTGCCGCCTGTCAGGGAGGTGAGCACAAATATTGATACTCGTCATCAGTCGATAGTTGAATTATTTGGTATATTTTTTTAGCTCACATTTCGGAGCTGTGGGGTGATGTTGATCGGCAACCTTCACTACTATCGCCGTACGTACTGTAGCTTGGCAGTAGTTACAAAAAGGCGGCACAAAGAATTCAGAAATCAACGCCACCCACGTTGCATGACCACACCAGGGTGAGTGATGCTTAGCTGGAATCGCGAAAAGATATAATATTCACGGATGGTATGAGGTTGTCAATTTGTGACAGATCGATAGAAAATTTATATATAACTTCATGGATAAAAGGGAGTTTCTTTATTTTCTATCTGATTCAGATTCACAATTAGTAAATTAAGTAAAGGATGTGGATTTTTCCTCGCGCTTCTATCTATTAACTACTCTTAGTTGGTTTCTTACCTCTGAAGCAGATAACCCTTCTTTGACTGCATAAACTGCAGGACTGGATGTAACATAAGATTTCTTCTTACCAACCGCTTCTATATTGTAAATCCGACTCGATTAAAGTTGCAACTAGATTTAATTAGTGTTTATCAGTCTGCAGGGAATGCACATCTGATGTTGTATGTGACCTCGTCAAGGTTGTTACAATATTAACAGCGCATATTGAGGATTTCCAATCGCGTCTGCTTGCACAACCCGCACCGTAATTGATAATTGTGTCTAGACAACGTGATAGTTCCCAATCGTCTAACCATATTAAACACAACTACGTCAGGTGTCACTTTACACCAACCACTCCCAAAATCGCACTCCTGCAGAGGGCGCCTTCGACGATGGAAGCTGGCATTAATTATTCACGTGCAATCAATTACACGGCGCTACGAGAGGAATTTCTCGTGTAGCTGCAGTCGCGTCGATGTTGCTCCTGGAATATCAATCTAATCTGAAATAGGCGGGCGAAGGCAGGTACACAGCCTAAACAAGGGTAGGCTGACGTGTGACTGAGCTTAATTTGTTAACTGTGACATCTCAGGCATCGCACCGCATCCTCGTTGCCTACTGCACATCGTGCACGCAATTATAAAGCGATCTGTTGTGCAGCCTGCATCTGGGAACACTTGATTAAACATTGGCTTCCGAGCTTGTGCGGTACGCCAACTTTTGTGCTTGATATTTGATGAAGTGGAGGATTATGCTATTCCATTTTGATCGCAGCCAGGAGCGTAATACTTATATCAAACTGCCTTAAGTGGCGGGATATTTGAGATCTAGTTAGTCTTGCGGTTTCTTATGGGACAAAACCTTTTTAAAGTAAAATACCTATAGAGACCTTATCATACAGTTTTCTTTACACGGCCCTAGTGTAAAGTTTATACAAATTCTAGAAAGAACCTTCATCAAAATAAACTATTTAAAAAGATCAGTGTAAAGGGATGTGCTAATGTATAGTGTTTATTGAGTGTAGTGTATTTAATACATATTCGTATTTAAACAGGTAGCAAACTAAAAAGGAGAAATAGTCGTTACCTGTGAAACTGACGTTACACAAGTCAAAGGCCTTCCCTATCCCTATATTAACAAAAGAAAAATATAATTATAACGCAGATGGCAAGCTCATTTTAGGATAACACTTATTAACAGAATTCAAAATTTTGCGAAGTAGGTACATAGAAAAAAAAAGGATTTTGTTAAATCAGGAAACAAATCAAATGTCGGTTCCCAAATAGGAGATTTTAAATGTAATTTGAAAGTTGAAATCTTAGTCTTTTTGGGTGAGACCCCGTCTGATTTGAGAAAAAGTTCGACGTTTCGCCCGCATTTGTAAGGGGCATCATCAGGACAGGAATAAGGGGAATGCAGTATGAACTGAAACAAATCCCAATCGCGTTTTAAATGACGTGGCCCAAAAGGTCATAATATGAGATTTTAAAGAGTTTAAAGTAAACAGTTACTTGGGAAAGAGATTACAAATCTTGATCTATTCAGTACTTATTACTTGTAATTCTGTGTGGTAGTAGGATAAATAAATTTGCATATCGTCCGCATAGAACTGACTTGCAGAATCCTAGTGAATTTTTGAAATATGAAGTAAAAATAGCAAATAGCAATGGTCCAAGTACAGAGCCTTGCGGAACTATGTTATTTATTGATAAATTACCTTGTATACCACTGATTGCTGTCTAATTTGTAAGTATGAAGTCATAACTACACTGATTTAAGACTAAAACCTACTATAGAGAAGCATTCGAAGTAGCAATCTGTGTGTTGTTATCCTCTCTTCCAGTCTTGACTGAGAATTTTATTGCGAAAACTGTTAGAGGAAGCTTCACTTTCAGATTTTGAGTTTTCAGAGGGTTCACTTGTGTTGTACTTATTCATTCGTTTGTTGATCTTTCCGTAGATTTTTTTCGAACAGGTAATTCTTTTTACTAAAGTTGGAATCTTTTTCAGATGTATCTTACCCTTAATTTGGAGAAGCAGGTCTCACTGGAAGTTAGAAGATTTTCTGAAAGCTTTTTTTTTACTATTTTTCTGGTACTGTTAAAAAATGTGTTATTTTTGTAGGTTCTGTCTTACTTATTTTTTTTTACACAAAACTGTTTTCACGGAGATCTCTATAACTGTTTACTATTTTCACTTGGTTATTAATTCAATATATTGGCTGGTTTTTTTCTCAATGTCTCAACCCGATTCGTTTCGAAATGTATTCCTTTATTCGGAGGTACAGCATCCTATTATTATTATTATTATTTCAATTTGAGGTCTCATTTGATAGCTCACTTATTTTGCAAGTGCAATTTTGTATCTTTTATCTAAAGCACATACTAATTTATGAAATATGTAAAATTCATCATTATCAAATAAATTGCGCGCTTTCATCTTCATTTTAAAATAAATTACCTCGTATATCACGTAGTTCCATAAAGCTGAAAAATTTGTGATTATATAGAAACTATGTCAAATTAAGTTGAGCAAGAAGTTCAGTGCGTTGACATCTATATTTGCCACGGGCCTTACAGAACTGTACCTGCGATTTATATTTGCCCTCATTGTAACTCCATTTATACTAATAACAATATGGTGATATACGGAACTATTAGAGTGTCGTACTGACATACTTTTTTGGGGAGGGAGGAGAATACGCCCCCTAGTCATTATTCTAAAATATATTTTGGCTTGTCAACAAAACAATGTTCTCAATTTAATGTAACATATCTTTTAATATTAGCACCCCTTTTCCTGATCTTTAAAACGCATTTTCTAAAAACCTATTGTCCATGAAATAATTGTTCCTCAATTTTTTCTGTGGTAACTCTTAAAATTACACGGTTATAAATTGTTTAAAGCACTTACATATTCTTATTTACATTGATTTTGTAGTCTCTTATTTTATTATCTTTCTCACGGGTTTCGCTAGCTTTGGGGCTGAATCTAGATATAAGTTTATAACAATGATAGTAATACCTATAATTAAATTAAGGTTATAATCCTTGAAAGAACGCTCTAAAAATTTGAATGGCATTATCAAATTATTATAATATCTGCCCACATATAAAACGTTTGATAAGCAATGTTTCAATAGGGCTTCTGTTTTACATCACATCGTTATAACATTGTAGCCAGCTTTTTAAAGCAATTTTATCGCKCTKCTCGATTAGCTCGCTGTGTGTCCCCGCCGCTACAAAATACAGGATTATAATACAAATCAAATCCAATTTCGCAAATAAATTTGGCATTTACCTCGCCACTTTAAACGGAATTTGCGGAAAACTCCCGCTCCCAATCCGGAACGGCTAGGTAATCCCCGAGCTTAATTGAAGTCGTCTAAATTTGAAGCAGGGCGGGCACAGAGATATATGTGTGTAAAGTTTTATGACGTAGTTTAATGTACGGCGGGCTTTGTGGCGCTTAAAACAATTTGCTAGGTTTAAATGTCGCAGTGGAATTTATTCTGCTGCGAGTAGTTGGCGTGCTTTGTGCAAAAAGAATGCAACACTCGCAAAAACCACAAATACAGTGTAAGCCAACGTTTCGCATTGAAATGTACAGGCAAAATGTTCCAGAGAAACGTATTCAGAACTGTTTAAAATTCCCGTTTCGGAAAAATACGCAAATGAGAAATTCCTTGCATTTAAATTCCTGCAATATTGAAGGATATGCAACAGGGGTGCACCACAGCTAATGCTCCTGACGCAAAGAAAACAATTTTTGGTATATAGATAATTATTGCTTAATTAGTGCATTTATCCATATCGCTGAATGGCAAATGCTCAAACAAGAGGCAAGATCACATTCTCTTTAAATTTGCTTTGGTGTTTGCCTTTAGTCGAAAATCATTAGCCTAGGTTAATAGTGTAGGTGTTTATTAAAAGAGGTAGACCTTATATATGGGCAAAAATCAAATTCTTGTTAATTCTGATTTATTATTATTTGCTTAACACAAGTATACAAAGTCCCCGCAAAATTTACCCAAATTTGCCTTCTGCATGGCGCACATTAGTTATGCTTTCTTCCTTTATTCCAAAGACGGTGTAGTTTGAAGGCGTCTAAATACCAGCACCTCATAGTAGATTGAATAGAGTTCTGAACATAGCTTTTAAAATTATCACTTAAAATAACGGAAAATACTATTTCTACTGCTGAAAACCAAAAGTAATAGCAACACCGCTGTAACTTGAAAATGGGCGTAGGGTCACAGTACCGTTGTCTGTACCTGCTAGCAGGAGTTTAGTTGAAGTAGCACAGTGAGTGGTGACGGTTGTGTTTGATTGCGTTTCATTGTACAGGGTGTCCCATTTTCGTTGTAATTGTAAGGTATCTCGGTAACTATTAATGCTAGAGGGTTGCGGTTTCGACATTACTTTATTACTTTTTTGTTCTGAGTTCAGCTGTACCTTCGCGACTTTTGTATAATCTTTTGTTTTAAAGCCATAGCCAACTTTTGGAGAATGTAACATTTCTCCAGCTCTTAATTTCTCCCTTGGGTATGTAGATACAAAAAACTGTAAAGACATTTTTTATAGATATTTTTATCTAGAATCCAGCGGCGTACCCCGTAATTTTTTAGGGAGTCACATTTTTTATATATAACACAAACTCGCATTTTTTAAATAAAAACCATAGTTGGCTTTGCTATTGTTGAAAAGGCCTATTTTTTCTGATTAAAAATGTATACATTGTTAGATTTATTTTTACTAATTTTGTAATTATTCAATTTTTTAAAATAATTTAATCATATTTTACGTTTAGATCCAGAAGGCTTAGGGATAAGAAAATACACGATGTAATTTATATTATTAAGTAAAAATTTTATTCCTTTAAAAATAATATATGCATATTTGAATACACACATAAGACTTCTAAGAGCGCTCATGTATTTTTTTATCGATAATCTAGGAGGCCATGTAACTAATGAAAATGATTGTTTATTTGGAGATAAGTACCTATGCATTGTTTATCATCAAATATTTACATCCATTTTGACGATTAACGTAAAATCTCATTAAATTATTACAAACACTGGAATAATATTAAAATTAGTAAAGATAAACCTAGCAATGTATACATATTCTTAATCAGAAAAGATAGTTCTTTTCAACCATAGCAAAGCTAACTGTGGTTTCCATTTAAAAAATGCAAGTTTGTCTTATATCTCAAAAATGTGACCCCCTAAAAATTCTAAGTACGCCACTGAATTCAGAATAAAAATATCTATAAAAAAAGGCCTTTACTGTTTTTTTTGTGTCTACATAGCCAATCGAGATATTGAGAACTGAAGAAATGTTACATTTTCCAAAAGTTGGTTATGGTTGTAAAACAAAAGATAATATAAAAATGGCGACGGTACAGTTGAATTCAGAACAAAAAAGTAATAAAGTAATGTCGAAACCGCAACTCTCTAGAATTAATAGTTACCGAGGTACCCTACAATTGCAACGAAAATGGGACACCCTGTACATCGTCCTGAAGTGTAGAAGCGCAATGGAAGCACTCTAACCTGCTTACGAAATGAGAACAATGCACGAGATCGTAGGGCACAAACCCGTTTTTAAAACATAGAGAATTGGTGATTATTCCAAACATTAATACATTAAATTTTCACTGTGTTAACCTTTTCTATTACTATCTCGATAACATATACCCTAATACACATCAGCAGCGGCTTCAGACGTGCAAGTTCCGTGGAACTGCAGAAAAACCATACTGATTGGGCGAGAGGTCGCTGGTTTTTAATAATAACACCTCGCCTCGATTTAGTGGACTGTATTTTTAATGTTAACTTTACAAATCAATGAAATCAATAATATCGAGTGACAAATATCTGCACCACGCTAGCTGTACATCAAAAGTTCTCGCTAACCTTCAAGTTCAGCGCATGTGCCAGGCGCAGCTGGCGTTGCCAAGTTGACTAATTTTTCGTTAACACACTCCCCGCGTTGAACTCTGTTCAAAACTATAATGTACATTATTCAAATACACAGGTAAGTATGAAAGATATTACACATAAATAAATTCAAAATACAGGTAAGTAAACAAGTTCATTTAAATGTTTAAGAAATCAAGAATGTTAATCATTGTTTGTTTCAGCTTGTTCGTCTGACGCAATCGGCAGCGGACACAATTTTACAATTGCCCGTTTCACAACACTCTTTGGTGTGCGCACACTTGCAACACGAACTACACCTGAAGAATCCGGATGCACTGCTTCGATGCGACCCAGGAGCCATTGTCCAGGTGGAAGATTGTCCTGCCTGATGAGAACGAGGGTTCCAACCTTGACGTTCTTGGTATGTTGCTTCCATTTACTTCGTTGTTGAAGGGAAGACAAATATTCTTTGGACCATCGTGTCCAGAAATGTTAATGCAGTGATTGCAAAAACTGAAATCTCGTCAATCTATTAACAGGGGTTTGTCGTAGGTTGACTTCCGGCAAACTGACTAGTGGCCTTCCAATCAAAAGGTGAGCTGGGGTCAAAGGCAACAGGTCATGTGGATCGTTAGAGAGGGAATACAAGGGTCTGGAATTTAGTGTCGCTTCTACTTGTGTGAGAAGTGTGTAAAATTCTTCAAAGGTAAGTTTTGTTTCTCCTAATATTCTAGTCAAATGAAATTTTACACTTTTTACTCCAGGCTCCCATAAACCACCAAAATGTGGGGCATGTGGAGGGATAAATTTCCAAACAATTGCTTCAGAAGCACATGAATTTATTAATTCGATTTCATTTTGATTTAGAAACTTGTACACATCTAATAATTGCTTCTGAGCACCAACAAAAGTTGTACCATTATCGGACCAAATCTGTGAAGGTTTTCCTCGTCTTGAGACAAAACGCCTTAAAGTAGCCAAAAATGTCTCAGTTGTTAAATCTGATGATAACTCTAATTGAATTGCTTTACTTGCAAAACAAATAAATAAACAAATATAGCCTTTATATATTTTATAACCTCTACCCTTTCTATCTTTTACAGAAAAAGGTCCCGCATAATCTATGCCTACAATATCAAATGCATTAGCAACATTGACTCTTTCTTGAGGCAAGTTAGCCATAAATGGAAATGTTGACGTAGGTTTAGATTTAAAGCAAGTTACGCAGGAACGAGTAACTCTTTTCGCTGCATTCATGCCTGAGGTAGGCCAATAATTTTGTCGGACAGTAGCTAAGAGCAGTTGAGGACCAGCATGCAACAAAGCCATGTGAGTATATTCAAAGATTAATCTTGTTAAGGTATGTTTACCACTAAGTAACAACGGATACTTAGCATTATAAGTCAAATTAGAATATTTTAGTCTGCCACCCACACGAAGTAATTCTTCATTATCCAAAAATAATGACAGGCTTGACAATTTAGTTTTTGAATTAAGTGTGTCATTCTTTTTTAATGTAATGATTTCTTTTGAAAAATCTTGATATTGAGCTATCTTAACCAACTTTTTCATGCTCACATCAAGTTCCATAGCACTCAACGGGCCAAATTTTCTTTGGTCTTTGGGCAATCTTGAATTTGAGCAAAATCTAATACAATAACCCATTACACGTTTGAGTCGATTCAATTTAGAAAATCTCTCAAATGGAAATGAAAAATCAGGTAACACTATAATAGAGAAACAATGCTTTTTCAATTCTGGTGCATCTATTTTTTCAAATTCAATAGGTTGTTCTGGCCACTCTGAAATATCCAGTTTCAACCAACTTGGGCCTTGCCACCATAATTGAGAATTTAATAGAACATCTGGATAAACACCTCTGGATGCTAAATCTGCTGGATTTTCTTTAGTATTAACATACTTCCAACAATTTACATCTGTTAAGGTTGTTATCTCTAAAACCCGGTTTGCAACAAACACATTCAATAGACTGGGACAAGTATGTATCGAGTATAATACAGTCTGGGAATCAGACCACAAATAAATCTGAAATTTCAAAGAAAGTGAATGTAAAACTGATTTTATAAGTCTGGCCAGCAAGAGGGCACCACATAACTCTAATCTTGGGATAGTCATTGGCTTAATAGGAGCTACCTTTGTTTTTGCACATAGTAATTTTACATGAACTCTTCCCGAACTATCAATACTTCGGACATAAACTGATGCTCCATATGCATAGGAAGAAGAATCACAAAATCCATGTAGTTCGGGTGAAATAGGATCACTACAAGTGACATGTCTCGGAATTTGGAGATTATTAATCAAAGGAAAATGCTTTTTGAATAAAATCCATTTTTTCTCCAGGTGAGGAGGAATCATATCATCCCAATCTAAGCCTTCTTTACATAAATCTTGTATTATCTGCTTTACAAATAAAATACAGGGACTTAAAAAACCAATAGGATCAAATAACTTAGCAATCTCAGAAAGGATCATTCTTTTGGTTATTTGAACACACAAATTCTCTTTAGGAATCACATACGAAAAGGTATCTGAAGTATTGTTCCAATTTATGCCTAGAGTTTTAATCTTGTTCTCACCTGAAAAGGTAATTGTACTAATCGGATCCTTTTCATCTTTGAACGTGTTGGTAACTGATGAATTATTGGACACCCATTTTCTCAGATGAAAGCAGGCACTCTCAAGAATATTACTTACATCAGTACATACAGAAATAGCTTCTTTTTCTGAAGGAAAACTGACAATCAAATCATCTACATAAAAGTTATGGCATATAATTTTCGAAGCTTCAGGACATGAATCTTTACAATCTTCTGCCAACTGCTTTAGACATCTAATAGCTAAATATGGTGCTGAAGCAGTTCCATATGTCACAGTGTTTAGCGTATAAGAACACAATTCAGAATCTGAATCAAATCGCCAAACAATGTTCTGAAGAAATCTGTCATTAGGGTCAATTAGAATCTGTCTGTACATTTTTTCGATGTCAGCACAAACTGCAATCTCAAATTGTCTGAATTGAAGTAAAATTGAGAACAGATTAGAATATATAGGAGGTCCTACATGCTGCAGATCGTTGACAGACCAACCAGAAGTAGATGGTGAGGAACCATTGAAAACTACTATTAGCTTTGTTGTCAAGCTATCTTTTTTGACAACTCCATGGTGAGGAAGAAAGTAATCTGTTTCCTTACATTCTGTGACTTGACATGTGCCCTAAATCAATATATTCATCCATGAATTTAACGTATTCATGTTTTAATGCAGAATCGGAATCAAATCTTTTTTCTAATTGCAACATTCTCTTTACAGCAAAATTCTTAGATTCACCTAATTGAGAAGGAGGATATTTAAGAGGAATTCGTACCATAAATCTGCCTTCGTCTGTTCTGGTAACAGATTCAGAGAAAAATCTTTCACATTCAGCATCCTTTTGGGGCATCGGCATGGAAGAAACTTCCTCAATTTCTCAGAATTTTCTTAAATCATCGACTGGAGAAGTTCTAGCAAAATTGCAATAGGATGTGGAAGAACTTGCAGGAATTGGACCAGAAATGACCCATCCAAACACAGTATTATGAAGAACTGGTAAGTATTTTCCCAAATTAATCTTTTCAGGTTTTAAGAACTCCCAAAAGTGACTTGCTCCAATTAACAAATCAACCTCTGCAGGTTCATCAAAATCTGGATCAGCTAGATGAATATTAGCTGGAATGTTCCACGAATCACAATCAATCTTTTGAGTAGGAAGGTATCCTGATATCTGTGGTAACACGATACATGTAAGTGTAGTAGAATATTTATTACACATAGATTTAATCTTAATTTGATACTGTGAATTTAAAACAGTATTTGTTGAATTAATACCAATAATCGAAACATTAGTAGACATTAATTCTAATCCAAGCTTTTTAGATAGATTCAACGAAACGAAATTGGACCGAGACCCACTATCAAGAATCACTCGTACAACAATCATTGAACCTTTAGAATCCATCGCATAAATTTTGGCTGTAGAAAGAAGAACAGCATTTTGTTCATTATGACTTGACATCACAACACTGGTTTCTGGTGCTTGACGATCATTAGAAACTTTATCTTGATGAAGCAAAACATTATGTTTCCCTTTACACACTCTGCAAGGATAACCACGACATTTAGTAGGTGAATGGCCAGTGCAAAGACATATTTCACATAATTTTAACTCAATAATCTTTTTAATTCTTTCAGGAATTGATAATTGTAAAAAGGACTCACATGAATAAATTAAATGAGACTGTTTACAGTAATTGCAAATTTTAGTTTTTGTTGACAGTAGTGAATAATGCTTTTTCCCACTGCGAACCATACCTTGTTCCTTTGTTTTTAATCCATGATTAACCTCTAAAGTCTCCAACAACTCAGCACGAGAATTTAGAAATGTTTTCAAATCATTTAATCTAAGAGAATCGCAAGTTAATTTGAATTTTTCCCATTCTTGAGCACTATTCTTATCCAACTTTGTAGTAATAATGAAAATTAGAAGTGCATCCCAATGGTTTGTGGGTTGGTCTAGTGACTCTAACGCACGTAGGTGTTTGAACATACCATCTATTAGTTGCCTCAAAGCTACCGAAGAATCTTTGGTCACTTGCTCTAGTTCAAAAATGGACTTAATGTGATTATGAATAAGTAATTTGGAATTGTTAAATCTTGAACATAGTAAATCCCATGCAATCTTATAATTTTCTGAAGTAAACTCCAATGATTGAATAATTTTTGAAGCATCTGCTTCTAATGAAGCTTTTAAATAATGGAATTTCTGAATATCACTAATCGAAGCATTGTTGTCTATCAGACTAACAAAGCAATCTCTGAAATCTAACCAAGAATCAAAGTTTCCTTTAAATTTTGGTAAATTAATAGTAGGCAATCTTACCCCTTGTACATTTTGGACAGCATTTTGAATCTGCAATGCTGGTGGCGTCAGTTGCTCAGAGCTAATCATACTGGAAGTACTACCATTAGCATTGTCATCTTGGCTGTTGCCATAATGAGCCAAAATCGCATTAGCTGTGGCTAAATTTGCTGAAAAGATATTAAAGAATGAATCTCTCTCATCATATTCTTTTTCAAGAACATCGTCATTGCAAATGCATTCAATCTGACCTTGAACAGTTTCGTATTCAGATAAGATCGAATCCACATGCTTAATCCTGAATTTTAATTCCTGGACAGTATCATCTGAAATCATTTCTTTGGAATCATACAATAATCTAATCGGCTTTAAAAAATTGGTGAAATTCGTTAATTTGTGTTTAACGCTGCCACGTTGACGGCGCAATTTCTTGAGCTCTTCGTCCGCCATTTAATTTAATCAATAATGTAATCAATGCGAAACCAAGAAATCAATCACACTGCTAACACACAAGCAATAACGAGTACTAATATGTATAATAAAGGTAACAGGTAATAAGGAAAGGCCTCACCGAAATAAACGAAGGTGTTGTGTACGGATAACAGCTGAAGCAACGGGAAACAATAGCTGCTGGGCTGCCGCACTCTTCGCCACGGATCGTACCAATCTTCCTGGCTGAACCAATAATCTAATCCTTAATCCGGGTCGTAGGACCATATGACTGGGCGAGAGGTCGCTGGGTTTAATAATAACACCTCGCCTTGATTTAGTGGACTGTATTTTTAATGTTAACTTTACAAATCAATGAAATCAATAATATCGAGTGACAAACATCTGCACCACGCTAGCTGTACATCAAAAGTTCTCGCTAACCTTCAAGTTCAGCGCATGTGCCAGGCGCAGCTGGCTTTGCCAAGTTGACTAATTTTTCGTTAACACATACCTAGATAAGAAGTAACTGTAATTGAAAAATCATATAATTACTTTAAAAAAAGTTATACAATACAATTACTTATTACTAGGAAAAGTAATTGAATTACTTCCGATTACAGCAAAAATACAGAAAAAGCTGATCTTGGAGACTCTTAGATACCAATTTGGGTCAGTTAATCAGTATTCTTCAAAACACAAACATTTATTGCATTTATCGTCCCTCGTTTATACAATTAACTACTAATAATTTGAAATTTATTATGAGTATTAATATTATTACGTATCCGGACTCGAGAAATGCAGATTTATAACTTCTTTTATTGACACACTTGGTCAATACACACTAAATTCAAATAGATCTAATTCTGTAAATCGCTATACGGAATAACCCGGAATCCGGGTTTAATCCGCGGTCCATGTTTTTACAAGATCAGCAATCGGAAACAACTCCAAACCTCATGTTCAAGTTTAGAATAAATTTTTTGTAAGTAGTGACGTACCTAGACGCAGATGTAGTACAAAATCAGTTTTGAACATTGTGCTAGCTGCAATTGTATGTACAAAATGGCTGAAAGAATACGCGATTAAGAGAAGTAAAGAGATAAAAAAAACGAAGCTCGTTTAACAATTGACAAAAATGACAGTTCAGTGTGTTGCGCCACCACCATTACTACGTCAGGACGGCAAAAACCATCGCCATCTAACTTGATCCGTTTTTTTATAAGCGACCATTAAAAATCAATAGAGAAACAGCTCACCCATCATTTCGATGGAAACGGCACAAATTAAACAGATTCTCCGATGTATAAGAGGTAAGATTTCAGCACCTAATCTATGGTATTAGGGAAGATGGAAGAAATAAATGGGAGATTAATCGATGAAGGCGGCAAAAAATGTAGGTGCCTGTATTAGTCGGAAAATCGCAATTTGTTGATTTCATTTTACCCACCATATACTCTTTATTATATAATACGTTAAAAGTATGTGTCGTGCCGGTAAAAATTAACTTATATTAACAGTAAACTATGTGTTACTTGCAACGAGACTGCCTAGTAAAAGTTTAACTAGAATAGGAAAGTTCAGTAAATTGTTTGGTGCCCCTTCAAGCTTCAAGCTATTTGACGAACTACCTACTCAAATGCAGAACGACACAGAAAATGAATATACGCATCAAGAAATGTCATTAGTTGTAAGTGCTAGCCGTAAAGCCCCAAGTGTAAGGGAAGTATCGCGACATCGTAATCCTAGCCGAGAATTTCCATTATTCACTTCAGCCCTAATGCTCGATTTTAATTAAATCGAGTCTTTCAATACGATATGACTTTCAGCGCGATTCGAGTCGACCCCTGGCAATACCAGAAAACACGATTAACATAAATTTAACGGAGCGACCCAAGTTTTTACGATTTTACTTCATTCCCCGATTCGGAAAGGAGCTTTTATTTTGCGAATGCCCGCTGTTTCGACAAGGTTTCATAAATTGCGCCTGCATCCGAACAGCATGCCCTGCAATGAATGCAGTAACATCTACATTGCTTGCCAAAAGTAATATGATGCAGTGATGTCGCAACACGGTTAATAGGGGTTATGAATTAGTCGTCTTTTTTTAAAATGTTTCAGATCAAGAATGCAACAAAATTGCGTAAAAGGTTTACATTTTGTGTACAAGAGTATACCCAAATTATAACACTTTTAGATACGAAATAAGTTTAGTGAAATGTCATTTCTTAGAAATGGCTCATATTGATAGACAAATTCATAGTATTAATAAAAGAAGCGGTATACACTTTCATTCAAAACTTGATGACTATTTACTCCATTTTAAACCAGTATTATTGACACAACCTCTACTTGCGCTTTCCAAAATTTTCACTTATCTAGATTTCATACATTTTCTTTACTTTGAAAGAAATTTGATATTTATCAATGTTGTTTATAATTATTAATAGTTTAATTTAATTACAGTTATTAATCTTATTTGCATCCTATTAAAGCTGTTCTTTCGCTGTCCATAATTCCATTTTTGTTGTAAGTATTTTTATATCGTTCTTTGTGCTCTATCTGTAGTAAAGCTGTCTAATAAAATACTATAGAACCTTAAGAACGAGACAATGATCTCTGAAAATTATAGGCAATGAGATACTCGTAGAAGGAGTTTCATTCCCATTAAGACCGAAGCCTTCTATGTTCATATAATATTCAATTTTATTTCCACATCCAACGGATTGGAAGTAATGTATCGCGAAAAAAAAATCAAAAATTTTTATTTGCTCATTCCTTTTAAAATGGTCCTCAAAATTTGAGCAAAACAAATTTCTTGTCTGTGCGTCTGTGGTTTTGTTTGTGGACACGATAACTTTCGGAAGACTTAATATATGAACTTGAAATATGACAAACGTATAAATTTCAACTACCCAAGCGACCTATTGTTTGTGGGGTAAGTAGGGCATCGGGAAGGGGGCGAAATTGGGGGGTAACGACCCTTTCTGCAAATTTTTATTTTTTTTCGTTTTAGTATATGATTAGTAGTACTGCAGCAAGCTGTTTAGAAGATACTAGCAAAAAAGCGTCACTTAAAGAAAACGGTTTTTCCTAAATATCTACGAATATATTTAACATATTCAAAAAATGAAAACACCTTTAGATAGGAAATAAAATTTGTCACAAAAATTGTCTTAGAAAATTTATCAAAAATTTTGACATTTTCTAAATATTTTCAAAAAACCTATTTTAGACCCTGCTCGTACGATTTTTTTTTAAATTTTGGTATTATATAAAAAAATTTCTGATCAGAAAGAACTCTTGTAATTTTTTCGTTAAGTTAATAATTTTCGAGTTATTTGGAAAAAAAAACACATTTTAATTTTTTTTTTATATTTTTGCTAATATCACGAGGACTGTTTGTCTTAGAAAAAATGTGTACAGAGAAAAATGCTCAAAATCTGATTAATAGGAAATAAAAACGTAAATGTCATTTTGACAATTGGATGTGGAAGTATTGATTCAATTTGCAGCGGTTTTTATTACTATTCTGTCTATGCACGTTTTCGACCGAGTTTTCTAGTACTATAACAGAAGTTGAAAGCAGGGTGTCTACATGTAGATAAAATACTAGCAATTAAATAATTTTTGTCACTATTACCCCTTTCACTCTTTTATTGAGGACGTGTTTCCACATTTCTGTGAAAATGCATATTTTACATGTTCAAATATTTATTTCAAGTATTTATTAAACACCTCGCTTTGACGATTGTGCCAAGAACTTTAGCGAAGATTTTTAATTGCTGTTTATAAACATCCAAATGATTTTATTTATATCCCTAAATTCTATTCTATTCCATTTCTAGGCATATTTTTCCTTAGTAGATATTAAAACTTTCCTTCTTAATCACTTAAGCTCTATTGTGGCCACGGCTTCTATAAAGCAGTGTGCAAATATAGTTGGTTGCAAAATTCATGCAACGTCTTTATTTGAATATCAGGCTTAAACATTATTACAGACTCATCAAATACAGTATAGTTCTTGTATACTACTCTTAGATAGTACTTACACAGCGTAGGGAAACCAGCAGGTTCACTCAAACGGCGGCACTTTGATCTTAGTAAGTTATGTTTTGCGATATATGGCAGGGTCATGGTGGGGATGGATACCCGATTTCACAATGCTCGCGTGCCAATGGCCTGACCAGGTCCGGATTTAAACATTTATTGTCTTATTCATTTAATGTTTAATTTAATTCCCCGACCTTCCATATTCCCATTTGTTGCACTACAAAGTGGACCTCAGCAAAAAAATGCTTACGCGACCGCTTCAGAAACGATGCTGATGCTCTGCATCCGGAGAACATGGCGGAAGTTTTATGTTGTTCACGTAGGGCTCAAAATGAGCTCCGTTAACGCTTACCAAATGACAACAAATCGGCTCAGGCACTTACCTTAGTGTAAGATGGGGTGAGTGTGAGGGTGTGTTTGTTGCATGCGTGTGTATGTGGACTTGATGCACTAGCTGGCACGTCTATAGCTGCGAAGATGCGATCGAACAATGTATACGTGTGTGCTTCAAAACAACTCAAACTAACTAATTTCTTGATGCTCCGTGATTCTTCGCGCACGACGAAGGAGTCAGGAAAAAAAAGGAATGGAACTAGGTACCCTAAATAAGTGCCCGAAAAACCAAACTAAATAAGCCAATTAATTGAAAAATAACAAAATGTTGATCCTTGTTATCGAACAAATACGAAAAACTATAAAATTCTCTAACATACCGCCCACCAAAATGTGTACATTTTAACAACTATTGCAAAGGTAACGGGCATAGTTTAACTATAGGCCGTTTAAAGATACCCTGTTGGGTTTTGACAGTAGCAACTCGCGATACTCCATCTTCACCAGAGTGCAATTCCATGACGCGAGCTAAAGGCCACCGAAGTGGGGCCGTCAATTCATTTTTAATTAAAACTAAACTTCCAATAGAAATAGGTGAACCTGGCTTGTTCCATTTATGACGCTGTTGCAATGTATGCAGATATTCTGTATGCCATCGAGACCAGAAATCTTGCTGTAAACGAACAAGCAGTTGCCAACGATCGAGTCTACTGATATTTAGGTTAGTCAAGTCAGAGCAAGGAGGAGCAGTTAATGGTTCCAACGTCAGGAAGTGGCCTGGCGTTAGAGGCGTCAAGTCATTAGGGTCCGAACTTAAAGGCGTTAGGGGCCTGGAATTCAAATTGGCTTCGATTTGCGTAAAGACCGTGTAAAGTTCTTCATAAGTTAATATTTGCGAACCAACCACTCGAATAAGATGAGTTTTTACTGCCTTAACTCCTGCCTCCCAGAGGCCGCCCATGTGAGGACTGGAAGGTGGATTAAAATGCCAATTCAGTTTTTCATTCTCGGACGCCCCTTGCATCAGCCTACAAAGCTCAGTGTAGGCTCCTCGAAAATTTGTGCCGCAATCACTGTAAATATAATTACAGCGTCCCCTTCGAGAAATGAAGCGACGAAGAGCCGCGAGAAATGATTCCGAAGACAAATCAGATGCCAGTTCTAGGTGCACCGCTTTTGTAGCGAAGCAGACAAAAAGGCACAAGTAAGCCTTTGTAGCTTTAGCTCCACGCGTTTTGCTCATAGTAATGGTAAAAGGTCCAGCAAAATCTACACCGCTACAATTGAACGGTTTCACTTCACGAATACGAGGAGAGGGCAGATCTCCCATTAAAGGTGTTGAAACTGAAGGCTTAACGCGAAAACACCTTATGCATTGTGATAAACATGATCTAATAGCGCGGTTTGACGATAAAATCCAAAATTTTTGAGCAAGCAAATGTGACAATGTTTTCAAACCGGGGTGACAATTTTGAATATGAGTTCTCTCGATTATCAGCTCTGTTAAACGAGAGCATCGAGGAAGAATGGCGGGATGCATACTCTCATAAGATATATCCGCATGTGATAAGCGCCCGCCCACCCTAAGGACTCCCCGTTCATCAAGAAATGGGTTTAACTTACGAAGAGGCTTAGGACACAATGATTTTGAACAAAGAGCGTGTATTTCCTTTTCAAAAAAGATAGCTTGAACTCTTTTCACAAGAAGCATCAATGCCATATACAATTCTTCTTGATGAAAGTGCGCTGTCAATTTTTTGTTACTCGGTTGACAATTACGAGCAAATCGATAACAATAAGCAATAATACGTTCTATTTTATCTAGAGATGAATATCTTACGAGTAATGCATCCAACGATTCTAATGATACCAACGAACACAGTGTAGTTTGTTTATTTTCGATCTGGCAGTACTTCTCTGTTTGAGCCGTCATAGCAGGTTCTTGAGAAGGCCAGTTTTCGGAATCCAAAAGTAACCATTTAGGGCCATTCCACCATAATAAATGTTCGACCAACTCACTAGCGAATAAACCCCTAGACGCACAATCCGCGGGATTATCTGTAGAGGGAACATAGTTCCATGAGGAAGGATGTAGAACTTCTTGGATATAACTAACGCGGTTAGCCACGAATGTCTTTAGACGATGGGGAACTGTTTTGATCCAACTCAGAGATACAATCGAATCAGTCCATGCAACAATTCTCGTGAAGGTTAATTCATCCGAGTAAATCTGACGAAGTGTAGCAACTAATTTAGCTAACAGGAATGCACCACACAGCTCTAATCTTGGTATCGAAATAGTTTTTAAGGGCGCTACCTTCGATTTTGCCATTAGTAGCTGTACATTAACTGTAGAGCCGCAGTGAATGCGAAGATAAGCTACGGCAGCATATCCCTTTTCAGATGCATCGCAAAACAAATGAAGCTCATAGAAAGCAAGTGAATTGAGGTTCAAATTTCTGGGAATTGTTAAGTGAGATATTAGCCACATCTCTGACTGAAATCTGGCCCACACACGTTCTATGGCTTCAGGGACCTTGTCATCCCAATCGAGACCCAATGACCACAGCTGCTGTATGATAGATTTGGCCACCATAATTAAAGGCGACAAAAATCCGAGGGGATCAAATAACCTGGCAATGTCCGACAAAAGTGAACGTTTGGTGCAATTACTGCTAAATGTGCAGACGCTGTATGAGAACGAATCAGTCGCAGGTATCCACTGCAAACCCAAAATTTTTACTGCAATATCATTATCAAAAGGTATAGGAATTTGAGATTGATCTTCCGACAAGTGTTTTAACAAATTTGGATGACTTGCAGCCCATTTCCTCAATTCAAATCCTCCTTTAGCAAACAATTCAATTAGCTGTTGTTGTGTGGCCAACGCAACTTCTATTGAGGGAGAACCACTAACGATGTCAACATAAATGTCTGATTTCAAAACCTCGGCAGCAAGAGGAAAATTAACAGCTTCGTCTGAAGCTAACTGATTAATGGTACGAAGTGCTAAGAAAGGTGCTGAAGAGACTCCGTATGTGACTGTTTTTAATCGAAAGTCCTGGACAGGTTGATCTGGAGACGATCTCCAAACTATCCTCTGGTAGTCACAGTGAGATGGCTGTACAAGTATTTGCCTGTACATTTGTTTGATATCAGCAGTGAAAACAATTTTGTGAAGGCGAAAATGTGACAGGAGTATGACGATATCTTTTTGCAACTTTGGACCCACCAACAAACAATCATTTAATGAGACACCATTTGCGTCGCGACAAGAAGCATCGAAGACGACTCGAAGTTTTGTCGTTGTACTCTCAGGCCGGACGACGCAATGATGCGGTATATAATAACCATCAAAGTTTTTTGGACGTTGAACGATCTCCATGTGTCCAGAATCTAAATAATTTTGCATGAAATTTGTATAAGCTTCAGAAATAGGCGGATTTTGAGCTAGTTTTCGCTCCAACGAATAGAGGCGACGGAGGGCTATTTCACGAGATCCAACGAAGTTTTGTTCAGTCTTGAACGGCAACGAAACTACATAGCGACCGTATGTATTACGATACACGGTTTTTTTGAAGATGTTTTCACATTCGATATCTTCAGGAGATAACATCGCGACATCTGGTAGATTTTCGATTTCCCAAAATTTTAGCATCGTTTTGTTTAGCGAATTGTCTAGTGTAAGGTGAAAAGAATTTACCGACGAATGCGAATACAATGACGAATTACCCATTAAGATCCACCCAAATATTGTTTCCATGGCCACCGGTTCACTGAATTTCCCGAAAACTCGACTACATTTTAAAATCCATGGAAAAATCGATGCGCCTAAAAGCATGTCGATTTTGCCTGGTCTATCAAAGGATGAATCCGAAAATTTTATATTCACAAGATGTTTCCATTGTGAAGTATTTAGTCGAGTATTTGGCATTAAACCGCAAATTTGTGGAACGAGTACAAAATCCATACGATATGATGGATCAGTTTGAGCAATGGGACGGACGATGCATGTGGTTTGACCTCGAGGTATTGACGAAGGCAGGTCGGATGTATCTTGTCCCATTACGTATAAAGGAACATCAATCGAATTTCTGCGTAACTTTAAACGATGAAAGCATCTTTCAGTCAAAATATTTGCTTGGCTTCCAGAATCCAATAAGGCCCTTACTACATGAGGGTGCCCTTGCGAGTCAAGAACCTCCAATTGTACTGTCGCTAAGATGACTGAACATGCATTCGAAGAACACTGCAATGGAGTGCTTGTAGAAACAAAAAGATTGGTGGGAGGATCTATACGACGATCCGCTTCAGAACAAACTTCACTAGGACCTACGGTATCTGGTATCGGCTCTTGTGGTGATTGAGGTGCGAAATGAAGTAAGGTATGGTGTTTCGAGTGACACACCTTACACGACGACGACGAAGAACAATTTTTTGTCATGTGGTTAGATCTCAAACAATTGTAACACAATCCTTTCTGTTTAGCTAATTGATATCGATCGAAGGGGGATTTCTTCTTTAAGATTGGACATTTGTAGATCGAATGATCTGAAGAACAAACCGAACAATTCTGTGACGAGTCAACACTTTGGGTTACCAAAGTAGAAACGTGCGAGTGACCTTTCAAAGGTGACGAAAGTCGTTTGCTTGAGGGTAACGAATCGAGAGATTTACAATGATTTTTCAAAAACTTTATCAAAAGGGCTAAATTTGGAATTTCCTCAGAGGAAGATGTCAATTCAAACTGCCGACGGGTTTCATTATCTAGCTTATCCAGTAAAAGCGTAACCAGAATAAAATCCCATTGATCTGTGGGAAGACCAATTAGTTTAAGCGCCTGAATATTCTCCGAAAACGAATCAATTAAATTACGAAGATTTTTGGCAGATTCATCTCTCAAGGTGGGTAAATTTTGAATTTCCCTCCAATAAAATGTTGCTAAGCTTCGAGTATTGTTATAGCGTTCTAACAGCGATGAGTAAACAACTGGATAGTTATCGTTGGTCATTGGCAACGTTTTTGCAAGCGTTAATGGTTCCTTCTTTAGAGAAGAAATCAGATATTGAAAACGTTCAATGTTTGAGAGAGAAGCGTTATTATGTATCATTGAGGAAAACATATCTCGATAAGTAGGCCACATTCGCAAGTTACCGTCAAACTCCGGCAAATTAACTTTTGGCAATTTTACAGTTGAGTGTGAAGCAGCGTTTGGAGCTACTCTTTCGATTTCATGTCGCGTTGGACGCGTTTTTTCAAAAAGTTGTTCGTACCGCGACAAAACGTAATAATAATCGTTATCAAACGTTTTGCGAATTCTATCTTCTGCTTCAAAGTCAGGTTCCCTCTGAGCTGATAAGTTTGTCAAAATTGAAACGTGTAACTGTTGAAATTCTTCATACAATGAATTAACAGTAGAAAATCTAGCCTTAAACAAGCTTTTACTCAAAGGATTGGCATCTGCATTTTCCGCGAGATTTTTTGTTTCTTCCATCCGATTAACAACAACGTTTCGACAAGCTACTAATTGTAATTGTTTCGCGGTCATTGCATTTACTAATTCAAACAATCGAGTAAACAGAACCGGTGTTCATTCAAAAAACGGGGTACAAGAAACTATAGATAAAACGAGAGAGCGATACGGTTTGGCCGGCCCGGACGACAGCACGGCGACACGATTAACAGGATTTCAATTCAATTTCTAATAGCTTTGCAATAGCGTCAAGATGTACAACAAATAATAAGTGCGAATGTTACAACAACGAAATCAAATAGCGAATACTATTAGCGCAATTAGTGCAATCAGATCCGGCTCGATAAAGGACCAAAATTTATGTTCACGTAGGGCTCAAAATGAGCTCCGTTAACGCTTACCAAATGACAACAAATCGGCTCAGGCACTTACCTTAGTGTAAGATGGGGTGAGTGTGAGGGTGTGTTTGTTGCATGCGTGTGTATGTGGACTTGATGCACTAGCTGGCACGTCTATAGCTGCGAAGATGCGATCGAACAATGTATACGTGTGTGCTTCAAAACAACTCAAACTAACTAATTTCTTGATGCTCCGTGATTCTTCGCGCACGACGAAGGAGTCAGGAAAAAAAAGGAATGGAACTAGGTACCCTAAATAAGTGCCCGAAAAACCAAACTAAATAAGCCAATTAATTGAAAAATAACAAAATGTTGATCCTTGTTATCGAACAAATACGAAAAACTATAAAATTCTCTAACAATGTTATTATTATTATTTTACTGAGGGCAATTGAAAACTATAGTTATTGTCCCATGAATTCTGCAACCGACTGTACATTTAAAAAGCACCTTCTTCAGTTTAGCTAGAGATGTGAGGCAAACTTGATTTGTGCTGTGTCGTCTAATTCGGAGATGAACTAGCCTGTATCCCTCTGCAATGAAACCTTAGCTTGTTTAGCCCCAGTACCTTTTAGGTGTATTACACCATTAATCCTCTACTACTAATAAATCCTGAGATACACTCAATGGGTGCTTATGCGACCTTCCCGGCCTCAATAAATGGTATCCCGAAGAAACGCTCTATTCTCTCCATAAGTACTAGACATTCAGAATATGGCATGGCGTTTCATCCTCCTCCATGCATTTCCTATATGTAACATCACTGTTTCTTTAAAGGGTAATGTCCTATAATTAGTCCAGCTACTGTTGCGCTGTTAGCTGAGCCCTACTTAATTGCAGCAGTTCTTTAACTTTCAATTCTGACGAACTCTCCATTCAGCTATTGTAAAGTTAGGCAAAATGGTATTGTCTTCAATATAGAAACATCTGTTGACTACTGCAAATGTACAACTCTGTTCGTGAGTTTTTTCTTTAGCTTTTGGTTACTTCAGTGTACAAATACATAGGTAATTACAAATGTGGATAACGCGATCAATGAAATTAGTGGGTATAGACAACTTATTATTGTCAGTAAGGTTTAAACGAATGGGTTCCATGTATTTTTCCATTATTTCTAAGCACTATTTTATAGTGTTAGGGTATTAATAGAATCTGGTTAACAAATCTGTTTGTAAGCAAAGAGTGACGTGTCATAGTTCAATAAAAATACCAACCCTATTTTTTTGTAGATTTCTCCCTGCGGTCGCAACATAATTGCAATTAAAATTCCTACTGTTTGCTCAAGCCCCTTCCAAACATATGCTGTTTATCATCAACACACATGCCATCTTGCGCCATATTGTAGTTGCATGCGCTGTTTGACCGAAATTATATACGATGCGGTCGCGCAAATGGCTGGTTATCCGCAAATTAATAATAAAGCTTCTCCAGCGCCGTGCCGTTTGTTAAACAGTGTCAAGTTAATGCATTATGGAAATGCTGCTCATACAAGACGCATATACGGTGAACCAGCTCCAATAGTCTACAGTTTGCAGAAATTCATGACTCGGCGCATAAACAAGATCAACAGTCAAGAAAAGAGAACGCAAAAAGTTCTTAATTAATTATTATTAGTTGCATAGAAATATTGCCTGTTTTGTGAATAAAAGAGCTGCAATCAGTAGTAACAGAGTAGAAGTTACCAAAGAAGTAAAATCAACCAATCATGGAAAACATTTCTGAAACTGTTTTCCGTTTATGCGCTATATTTATGCCGTAGTACCGTTGTTCGTTCTAATTTTCATTTACTCAGTTGTTATACTATTGACTCTTCAAATAGCCCAGAATAACGAGTAAAGCGTCAATCTACCACAAAGAAAGAACATTTTTATACTGGATAGTTGGAGATTTTTAGATTTGAGGGAGAGCATTAAGTTGTAATCACGGTGTTAGGACGAAGCCGTTGCCCAAAGCACCCGGCCAAAGCTAGTTTCTTCACATTCGTATGTGAGAGCAATGCAAATGTGGGTCCGGGTGTTCTGATGTAGCATTGTAAGTCGTACGTACAGCCTTCGCTCGCTGACATCGTATTATTTATTATAATGTATAAAAGTTTTCAAGCGATTTTTTTCCACTTTAATGGGGCATTATAGTTAGGCCTTTTTGTCGAAGTGACTACGATAATAATAATGAAATAGTGGGTTGGTAGAATCCCGTACGTAAAAAAAAAAATAGGGAATTGACTTATAAAGCGACTTAATTTGTGCAAAACATTTTATTATATCCAGAACATTTTTTTTAATTTCAGATTAGAAATTATGTTTGTTTGATAATTTCCTGTAGTAAATTGAGTTCTCAGACTTTTTTTGGAACATTTGTAATATTTATGCAACATATACAGAACGCTTTTTGTGTATAAACCTTTAAAATCAACTATATTTGGTAACTGCACAGTTGTTAATGACAAAAATCTGCTGAGGTATGTTTCGTCTCTTGTTGTCTTCCCAATGAAAATAAATTCCCAAATCAAATAAAAGCAAACAAGTTTTACATGTAATTTTGAAGGATATGACATTGAATAACCACGACATTGTTCCAGACAACATTGAGTCCAACATAACTTTCTATTCATCAGACTTCTTGACAAAACTTCTCAAATCAACGTCGTGTACGGTTCGCAAAAAAAGCGTTTTATAAGAAGGACGTAGATTTTAGATCTCATACCGTTCCAGAGCTAAAGTCGTTAAAATCCAGAGGTGACAACCCAACCAATGTTCTTAACAATAAAAAAGATGTAAAAAATATTTTAATAATCAACATTCGTTCTGTTGAAGGTTTTTAGTTGTCTACTGAGGAAATGTCTGATTCTTTTAAACATTTGTTTATAAGGAACTAGATGTCCCTGTTCCGAACATTAATTACATGTCTTTGCGCTGGTGATTAATAGTTTGACCATAGGCTCAATACGGTCGTCCCGGTTAAGGAAACCGATGATGAACGCATAGAATACGCCATGTAGATTATGCCATTATCTACGTGTAAACTATGTAAAACTCTTCTTTGAAATTAGTTGTACTTGTATCCGAATTTGATAGCGCGTAAAAAATAGTTTTCTTAGGATTCTAATCGATATGGTCGTGGAAAATAAACCTTTCAAACATATGCTTTGTCTTTAGGGTCCCAAAGAAGTAAGAAAACCATTTGGTTGATGACTTACTTAAATACATATAATATGCAAGTTTATAATATAGATATTAAAAAAAAATAAGCAATTCGACGCATAGAGAAGCCAACAAAACAGGGAAATTAAAAACCAAATAATTTCCATTTAGATAGATAGATAGATAGCCATACGAGTAATATAATCGTCATATTTTCTACTCAAAATCTACGCTAAAGTGTTTTATCTACATTCTTTATGCGTGTAACGCAGAAAAATATAATTTACGAGTAGACGCCCATCACTGAAAGAAACACACCAGCAAAATTTGCAGGTACAAAGCGAAAGATCTACAATCTACATGAAGGGCTGATATGTGAATTTGATAAAATACGTTTAAACTTACAATGCAATCCACGTTCTGCGGTATGGAATTGCCCGTATTTTAAATTTCCTCTGCAGAATTAACTATACCCCTTTCCACCGACATGTTTTACCTGCTGCGCAGTCTTCCACACCCTGTTTGTTTAGCTAACCACAGCATCACGTATCGTTATGAATTATGACAGAAACTATCTTGGAAATAATTTCCGTTAGTTCCAGACTCCTGCAGCCCGCGGAAAAACACGTTCGCACCGCTTCTCCCTCTTCCGTGACAGCTTTCCTCCGATACAGCCTCGTGACTGACGCTTTGACGCAACACACGTGAAAGCTTCTGTACCGGCTTTTGCAGGAGCAATTTCTCCCGTAATTGGTTTTTTAATTAATTTACTATCGCAAGGGCGCTTAACAAGGCCTCATCGCGTTGTGGTGGGCCCAATTAGTTTTTACTCGGTGGATATCAAAATGATCAGCCGATCCTTTGCAAAGGAACTGGCATGTSGCTATCAAGCTGTAATTTCCAGCGACTATGTGTAATCGGTAGCTGTGGAGMGGTGTTTTCCAATTAAAACTTAGTGCACTAATTGTTAATGAACAGCAGAGCGTCTGGGCTAAATCATCTCCCTTCCTATGCGACAAAAGGGTCTTAGTATAGATTAACTGCTAAAACCTCTGTGTAACAAGGTTGCATATAAAAATCACTACTACTTTGTTTGAAAGTGATTCTCGCCTCGTGTGGGTAATTAAAAAATATGAAGTGTATTGTCATAGCAACCCAAGTCGACTAGATAAAACCATAAGAGCATTTTCTGTGCTCAATTCCGCCAGAGATTAAAGTTTTGTGAAGTTCGCAAATATGGTCTTATGAACAGTATAATGAATCAAGATAGTCGTATTTTCTTTATATAATCAGGGCGTCGGTCGCAATAAATAACAAATCCTTTTACCTATACGCCAAGCTTTCGGAGGTGTTTGACTCCTTCAGGGCCTAAAATCTTCTATTTACTTTATATACAATACTTTATATATTATATATTATAAGAAGTAATATGAACAACTTATTAAAAATTTACACCTACTTACTCCATTTAAAAAGAATTGTGTTTCATAATCACCGTCATTGTACCTGCTTGCATGCTTCATGTCATCGAAATTGATTAAGTAAATAATAGGTATATTATTTGTATGTTTCGTCAATTTGGCATAATTATCTTATTAATTTTTTAAATGTAATTTCCCTTAATGTTAGAATTAATTTGCTGGTTTTCTGATGCTACTCTGTTGTTGGTTTCTGTGATCCTGTTAAGCTCCCTTAAATAATTCATCACTAGAAGTAAGTGTTACATGTGGTTTTGTATATAAAGTAAATAAAAGATTGTAGGCACTGAAGAAGGAGTAAAACACCTCCGAAAGCTTGACGTATAGTTAAAAGGATTTTTTATTTATTGCGGCCGACGCCCTGAATATATAAATAATCTACGAGTATAATAATACAACGGTCAATATTTTAAGTCATAATTAATCAAGATAGTATTCAGAATCTGTAATACGTATGTATGCAAGCCTTTACCTCTGAAACCAACAGTAACTAATTTTTCTTACAATATTCGAAGCTCTATCATTACTAGTTGTAAATTGCATCTTTATTTATCTACAGAATTAGATACAATACATAATAATAGCGATTTATACAGTAATTAATGTAACTGGTTATCTACAAATTATAATAAATTATTCTCAAGTAAGATAAGCTTGTCTATGATAGATTAAGTACATGCCAAAGAAGAGCAAAATCCTTTTCATCCAAAACAAGATAAAAACGCTTATCAGGACACCACCTCGTTTAAGTTAAATTTTGTAAACATACTTCAAGTTGTCCATAAAAATACTCAAACGAAAGTGAAAGTGTTGTATGCTTGAATGAAAAAGTGGCAGGTAATATCACGTTATTGATTTATTGTTAGATTATTGACAATATCCTATATGAGTAGGTATTTTGTTCATAATAATAGTGGGTGTACTCAAAAGCAAAATTAAGCAGAAAAGCCACGTATTAGTACTTGCCCTAAATTGGCTCATTCAAATTTTTGAAGCCGTAAGGAGAAACTAGATTTCCCCAACGCTAACAAGTTATACACATAAGAACGAAATATAAGTAAGTCGATTTGTCAATATTGTACAGTGCACCCTACCGCAACTACAATTTTTTGTTTTTTTTTTACTTTACTCGTGTCTTCTTTGTAGTCATTAAGAATATTATAAATGCCTACTAAAAACACAACCTCGAAAAGACGATATTTTATTAGTACTCCCGCATTAATTTAACAGATACTTTTCGAGTTCGTTAGTAGCTTTCAATACGTTTACAAAAGGTTCCTTTTAAAATAAGTAAGTAGCCATGGTTTAGTTATTACTTGGACATGTTTCAACCAACTTCAAGTAAATTTGTTAAATCTAATGTATCTTGTAGTTAAAATAATTATTCAAATAAAAATTTATTTTTAATTTAGCACGCTGTTAAGTTGGACTATAAAGTATAAAATAATTTCTTCTAGCCCATACAGATTTATAAATCATGCAGATTCCCAGATTGTCCAGATAATTTGTGATTACGAATTTTTTAATAACTATTAAAAACTTGTAATATTCAAAAACATGGGGCGCACGCAATAGATAACTAATGCTTGAATATGCGGCCCAAATGTTTTGTTTTAAATCTTACAAGTAATTTTATAGCTATTAAAAATTTATAATCACAAATTTTCTGGACGGCTGTATGGGCTAGGAACCTGCATAAGGTTATAAATATGTATCGGGGCTACGAAAAATTATTTTTTACACTTTTAGTCCAATTTGGAAACGTCGTAAAATAAAATGAGTTTTTGGATATGTATTTTCTGCTTTATCGTTTTTAGTCGTGTGTGTGTAATTCTGCAACCGCTTCTAAATACCGTTATGAAATTTCAGACAATACGAAAAATATTGGTTTATTTCAGGTTTTTTCACCTAATCATATCTGAGATAAAAATCTGTTACATCTGCATTTCAATAAAAAAGGTTTGATGAAAAAAGTTGGAGTTAACAGTCCGCGGTGTTCCCAAGTGGTCACCCATCCAAGTTTTTTTAGGTAACTTCCCGCCATAATTAACGATACTATTTTGATATTGTTTTATTGTATTTAGTGTTCCTTCTGGTTCGAGGCTTTAACCTTTTTTTCGTTTAATTTTTACTTCCATCCTCTGGATTGAATGTGATAATATTGAATTTTGACAGTTTTGTCCGAAGCCAAGCAACGCCCTGCACTCCCCCACTCTTCAGGGTGCCGCTTGAATTATTATATATATTTAATACATAGTCGATAAAACAATTGGGTCAGTCGGTATGCCCGTTTGTCTGTGTAATTCTTGAATTGTCCTGTATCTGTTTGCTGTCAATATTAGTCTTTAGCATTTGTTTTGGAGTCGTTGAATTTGATTTTTTTGTTTCTGATGTCATTGCCAGCACAGGAGCAGCATATGTGATCAGTGGTCTAATGATAGAAGTGTAAATAAGTATTTTATTGATTTTGTGTAGCAATGAATGTAATGTTCTAAGACAACTGTTCAATTTTGAGATAATTTTCTGAACGTGTATGTAAAATTCCAGAGCGGAGTCTAGCGAAACACCTGGATATTTAACTGTTTTAGTTGGTTCTATTGTTTTGTTTATAATATGCAATTTTTGTGTAGATATAACGTTGGTGAATTTTCAAGTAAATGTAATAATGTGTCGGACTTGTCAGCGTTTAGTTTAATTTTCCAGTTTTTACCGAAATTTTGCATTTTGTTTACATGAATTTGATTTTGTTGTATTGCTGTTTGTGCATAATATGAGTGTGCATATGTAGCCGTTTAATCAAAGAGAGTTGGGCAATGAATGGAGCCATGCGGTTCTCCTGCTTTTAGTTTTGTCATTTTGTATTCTAGTCTGTTTACCCATACACTATCAAATGCTTTTTGGATGTCCAGCAAAGTCATGACAGTAACCTTTCTTTGTCAAAATTTTGAATATCATGATCCTGATTTGTTGCATTTCTGTACTATGTCCTGGTCTGAATCCAAATTGTTCGTTTTTGAATATATTGTTCAGTCTTTTGTATATCGTTTTTCTGTTAATTTTGCCAAGGAGTTCAGGTAGTGTGGTTTGAATTGTTTGCCCTGGTGCTGTCATGTCACATATAATTATGAGGTGGTTCTTATTAATTCTGAATAAACATGAATGTTCTTTTGTAAATTATAATTGTCCGTCTATTTAATGAGTGTATCACTATTATTGTTGCAACATATAAACCTTAACAATTTACCAGTGGTGCACTATATTATGGATGTACTACCTTTATACAGTAATTTGTAACTGACGTTGAAAGATAACGAATGCCTAAAACCACTCCATTATTGTACTTTAACGAATTGCGGAATTACCCCAAACAACCAAGGTAAACATGACAAAAACGTAGAGGGTTTTCATGCAAATCGTTGGTTTTGCATATTCGTCATCAGGGGCCCTGTTCTCGTATTTACTTAACGCAAGAGTTTAGCGGCAGCCGACGGAGATATTTTAAATTTTCATATTCATTTATTGAATCCCAGAACCTTCTCGAAACAGGTAAAACGGTTAATATTCAAATTGCTCGTGCCAGTTTGTTTCACAAATGAGGCAATATTCCGTTGACGGAGAACTTGTTCTGTCGCCTAAATTAATTTTTTCTTGTACCCACTCGTTACGTTACGAAGGTAACGAACTTATCCGGAAACAGTCGAAATGCGAAGAAAGCAAATTTAAATAATGCGCTTGTTTATATGCGCTATGTAAATCTAAAAATAACTTATTTGTGCGGGAACCAAAACTTTCGAGGGCTGTACTGCTCAGCGCTTCCTGTTCTGTGCGAAATGAATACGTAACTATTTGTCAAGGAGTGGAAATTTATGAAGTATCGAGTTGCTATCTCTGCATTTCTTAGAAATGGGAAGTTTGTCTGAATACCGTATTCTAGTCAAGTAAAAGGTGAAATGCTTATAGCTTGAGTTGTAAACAAACTAAAATCGTCTTATATATTTTGTAAGTAACTTGAAGTGATTTGAACTGGTATAGCAGTTACGAAGCATAACCGCAAAAAACTATAAATGTTAGAAATTTCGAAAAAAAGCAAACAAATAGCAACTGCTAATTCTACGCTGGCTGCCAGGAGGCAATAATAATAATTTTTAACGTGTTCTCGGTAGCTATCACACAATTTAGTGGTTTCAAAGACTGCAGAGTGAAATTGCAGCCGAAATGGTTTCGCTTTTTTAAAGTTGTTTAATTACAATACACAGGGTATCCGATTCTCTCTGGGAGCTATTTAACATTATTCTTTTTATGGAATATCCTTTATCGTGGTACACATATTTTATTCGTTGTTCGAAGAAGTACGAAACAATTTACAATATCAATCCAAACTTGGGAAATAAATGCATGAAGCCATTAAATTAGTATAGGTACACTGCTTTGTTCTTTATTTTAATGTGCGTGGGCTTTTGCACTATTAAAAGCAAAATTTGATAACTTTTAAATCTTGTAAGGTACTGATAACCGTTTTACAACATTACATATTTCCAAATAGTCTGGTACTATTGTTTATAGAATAATCAGTGTTGTATTTGTACTGTCGATGATTACGAAGAGTAAATAATAATAATTATTATTATTATCTTGATCTGCAGAGAGGTTTTTCAGTTTTTCCTCGAAAGGTTATGAATTAACTCCATGTATAGGCAATTTTCAAATCACAGAAGTAGTTTAACAACTTTCAGAAGATAACAAATTAATAATTTACGAGTTCGTGCAGGAGAAAATCCATCATTCGTAAAATAAATAATACAACACGATTTGCTAAACCTTCCACGAACGGAATACCTAAAAAACTTACGTACCGCCCATTCTAAGTACTATCAAAGACAAACCAACCTTTCATAAAAAAGGCGTTGTTAATAGAAAATAGACATAAACGGCATTGTTGATTTGTGAGTAATTGCTCAAAACTTGATAAGGTTTACTTGGTCTTAAAAAATTGTAGGTAAGGACCGTTCTTTCGCCATCATTTTGAAAAATTTTGCTATGGCGCATTCCGTAATTTTAAATCGTCCTCAATTTTACCGATTAATCACAGATACAGATAACTGAACTAAGGATACCGACGAACAAACGATTCGAAAACGTCCCTGCTTTTGCCGGCGAATTCAATCTTTTATGGATAGCCGATAGGTGGCGCCTCATGTTCAGTGTATAATTTTTGTAATAAGTTAAGCAAAATGCGCCACAATTTCCTGTTTACCGGCTAAACGTTAGCTTCTATTTTCATTTCAAGTCATAAAACTACAAATACCAACCATTTAGTATATCGTCATAAGCAAAGGGATCCTACAAGAGGCGACACTCTGTTAAAATCCTTTGTTGTTTGTTTGGAAATCCTCACCAATAACTTGAAACGCGTTCGTCCCTATAAATCGAAGTCAGAACCGGCGCGAAATTCAAACTTGCGTATTACCGCTGACTGACAGCCATCGACTGAACTGTTCATTCTGCGAAAAACMTTTATTCACAGCTTCATTATTTATTAATAATTTTAATTAGACAACAAAATAAATGAATTTATTCCAAAAATACTTAAATCTGTAGTTAGTTGTCATCTAATCAACATTTGCTTCTATATTTAATAGTGGTAATACTTGTATACTTTATATCATATTTTGACTTGTAAATAACGTTAAAAACGTGAACTAAGTAATTAATATTATTTTTACAGTTGTATAAGTTGCTAGTAAAAAATGAAAATCATTAGTTAGTGATGTTACACAATTATTAATTGTATTTTTTGTTTATAAAAAATATTTTACAAACACTTGGTATTTGTAGGATTAAAAAGATAATCTGTGTTAGATTTAAGTTATTCAAAGAACTGAAGATACATTACTTGTTTTATATTGATATCAGTTTTACTGTATCGTATTTGCAGGGTATCTTAAAAAATATATTAAATATAAAAATATCAGCGGTATAAATCCAACTCTTATAAAACTTATTAAGTTTCAACTTTCAACTCAATGTTCTTTGGGGACCTAAAAAACCGAACCTTCTCAGCATCTCTCTTTAACGAATAAACCGAACACTTGCAGTTCTTGTAACTGCAAATACTGCCTTTTCCACGTTCTGCCATTTTAAACTTTTATAGACACAACCAAGAAAACTGAAATTACTGTTTTTGTTTATTGACAAATGTGATCTATCCACTAGCGCTCCGATGCTCCGCAGATGCCAACAACATATCGTTCGGCGTTGCCACATGCCACATTTTTAATTCGTGTACAGCCAGCCCACAGGAGCAGCTCGGTTGTTAAAAGGCGAATTGACTTTAATAGAATATTTTAAATCGACCCCCGTTACAAACGGCACGATAAAAGTGCTTAGAATTCAGCGTTACTATGACAACTATCGATTTAACAGTGGATTAAAGTTAATCCACCTTTCTGCAGTCGGGTATTTGTCAACAGTATTAACTTGCAACGAATTATTTATAATTCGGCAACAGCCTATAGTAAGATAGCGGCCTTTCGAGAATAACAACGATTGTTTCCGATTCAGGACCTTTAAATCAGAGTCTTTTCTATCTCTCTAGTGAAAAGTGGTTCCTTTTTCAGGTGTCGCCTCTTGTAGGTCATAAATATAAAATTGCCGTATAACGACAATGCTTATTAAGAAGCTACGGACTGCCGCACATTTATTTGTTTTTTTTTCTCTAAGCGACCTTAAATTTCGCCAAATCGAATGTTTAGCAGAACCCAAACTATGATAGATTCAAAAACACTTGAAAGGTAAATGAAACTTGTAAAAAGGTACTTAATTTAAAAAATAGAGCACTTAATCTATCCCGTGTCGGACCATATTGAAAGCTTATAGCACATATTCCTGTGTCACGTCCTCCTATTGTATGATCATTACTGTATGTTTTACTCTGAATAAGATGAAGAAAAAGAGCTCAAAATGTAAAAAATCATATCTTGCCATCTACCGGTGACATTTGAAAACTCTTTCAACCATCTTTCTAAAGAAGGCCACTTTTGTTCCATGACAGATGGCAAGGATCATTATCCTTTTAGGTGGAGTTGTCCGTAATCATAGAAAATGGTTAACGTCTAGGATAGACGAGTAGTTAAACCTACCAAGTATTCTGTTAATAGCGCAAGTAATACGAATTTGACAAATGCGCCGTTTAGTGGTTATATTAACACCTCCGTCCACGAGACTACCAAGATATGTGGAATGTTAAAATCACGGTGTTGTGTTTTGTGTTTAATTTCACCAAGGTTGATAGATGGTAGAGAAGTTGGCCTCGTAACTGGGATGACGTCACGAGATGCCCGCTGTACGAGCTGTGTAAGTGTATTTAACAGTTCTGTAGTTCATATAAAGCTTTTTACTTTTTTACTATTAGCGTACCAAATATCGGATAACTTTTCGCTGACCATGAACTGGCGTTCTATTAAAACGTCTAAGGTCAGAATTTCAACGTTTATTGCAAGCACGTCAATATTGCCACATTTCTGATGCTAGAAATGATATGTAGCTTACATATTGGCGAAAGTAGCTTCTCTCAAGTGAAGAGAATCACCTTCCTTTTTTTCGTCTCCAAATCCATTTAGAAAGATCAAAGGATCTGGTTTTGAGGAAGACATTCAGGCTAAAGTTACAGGGACAGAGCCCAAGCGTATGTTATAAAACACAGGTAAAGTTTTGCTATTATTAATACGTATGTACCTATTGCACGCATATAATCGTTTTATATATACCCTATTTGCTGTTGAAACAAACAGACAAAAAAGATCAAGCTGACATATTAAGACACATAAGAGCTGAAGTAAAGAAGAGGGAAGATCTAGTAACAGGTTTAACTAAGAATTTTCCTCGTTTGACATAGTGCCTATTACTTACGTCGGCACTGTAGATCTGACATAAATGAAGATGTACTACGATAAAATTATGTAGCTCTGGCAAAAGAATGAAATGCGAAAAGAAGTTGAAGTACAGGTATCTTAATTTTTTTTTCATTTGACAATACAGCTCTGGTTCATGTAATAATTCATAGTACCAATGGATTTACACTTATTACTCCGACCTTCAACTTCCATGAAGTATCTTTTCATGGATGTTCCTGAGTCAACATGGAAAGTTGCAGGTTATCTTCGAAAACAACATCCTGTAAATTACTTTTTGACTCGGTTACCCCAAGAATTTTACAATTGCTTTCCCCATTCGCCCAAATTTGTTTATGCCAATTATCTTTTTAGTGAATTTGCCGTTTCGGTAATTGACATATGGTGTGTTCAATACACGACTATCTGCATATTATTTATTATACGATATGATAGAAAAGTTTGCTACTGTTTACGCTCTCTAGAGTAAGGAACAGATGCTACTGCGCATCTCATGACGTCATACGCGTTCAGCGACGAGGAAGCTGCGCCAGTTGTGAGGTAACCTGTAAACTCTAGTGGCCTTGCAGTTTCTCTATATTGCTTTGGCACCCAATGACGAGGTCATGCAAGCTCATGTAATCTTAAGTTCACAGTATATCGCTAGTTTAGCTTTCAATTATAATATGTGGTGGTAGCGACGTCGGCGATGCTGCTCCTTGCAGGACAGCTCCAAACTTTCCCAACAAATCGCCTATACACGTTAGGTGAAGTTACATAAATTAGTTGTAATTTGTTTTTATCTGTTGCCCCTAGAGTGTAGCTGTTGCTAATTCAATAGGCAGAACAAGATTCTGCTAGTCTCCTAATAACAAAGCTGGAGATGCATAATTGAAACCTGCCAAACTTTTGTATAAACTTTTTTACCCTAACTGAATATTAAGGGACCCTTAGGTGGGGCACCCTCTAAACATATTAGGCGTCTGAAAATATTAACTATATGGTCATTGAATTTTGATGGCTTTCTCCTATAAGCAAATATATAACCAATAGTTTTCATTAATATTGGTGTTTTAAGTTCACCGAGATCATTAGTTTCCTTTCTAAGCCCAAACTTGAAAAGCTATTACTACGCAGGTTAAACTCAGCCGGCACTTCGTAGTCTCTTATAGGTTTTCATTGCCTAGTGTACTATTTTAGAAATAAATCCTGAATGACATTTACCAGTTTACTACGCAAGGAGTGCTTTTAAGTAGACACGCGTTTGCACTTTGTCTTTACRATTTTGCAGCCCTCTGAGCGCATTCACTAGGTATATAAATTTAAGTATATGTCTGAGTTCACCATCCTCTTTATCGTCAWAGCAGTTCACTGGCGGTGAAAGTAAGGAAATTTACAAGCGAAAACCCAACAACAAACTAAAAAAGCAGTAACGTTCTTCTCTCTATGAATCCGAAACAAATTTTATGACGGTCGCTATAAAAGTTTATTGCTCTGTAAAACCAGTAAAAAAGATCTCGCGAACAAAGTTTACATCGGCACGTGGAGTTAGCCCAATTAGGTACTCGGACGTAGTACGAGACAAGTGCTCTTATTAAAATTTAATAAAATCCTGAAGCAGGAACAGGGAAGTGTACGCTAGAATATTAAACAGTAATAAAAGGTGCCGTGGGAAAGACGGTGTGAAATAGATTTGGGAAATGTTGAGAAAAATTATACGCAGTACGAGAAGAGACTTAATCTACCCCTATCCTTCGATGGATAGCAGGAACGGGTATTCAATAATTAAGGAACAGCGGTAGTACGGGATCGTGGATGATTTTCAAGATAAAGTTTAGCAACGCCATAAATATTGATGTCGCATTAAAGCTCTTTTAGTTTTGTGCTATGCTATTCATTCAGTACCTTGCCTTATTTCCAGTGGACAAACAGTCAACTACTACATAAAATATGGACGACATTTGCTACAGGGTGATGAGAATTATTAGAGATTATTTGTTTTGTGGGTTTCTTGCGTCAGTGTTCCAATTTTTTCTTAGGGGCCACTTGTTTTAGTATAAGAAATCTCTTAAAACACATTTAAGGAATACTTGACCATTATCTGTTTGGTAATTTCAGTGGTCACTGTAGGGCAAAGGTGCATTCTGCAATTATGATACATTTTTGAGTGGTAATTTATATACTGCTAAAACGATGTACACTTCTCTTTAGCATAGAACGAAATATGCCCGAACAAACCATTGCTTTATCAGGACCGTCTTGAGTAAAATAAAAGTACAGTTTTATTTCATATTTATTTATTTATTAATCACTCTCACTGTTATCACTGTCAGTTTCTCCTTGACTGATAATTAATCTGAAAGTATTAGCGGAAACTTAAAAATCTTCCACTTCTTCAACGTTTTTTTCGTAGTTTACCAACACTTGTTGGTCGATCTTCTACGCTTCGGTCGATATCAAATCTATTACTGTAGTACTGAGATTCGAGCGTTTTTTATCTCTTCAAATACATCTTTCAGGTACCTCCATATTAATTCAATCGGATTGAACACACAATGTTCGCCCATCTTGTCTTGCGATTTTACCAACCCTCTATAGGTTATTAGAAGATTAATCTCTTTAGTAACATCCCTTAATTGTTTTTTTTTGTTACTGTTGTCGGAATTTCAATATTGTTGTTTGTCATAGACAAAATAATTTGTTCCCTTTTGATGCTGTTGCAGGTTTGTTATTTTGTTGCTGCGAATAGTATTTTGCATTGTCCATGACAATTACCGAAGGAAGTCATTGATTGGTATTTTTTATTGATATAAGTAGGGCATTTTGTGCCTAAACATTTACACCCCTAGCATGCAGAATTATTATTCTTTTCCCCCGTGATAGTGGTATATTTGCATAGCAATCGTTTTTACCATCCGATTAATCCTTCTTTAACAACACACCGGGTATCTTACCACGTTTCATATAAATAAATTTATGGGGTGTCTCTCTTGGCAAAATGGTCCCATTTGAGTCTCCCATTTGGTGCTCTTTAAATCGTGGTGTTTCCATTATGATCATTCATTTGTCAAGTGTTTTGCAATACAATCCAATGATTTGCAAATAAAACCTGAACGATTCATCATCAAATCAGTTTTGTTTGTAAAATGGCAACTGTGGGAACTATATTTTGTTTATACATGTCATATACAACTTTTTCAATTCCAGTTCTTAAATAGTAAAATAATACAACGTGCTAATTATAAACATATTAGTTATCGTAATTTGCTTACCTAAACTTTCATCTAATCTACTAAAGGTCTGCTTTTCAGATTATCTATTTCAACAATACTCCTTTGTAAAACATAAGTATAAGGTAACTGCAGCAGGTCAGTTGCTTCCTTAATGGGTTTAGGGTATCTTTTTCTGATACGCGATTCGTGAAAATTAAAGTTCAATTATTTCGTGTCGGGATAAAGATGACGTCTCCTTTCCCAGGAAGTTTCTTTACGATCAGATCTTCCGTCACGTAGTTTTGGAATAAGACAGATTTGTTCCTCAGATTCAGTACTCCCCAAAGACGAAACGTCTTACTCACAATTGACAAAACACAACTAACAGAATCGGTGTGATGCCTAATGTGTCAATGCAACAATATCTTATCCATTATGTGACAGTCGCTAGGTAATTATTGTTAAATTGAACTGATACATGTTTACAAAATTATGTTAGCTACTACATCCCTGACTACCATCACCTAAATATGTGGGAGAATATTTCACTCGTAACTCTTCTATACTATTCTAAAAATTCACAGACCCACATTACCTGAGAAGCAATTAACAAGATTACAAAGATAATCCCAAAGGTTAGTTATCGCTGGGCGCATTCGTCCCCTGCCCAACAAAATACTGCCCTGCACATTCCATGACCCTGCAAACCAGACGAGGCTCGTGCTGAAATTTATGACTCCCATTGTAGAAATATTCATCAGATCTTTTATATAGAAGTATTTAATTTTTTAAACTACATTTTTAAACAAACTTAAACGAACCGCCCATAATGTTCTGTCAAAATTCTTCCTGCATAAGGCTGAGGTTCGTAGGACTATCACACGCTTGTCAAATTTCAGCACGATCTGTCGCATAAAAGTTTTCGAGATAAGCGAATAAACAAGTCAACTTTAAGTGTGTTTTTCAATTTTTATAATATCGCATTCTGCAGACCAAATAATCTGCCTTACATTTTGTGTTTCAAACGAAATATCGTGTGCTAACGCGTTCAAAATGTTGCAGAAGGCTTATCCGAATTGTCATATTGTTACAAGCCTCTGCGTATAATTGGTATAAGTCGTTCAAAGGGGGTCGTACAGAAGTTGAAGATTTGCCTCATGAACGCCGTCCACAAACATCGACTGAGAAGACAAACATTGAAAAAGTGAAGGAAATGATGCTTGAAAATGGTCGTGTGACTATTAGAGAGATATCTGATGACATGGGAATATCATTTGGATCAGTGCAAACCATTTTACATGATACTTGTTCCAGAAGTGCTGAATTTTTAGCAAAAAGATCAACGCAAGTCTGTCTCTAAAGAAATGCTTACTGTGAGTGATACCGGCAAGCAACGCATCATAACTGGTGACGAGGCGTGTGTGTATGAATATGACGTCGAAACCGCACGACAATCGGAATGGCGCGCAAAAGATGAGCCGAGATCCAAAACACCTCATTAAAGTTGCTAAAAAATCAAGACAATGTTGATTGTTTTCTTCGATTATCAAGGTGAATTCCTTCCGACTGATCAAACAGCTAATGCTGCATGGTTTGTGCAAATTTTACCGAATTTGAGAGAAAAATTTCGTCTATTACGGCCTGAATTATGGACAAATAAAACATGGTTTTTGCATCACGATAATCCACCGATTCACACGGCTCACTTAACAGGCGATTATTTAATCAAAAACAACATACACTTCATTTCGCAAGCTTCGTATTCACCAGAGATGGTACAACGTGACTTTTTCCTCTTCCTAAAACTCAGATTACCACTTCACAGAAAGAATTTTGAAACTATTGGATTTATAAAAGATAATTGGAAGAGGGAGCTGAAGGCGATACCAAAAGAGGCGTATGAAAAGTGTTATAAGGACTACTTTGAAGGGTACAAAATAAATGTTGAAGAATAAACTGAATTTTTGCATTTTATTTAAAAATTCTAGGTTATATTTAATCATAGTACTATGTGGATTGACCGTAGGCGAGCTTAAAGAGAAAACTAGGATTCGAATGCTGGTAACCATATATGTGGTTTCGTTACGTAAAAAAAACGAAAAATTTAGCAATTACTTCGTATTATCTCAAGTAACGAGATCGGTGATTTCAGTATTTTCGTAGAATATAGCATTCTCGAACCACGCATGTTCAAAATATAACTCATGTCATTGTACTTCTTTCCCAGTAAGTCTAACAGACCACTTACTGTGAAGCGCTATCAGTAATGAACTATACAAAAATTAAAAAAAGACCAAATAGTTTTTAGCTAATATTTCGATTGCACTGCTTAATTCATATACCACGCAATCTAAAGAAAGTGATTGCAATGATGCGATAAACTTCGAACTGTACCCAAACTACGCCAGAAATGTGAGCTAGTTGGATGGAACTTTGACCATATGTTTAAGCAACTATTATAGCACGTCAATATCTAATCACAAGTTTTACAATAATTCAAACGATGACTCCAAAAAGAAGCGAAATGAACTAATTTACCGAAAGCAGTCGTAGAAGTAATCTCCACACTAAAACTATGACTACTCTGATTAGGGTGGGTAAAATCAAATTGCTACCAACAGGTTGTCCTGAAGCATGTACTTTGGCAGTTTGATTCAAGTCGTATAAATTGTCAGCTCATAACAATAATATGTCGCTATTGCAGTTTCCGGAACTAGCTGGTTCTTGCTATCCCTATGAGTTTTCCTACCAATTCAACCCTGAAGAGCCATAGCTTCCCCCCATATTGACGATAAAAGTCAAATTGCCAAACTCCGCTTTCCTGCCGATCTCTGTATCCTATCAAAACAAGTTGCCGAACTCATTTCATCCGCTATAGGAAAAGCATCGGCGATCTGCATTGCTACTGATGCGCGTCTAATGGTCAATTAAAGGCAGCAAGTTTTACTTTGAGGTCCGGAAACGGCGTCATCGATCATTATTCCGGACCGATGGTCCGTGGACCGGAACATTTTTATGGCCGCTCCGTACCTGCCTGGCATCTCCGAGACCGCCTTTGTTTCTTTTATTTCCGCTAGATGACGCAGCGACTTGCCCAAAGCTCCAAGTTTTCCTTTCGACTACACATCGCGCTTTCTATTGGAACCAACTTTGCGTAAGCCGAGCAGGCGAGGTCTTTTGTCGAACAGAGCAATAGCGAGAGGCTGATTATTATGGGTAGGAACGCACGTCAAAGTCTGCAACTACGGATGAGGCTTGCCTACTTACTTACTGGAAGCCAAGTCTAGCCTACTAACAGCACTACGCTAATATTGCATTAGCATTTAACAAAAGCAAGTGATAAGCAACATATGAGTTGGTTTTCTCCAGTCTCTCAAAAGGTGGCTTCCGTGCGCATAGCATGCTTCAAATCATTCAATATATTGGACTTATACACAGCCCTCGAAGTGTCATTGCAAGGAGAAAAAAAATGGGTAAACATTATAGTATCAAAGGATCAAGAAGAACGACAACGGACAACATTTAGTCAACAGCAATGCCGATAGCGGGAAATCATATTACAAACAGCATCGATATCGTACGGCGTACTGTTACTGTGCATTTATTCCTTATATCAAATACGAGGGTGAATGCTTTCAGCGTCCATAATATAAGATAATATTTTCTCGGAAAGACTGCTGTCGCTTTATTACTCTGACAAAAAGTTATTGGTCTTACGTTTCGATTACACCTGTAATCTTTGTCAAAGACGAAGAAACTCAAACTATGTTTGATCTTATTAAATGACGATTTCTGGTGGCATAAATCTGACTGCCCTGCTTATATCAATTCACATTACTATGTATACATTGAAGGCTGTGTAATATATGTGTAAATGGAATTGTATAATTTGTACTTAATGATCATTTTATTCAAAAGAAAAAGCAAGCAATGCAACATCGCAAAAAATTTAGGGAATGTGACACATCATTTACCTATATATCCGATAGGGTAGCTTAAATGGTCAACCCGAGAACATGGTGCAGAATCGAGTCATAAAATGGACCGAATTTATAAAAGTATTGCGTAAAAAATAATCATACTAACAATCAATCCTCTTAAACCCTACGTTTTCCGAGGTTCTGACCGTTCTTGGCTCCCTAGGCTTTCCTGATTCACCCACACCATTGGATTTCTTGAGTTTACGGAGTTCGAAACTCCAGACCAAAGGCCGAAAACATCGCATTGCTTTATTGGTTTACCACTCGTAATACATTATATTTATATTTACTCAAGCAATTCAGTCACTATCTGGCTAACCAATTAATGAAGCGGCTTATGCGCATCTAACAGCGCACTTTACATTACAACTATCAAGCAATATAACATAATCTACGTTTTCAGTTTTGTAAAGTGCCATTATCACTGCGCTCTCTAGTAATCTTCCTCTTGGCAAGCAATACTATTTGTGAGCAGTGTCGTAAAATCCGTTGAGAATAGCTAATAACGCCATACATCCAAACATTGTTGCTAGCGCGGTCGAATGATATAAAAGGTCCCATAAGTTTCGGCTTTATTACGTTTGGAACAACTCTTAATTTAATGTCAGCAGTAAAACATGTTCCAAAACGACAAACAAGTACGAATTAGCCTCGGTTACAGCCGTGACACATCGTAACGACGTTGCACTCGATGGTGACAAGGAGAATCGCGCCATTCCGACAGTGGCTTAGGGAGCGTATTTCGACAGTAAGAAGAGATATGCTCCAAATGTGATTAGTTGATTTTAAAAAAATGGTAAAAGGGAGGTCTTTAGAAGCAACGTGAGATTAATTAAAAGCTAAATCCATTACAGGAAATTGACAATGTGAAGAGACAAAATTGCTAATAGGTAAACACACATGACAGAAGAATATTTAGCTTATGTGCTCTAAAATTCGAATATAAAGCTGGCATACCAGTGAAACATTACGACGAAGAATTTGAAATTCTTTCAGTTCCATGGATTATACAGCCCGGGACATTTGGGCTAGTGTAATATTAATATAGAGCAAACCGAGTATATTCCCTGGCATCACTACATATTATAAAACAAGGTCCTCCGCCGTGTATGTCCGTCTGTTCGCGATAAACTCAAAAACTGCTGAACGGATGCAATTTTCACCGATGAATACAGTGATCATGAGGAAGTTTTAGATATACAATTTGTCAAGATATTGTGTAAATTGCTTGAAATGTAACGAAACCTGTAGTTTCGAATGATCGCATGTTATTGTTTTGTAGCAAGTATGGAGAGTCGGTTCAACATAAGTTTCGCAATAAATTATTCTTCCCCTACGTAAAGCAACAAACAATTCAAAGTTGTGTACAGAATGTTCGAACATAAGTCAATAATTCGCGTGCAGGTGAATGGCTTCAGGCAAAGCAACCTGAGCTTCACAGTATGGCTTATCTAAACTTTTAATATTCTGTAGAGTCCACATTGTACGCAGGCCGGCGGTGGGTTTATTTCTATTGCTGAGTATCGTGTTTAAAGATTGTTTCTCAAAGTAGAGCTATCTGTAGTTTCACAGATGATAAGTCATTTATTTTGCTTATTATTTATATACGGAAACTTCCATTGAAGTATCCCGCCTTTTGTAGCAAGACAATTATGTCCGAAGACCGTAGTGTTCATGGCCCTACGATGACAACTAAAATTCAAATGCTATGCTCTAATGCACGTTATGTCATCCACGCACGTTCTTCCCATTCGTAACAACCGAGCACTAACATTTCTAAGAAACACCATGTTCCCGCAGCCCACAGTATAGAAACTATATTAGCTATAACAAAGTACAAGGTTTGTATAAATGATTAATGAATACAGGGCGCTTATGGAAATTATCGAATAAATCAGTTTGCCGCCTCACAGGAAAGCGACGCATCGTTGTCATCTGTCGATTTTTTTAATGAGTGTGGGAGTGTGCATTTTCAACATATTCTGTAGATTTTGTGGGATAATTAACTTTAAGGTTGCAGAAAGCTCACATTTCGGAGCTGTGGGGTGACATTGATCTGCAACCTTCACTACTGTCGCCGTGCATATTGTAGCTTGGCAGCAGTTACAAAAAGGCGGCACAAATAATTCGGAAATCAACGCCGCTCGCGTTGCATGAATTTTTTATAGAAGCCCTGTATTTGAAGTGTTTGATTCCATTTTTGTTTTCTTGTATTATTACACTATTATATAAAATAATAATGAATAACTTCTGGGTGTGGTGTCAGGGCTTATCCTGCGAAAAATTACGGTGGTACTCTCACCAAAAAGTATTCCCGCAAACTACAAACCGTAAGGAATCTAAAAAGCTACAAAATTCTTCATTATTTTGTCACCCAATAAAAAGAATAAAATCTGCGACCTTTCTACTTTCGACCTACCAGCAGCGCGATCAGACCACCGACCTGCAGTGTAGAAAAATACATCAATCTGTATCTACGATTCAACACATTTTATATAGAAACTGCAACTGGAACCTAATGACTGTTGTTTTACTTCTTATAAAATTCCTGTCAACGACGTCATGAATATAATCACCGAGATTTTTAGATATAACTTCGGTGCTCTATTCATAAACTTCGTCGGTTCATCATATTTTATCTGGAAAGACGATTACTACAAACAACCCTACCTCCTTGAAGAAGTAACGGGAAGAACCGTTCTTTCTAGATGTTGTGGTTTTAGCGACCACCGATAAGAGAGTGGACCACCAGATGCGCCAAAAGCTGACACATGCTTATCAATAGTCTCGGCCGACCTTCCACTGCACCGAAAAAATATCATCGGGACTTTTTAGAGGTATTGTGACTTTAGTCGTGTACACCTAAGGTTTCTGCAACTTAAATATATGCAAAAAGAACTAAACTAATTTTGCGTAATATAGCCACACAGAAAAACCCAAACTTACCGAGAAGATCTAGGTACCTACCCTACATAAAGAAGATTACGCACGGCATCCAGAAGATCCTTAAGACAAACCATTGAAACTGTATGGTAACCCACCAGAAAGCTACTTCAATTAGAAAGAGGGTACGATAAAGCTATGAACTTACATTTCGCACTTCACGAAAGGCGCCTAAAAGGACACGCCCTGCCACTACTAAAAGGCTATTATAAATAAGGGGCCGCAAGCAACCAGAGACAGTCATAAATGTTGTCGGAGCGAGGGTGTACGTCCACTGAAGAAGTATGCTAGCTACAGCTGCACCAGGCAAAATGCAGGCATGTGGAAGATCGTCTGCGGTAATACAGTCAGAAAGTTTCATTTCTTTATTGTAAACGTTGTCTTTAATTATTTCGGAAACTAATTTAGTAAGCAGGTATTTTTAGGAAATAGAATAAAATAAAACAAATACTTGCATTATGCGATAAATAAGACTTACCTTAGAGCGATTGTCGAAATTGGATGCCAAACGTTCTTTACTTATTATTGGGCCATACACCTGCAATTAAAAAAAAACATGATTATCATACATAACTCATAGGTCAAACTTGCATCAAGCAATGTTGCGCTTCCACTAGGCAATTTTAGGAGCACGCCACTGGATATGGCCGACCGCGGGGAGCTATTACGTGATATAGCATTCATGGATCTTTACGGCGTCCCGATGCATGCATACAGCCATAATCTCCACTTCTGAATTTGCATTTTACTGTGACGTGCCGTTGTTGGCAGTTGCATGCACGTACAATTGCGTTTTAACAGCCCACTTTGCGGTTTGCTGAGTCGTGTACCTAGCTGCATTGAGAGCTTTCAAACTGCTGAGGGAATTTTTATATTTTGATACAATGTATTCATAGTGGCACGATGTGCACAAGTTATTGGGGGTAATATTTGTTGTATGTGGAAATCCTTTAACAAATAAGGAATTCAATCTAAGCAGGTGAGTGGCAATAAAGGACTTTGATACGTGTTTTTATACCATGGACGTCTTGAAGAGCGCTTTACTACCGGAAAGCTCCTATTGCTGTTACATTTGAATTCAAGATAAGCGCAACAGTACATTTCACGGAGCTTAGGACAACGCGATGATTAGTGGGTATAATAAGAGCAGCAGTTAACAAAGCAGGTTGAGTTATCGCTCTCACATTCCTCCTTTCTGCTACTGGAGAAAGACGTAACGTCCTGAAATCCTAGGGGTGAAACACACGCCATTTTGTATTGGATACGAAATTGGACACACAGTTATCTCTCTTGAATCCAGTCCCTTATCTTAAAGCTTAGACAAAGAGGAAAGTAAATGAGCATCCCTTTAACATGGTTGCTTAGTTACAGTCAATGTACGGTGAAATTGTTTTAATATTAGATCGTCAGTGCGACCTTTATCTGACAGATGCGACTTGATTTTACCCTGAAAGTAATCTTTATTCACTTTAAGCAGTGCTATTTTATTTCATAAAAGGAATATTTTGTTTCACGGCAATGTTATACATGTATTAATTGTTTTACTTGATACTTGAATAAATTTTGATGTATGTTTCTACTGGGGTAAAGTAAGTAAGCCGTTAAGCAACGGACAAGAATTGGCGTGCTACAACGCGTCTCATCATCAAGTCAATCAGGTGACCGATATCTTCTTGAGGTGTCTCCAGGCTAACTGTATAGCATCATGAGGGACAGCTGTAGTTATTGGAGGGTGAAGTTAATTTTGCCAGCTTTCTGCCTGTAATGTCCCAGACGTGTTCGATGGGCGAACGATCAGGCGATGTCGGTCGCCAAGGTAACAAATTAACTTTATTTTGTTCAAAGTAGTACTAGGTATCTATACCTACATGTGGTTGATAAGAGTTGATTGGAAAGAATTCTGGAGTAGGGTAAAACGTGTGGGTAACCTTCTCTCATGAACACTCGCCCTTCTTATCATAATCCCAACATTAAGATGCACGTGCCTTTCCGCCCAAAATTGAGGATCGGTGTCTTTCACCACGTTACCTTTCTACACTTGTTCGATAGTCATGCATACCCAGACAGAATAGATATTTATCGCTTAAGACAATACTATGCCTTTCTTGGTTCCACTGTGATCGTCTTCAGCAGTTCATTAGACGGTTACGCCGCTGCTCAACACCTAAAGGCAGCGCCAGAAGAGAACGATATGAAACTAAGTCGAAACCAAGTCTTAGCCTTTCGTGTTCCGTAAACCACTGATATGTAAATTTTTCCTAAAACTGAAGCGATTTTTAGGACCAAACCTAGGAATTCTAAGGTTTTCCGTCGATGCCGTGTATTCTTGCACTCAGTCTTCTTTAAACATACTTGGTTACAACCCATTCCAGTAGCAGCATCGCTCACGCAATTTACATGTGTAAGGACAAATTAAGAAAGCTTTCAAAAATATCATTCCAGTCAACCACAGAGTGTAATTTTTGCATTTTTTATTGAAAAAAAAACCCTAAATTTAAAAACATTATAAGGATAAAACTAAAATTAAATAAAATCGAATAGACTTTAGCGACATCCTTTAATTACAATCAGATAAAGAACACATCGTCTTATTTCGCTTAAAACTGCACAAACTACACATGCGTTTGAGGCTGAATATGTTGATCTGTGGTGTTTTTACTTTGCTCCGTGCCTAACTGAATATGCTGCAGTGACATGTGTTTTTAAGATTACGTCATCCAACATGGCTTCCAGTGAGCATCCAGCGCGCGCATCGGACGAGCTTACGAAACCGTGGAAACGGACGCGTTGCTGATAGAGTTGGATCGTTCATGACAAAATCATTCAAATTGAATGACTCATGCAGTGATTCGTTTGATTCGGGTCCCAGCTAATGAATCAGCGTCGTTCGTGCGTCGGTCATAGTTGACGGTTGGCTGGCTAGCTACCGTTACGGGTCACATATTGCAGCTGTCTTTAAGCAGGTCTAACAACTCGGTAACTCGTTCTGGGTAATGATCCTTGAACGACTTGAATGATCCGAATCTATGCGATTGATTGAACGATTTGAATTGAATCAAATGTACCAGCTCTAGTGACTGACGTCTGCATTAAGTAATGAGGTTTCTATGACAGCGCGTTAGGAGCTGCATCGTTTTGACAGGTGCCCCCCAGCAGCCACCTCGGAAGTCACGTGTTCTAAAAAAGGGGCAAGCATTGGTTATGTTTTTAATGTGGTAATTTTGTGATATGACTTAAGAAACCTGTTATAATATCGTCTAAATGGAGTCGATAAAGTAAAACAAAAAGTATAACTAAAGGTTGTTTGCAAAAATTAAAAAAAATGCTAAAACAGGTAACTTGAGATTTAAAATAGTCTTTATTTTGAGACGATTGAAATGGAGCAGCGCGTTACCACGACGAAGATATGACGTCATCAATTTATTATTTAATGTGGAGCCGCGTAGTAGGCAGGCAAATGCTGAATGTTCAATCAGTCAATTTACAACACACATAATCGATCCATGACACCTCAAAAAATTGTTCGAGGTAGAAAGGTAGGTTGTATCTACTGGTGCTTCATGTTACTTCCGACTACATTATGCACTTGTTGAATATCTTTAATTAACGAAGACAGCTCCAAAAATAACAAAATAACAAAAGATAGCCGACGAAGTCCGACTTTGTAAAAGTATAACACTGACGGTGACAATTCCCAAACAGCATTTACAGAGATAATTTTTTGACGTTCCTAAAAACCCATAGAAGGTTAATTTCATTATATTGACAATAACCACAAGAGCTTATTATCACTATAATAATTTGTAGTACTTTGATTTTATTGTTTGATTATAAATATTTTTTTTTCAAATTTGACGTTTTTCATCATTTGTGAAAATAGATAAAATCAATGGTAAAATTAAGGAAACTGCATGTTAGAATACAATAGCAAGAATGTGTCAGTATAAAAGCAATTCCACTCATTCAGCGACGAAGCAGGAGCCTATAAATTGGAAGCCAGTACACTGATATTATGAATGATAATGGATTTAACATGAAACAACAAAATGGAGAAGACTATAAGGAATCAGTAAATAAGATAATGTTGACCAAAACTTGACAAATTTCACTGAAGGTTCCATAATTTTAAAGATGTTGAATTGAAAAGGAAAGCGAGGTGCTACTGTTTTAACAAAGGAAGAAATCTTAGAAACCATAAACTGCTATGACCTGAATACGACAAGAAATTCTAATATTACTTCTTATGAGTTGCATGGTGCCCAAAATTGTCAGTGTCTAGTACAAAATTTTAGACACAACACCGACAATGCTGGTTTACCCCCTGAAGGCTAGAGTATAACCTCATATTTTAGAAAACAGCGCAAGGTGGAAAACGAAGATGTAGAAATAGTAAATGGTTAGTACAGCAAACTTTCAAAACCCTGATATTTTTCCTGTCCGACAATTAAGGAAACCATTAAGCAACGGGAATGAAAATATTAGAATTGACAAGGTGGGTGAAGGTAGGAGCAGCGATGGCAGGACTAGATACTAAACTGCAGTGTCTCACCTCGCCAAATCAGGTACCAATGAACGAGAAATTTCAAATATTACGGGTCACAGCTCATCTTATTTATTGAATTCTTATTTATAGTTAGACAGCGAACATCACACAAGTTTAATTAATAACCTAAGAGTAAGTGTGCCTTGTAATTATTTCGCTGTACGTGAATCCATCCTACTCTTTCTGCTACATGCAGAAAATGAAGTGAATCAACTGCTTGGGCAAGCGCCGCTATAGTAACACAATTTTTGAGTTCGCAGCAAAACTTCTATATATAGGTATGAAAGTAGGTAATGTACTCATCACATGGTGGTACTATTATGAAGCAGCAATATTTGTTTGGGTAATAGTATTATACTATCAGAGAAAGAAATCTGACGTAAATAACTGTCCTGGATCATTTAATTTTCAAAACACATAATTGTACATTTATACATTTTGAGAAGCCATTTAAGTGCAAACACTATTTAAATATAAGGCTGATTTCCACAGTGTCACATGCTTTATAGAAGTCTGGTTAATTTCCACATATGCGTATACATAAATATGATGGATACTTGTAGCGAATAAAAACCGACTAAATTGGAAACAGAAGTAGCAACCGGACTGAAACTAAAAATAAATGAATGTCTGGAATCATAACATCATTTTCATCTTCTAAGCTTGGCTTTACCAACATGTAAAGCGTTGTTTATTGCAAATGTATACGCATAAACATTACGTTASGCTTTTATCKAATTTTTCTAATATATCCAATGAGCCCTGTTTCTTCTGCCCTTGTTACGTCCTATCCTAAAGGAAAATGATAAAAAGCAATAAATAAGCCAGAAAGGAAATGTACATTGCTCGGTACGCCTATTTCCCAATTTTAAATGCGTCTTCCTGTCCGTTCCAACTTCACCACTGCACAGATATATTACAGGCTACAGATCACTGCCGCATCCGTGACAGGATGAGGTGTGGTGTTCGTTGTCGGTAATACAGCAATCTAGCAAATCCGGCAGGTGGTCCCATCCGCTTTTTTGCCCGGACGGTCAATTACCGAATTAGTTGGCTTTTGTATATTGCTCTGACGGTGTAATTATTCAGCCCGTCGGCTGAGCCAGTATAATTCTGTAATACAATACTGGGATATCTAGTTATTCGGCGGCGCGCTAGATTAATTAGATTGCGGTGCTAAATATCCTGCATTGTTGTGACACAAAGCGTCTTACTTCATACAGATGTATCCTCCAGGCAAGGGACAGGATTGCATTTAGGTGCAGCTTGCGTCGCTTTGCCCGTAGCGCAGACAAAAGCTAAAATTATTGCGTTTGAGGATCCATAACGTAGTTACATACAGCTTCATATATTTCATACCAATTTGGAGGTATTCCCTAGTGAACTAAATACCTCAAATTCATACTCTGCTCTCAATTTAAGTATGGTTCCCTTCTTATGATATTTGTAGCTTTCAACCACCAATTCGAGAACTTGCTGAAGATGTTAAATAAAGCTTCCCATACTCATGCTTGACAGGCAGCGTAACCAACTACATCTAGGCTATGGAGAAAAACATGCCTGCAAGCAATATAGGGTATAGACAGTAAGAAAATCTCTTGTACCGTTTAGGTAAGACATTTTGACCGAAATGCACTGAAACTGGCTTGATCTCATACTATCCAATGGATATATTGTTATATTTTTATATTCGATGACCATATGGATTTTATATAAGTGTGTCCCAATGCACCATTACTGTTATTAAAAGCAATATAAATGTTAACAAAAAAGGGAAGCTAGAACTGAGAAAAGTGTTATCTGCATCTAGAAAATTGGCAGAATAATCCACCATGGTCCTTATACTTTCTCTGCTAATCTGATCGCACTGCCCGGCAGATGTTTGTGTTATAGATAACAAGTAGAAGTTGCAGGGACTGTGTCTCCCCACTTATTGGAGTGCGGGCTAAAACCAGGAAGATGATTGTCAGGTGAGAAAGATCATGGACGCGAATATCATAAAATACTCAAAATATTGAAAAAGGACCCACTATTTCAGTAAATGGAAAAGAAGGGCATCATTCTCCTGCAAATTTGGCAATCCTGCCCGACTGAAGTTATAGATGTTATTTGCTTCGTGCAAGTCTCTGGAGGAGATAACTGAAACGATCGAAGCGCTCAAGCTGGTGAAACAAAGAAACATTGGCAGACTTAATTCTATGTTTTTATATTGAAATTATAAGTAAAATGGGCCATAATGTTTGTTGTTAATTATTGGAGAAAACACTAACAAAAATAGTAAACCGAAGCGAAGCCTGTATGTTCCCTGAATGGAAATGGAATTCGCAGCCGATAAAGGAGGTATCTTGCAAATCCAGAAGGCTTATTTGCAGAACATACATCCTAGCTGGAAAACCTAACCCGACTGAAACAATGAAAACTACGTAAGACGGCAGGAAGCTCCCCTAAAGACCCGGAAGGAATACCGCTGGGTTGAAAATACCATGTGCAAGCCATTTTCACCTGAACAACGCGCTTGTTCAACCTGAACATCGTTCCCCTGAAGGTACCACCTGGAACTGTTTATGCTCTAGTAGAAAGCATACGAAACTCCCGTTCTTCTGTCCAAAATTGCACACTGAGTGTATCCCATCTGCAAAAATGTTCACCTGGAATGCGTGAATGTGTCCCAAGCTATTGACAATAAACCGGAAAAAATAGACCTCGTAATAATGGTCAAGAGTATCATAGTATCATGACAGGATGCAATCATACAAGGTTGGTCCATGTCCATCCGTTCTTAATTTGTTGAAGGAGAGCAGAAGGTTCCATAAAAACTTGAACGAATTATCATCATAAACCACATTTCGCCGAGGTCGCCAATCCGCTGTATGATAAAAGAGTAAGGAAAAAAAGTCAATTTTCCTGTTACATCAAATTCCAATGCAAAGCCCCGTTGAAACTTTTCCTTTTGATCTCTGAGCCAACCTTCCATACAAAGAATTAAGAGCGAGTATAACCACGTCCTTTGAACCAAAAATGTCATATGGTCTTCTCATCCGGTCTGTAGATGGCAATGCTTCTGCAGTCTACATTAATTATGATGTAAATATTGAAGCAACACTGGATATTTCAAAATAATTTAAAAAGCTTGCTAAAAATCCATATTATTATGTCAGAGGCGATGTAAGGGATTCCAACTAGTCAGTCTATCAAGGCTGCTCCGCTAAATAGGTACTTATATGTTAGGAATCTGGATTTATTAATTAAAGTAAAGATATAATGCAAAATTATCAGTATATATTTCCTGTTGAAGAATTTATTATTGGAAAATGTCTCTAACGCGATGAGGCAAAAATCGTTTATTTTAAAAAAGTCATTGTCAACACCAATATATTTCCGGATTTAATGAAAGCTGATCGGTGGTAGTGGGCAGTTAAAGTTAATAGCAATGACCCTCCAAAATCTCGTATTCCGGACCACGGTTCTGCGATCGTTCTAAATTCCTAGTCTACCACCAAAACGTCCGAAGCTCAAAATCCAAATCAAAGGAGATTAATAACAAGACAAAAACTTCCAGTGAACAGTATCACCATGTTTCCTTTTTCAAATCTTAAAATATTGTTTCTCAACATTCAATATGTTAGAAGTAAAGCACATGAAATCGAATCTTATCTAGAAACAGATTGTTCACCTCCTACTATTTTTATCATAACCTTTGGTAAAAAAAATGAGTGCAAGGATGCAACTGTCATCTGCAGCCACTATGTACAATTGCGACCGTTGAAAATGTCCCGGTCTCCACAGGTTAGGTCTGTCGAATATCACCTGAAAATTAGGCAACCACTATAACGTACCTAAGCATGCAATTATTTTATCGCTCGAGCATGTCTAAGCTCCCAAATGGTAAATTTGGACGGCTCGTGTTACCCGGGACAACTTTATTTACAGCATGAACCTTAGCAATACGTACAAATGAACATAACTTTATTTTTAGTAACTTCGTATCTTTCGGATTTGAGTTAAAATAGCGGAATGAATTTGAATCGAACAGCATATAATAAATAAGTTTGTAATCAGTTCTGTGAAGGCCAGTACCTAATTATTTTAAGTTAACTATTATAAATAAGTTAGCGATTTGTGATACATTTTGAGTTGCAAACGAGAGATAATAAAAACGTGCGGATGACTGGTACAGTATACAGAATTTTTAGCCAAGTGTGTTCATTCGGTGTGGCATTGGAGAAAATTCAAATTCGTATATTCGTTCTAAAGTAAAAAAAAATCAACATGATGATTTCTTTTTGTTTGATTAGTAAGAAATGAAAACTTTGTATTGGAAAAAAATAAGTAACGTGATCGTATCTGGCAACCGCATAATGATACAAATGCGAATTGTGATACATTTTGAGTTGCAAAAGAGATGTATTAAAACCTTCCAGATTACTGATATAGTTACAGAATTTTTAGAGAAATATGCTTATTTGATATTTCAATACAGAAAATGCAAATTGATAGATTCGTTGTAAAGTAAAATAATCAAAATGACGATTTCCTTTAAGGTTTGATTAGCAAAAAATGTAAACTTGGTATTGGCAAAAAGTAAGCAACATGATCGTATCTTGCAACCGCATGATGATACAAATACGTTTGTTCAAAACTATATTTAGTGGTCTGGGCATTGCCGGTTTGCTAATTACACACAATGTGAATGTTTAGTCAGCTGCTCGAGCCTGACCAAAATTTATCTGTTTCCGAACAAAGGTTATATGCAGATTGCACCCTTGCGATTTTAATCGGTAGTTCCCCACACCTTACCAAATTTCGTGGATTTCCTAATAAGCATAATTTGTATCTTGATTTGTATTTTGAACGAAAATAGGTGTAAGCGGAAAGGTTAGTCGGCTAGTGACGACGCAAGGGTTTTAGTGACTTCTGTACATGCATTGTATTGTTATATGGCATATTGCATGTTGAATTTACAACTCGTGCTTAATTGTTATAAAAATAGTTTGTACWCTGAGCGAGACCGATTCCGAAAATAGAGTAGTCACGGCATAGGTCAAATGTAATATAAAATTAAATGTGTTCAGAGTACGATGAACAACGCTAAAAGGGAACAAATTAGTTAAACCAATATAATTAATAATTATGATTAGGCATTGTGCAATCTTGTACGGCCCGATGCCCGTCGAAATTTTAACATTCTTATTTTCTAATTAATCGAAGAAACATTGATCCAAACATCACGAAGAATAACTCAGTAGAAAAAAATATTGGTTTACATTTAATATAACATTTTCAATGTCTAAATTATCAAACTATAATGTTATCTTCGGTACAACCTTCTATGATGTAAAGTCATCAGATAACAAGTACTACATCTTAGAAGTAAGTTGTAATAAATGATATGATATATATTCAAAAGTGTCTTTTACAATGAAATACCTATACATCTCGAAAGAAGGTTCTGAAAAAGATGTATAAAGTAACAAACATGTTTCTGTGCATTGTTTCAGTTAAGTTTAAGGGATAATTATTGTTTGTTATCATATATCCAATGAAGCAGATTAAATTACCCCCGAAGAGGTGTAAAAAGTTAATATTGTCTTGTTACTACACCATCAATTCTCCACAAGGTTTTTATTCGAACACAAGCAAATGATCCACCCATTAGTGTGGATTAACAGCAGCATTCCCTTAATAAGCAAACCGCGTATCTCTTAATTACACCGATAACGCTGTAGATAACTATAGATTCGGGGGATCGAATGAACACGATTTATTGAAGAAAAATTAAATAAAAAGTTTTTCGTTTTTCAGTTACAGCACTACAAAGTTTGACAGAAAAATTAATGTTTGTTAATAACTCCATAAACAATTAACATATACGATAGCGAATGTTTGCTGTTGTCTGTGATTCATTTATACACCCTATTTGTGAAGTTTTGACAAATTTCGCAAACCTGATATCGTTTTTTCGCTTTCAGGGTATACTTGTAATACCCAAAACTTTCACGAATTAACCTAAGTCATTCGTTGTAAAGACGCTTCAAGTAGGTATCTTAACTCATTGAAAGTTTTTCTAAACTAAACGTTTCTTAGAAAAAATTACATCTCCTACTATAGGCGGCATAGTGCGACACGATACCAGTGGTCTAAGTTCTAAGTTCTGGCTGTGAGAAAATATATGTAAGTCGTATTTCTGAAACTGGCTTAATTTATTAGCTTGTTCTCTATTTGTTCATCTTGTTTTTGTTGTTACTAATTCTTTTGACTAGCTTAAATTATGAATTACGTATTTTTTTTTAAGTTATGGACCTGCATCTCATACTGGGCAAAGCTGATATGAATTTTCGCGCTGCAGCACGACTACACGCGGAACAGTATCCGAATCCACAGCAAGATCGTCAGCATCTTTTTATAAAAAAAAAAAAACTTAGAGAACACTGCATTTTCAGGAACAGTTCATGTATTACTCAACGTTCGTAGTGCAAGAAGTCATGAAATTGTCGTGGTCTCTGTATAGTTTATCGTAACAGATTTTTTATTATTTGAAAATCGTTCTTAGTATTACCAAAAAGAGATGCCAAAAGAGTTCCAAAATTGTAGTAAAAACAAAAACAAGTAATGTAGATACAAAAAACAAACTTATAAATTAAGTCAGTGAATAGACGTTTCACAAATCAATACGGCTAACACACTTTTTTTCACAGAACTAGGAGCACTGATGTCGCATTGCACCGTGCCTCCTAGCAGGCGATGTAATATTTTCGAAAAGACTTTTTTCTTAGAAACAGTTAACTTTCGACAAATTTTTAAGGAGGAAAAAATACTCGATGGGTCTTTACAATGAAGTAATCTTTAGATTACCTATAGGTTACAAGAAATTCATATTCGTAAAACTTCTGGTTGTTACAAGGTGTACCCCGGAAACGAAAAAAAAACAACTTCTGGTTTGCGAAATTTCCCAAATTTTTCAAGATCTAAATGGATCACAGTCAACTGCAATTATGTTAAGAGATAAATATGTCTGCCATATATTGGTCGCTTTTTCGTATGTGTTTTTTTTTTAAGTAAGTTATGCCCAGACCAATAAATATAGATTTAAACAAACATATGATTATGCGGTTGCCAGATACGATCATGTTACTTATTTTTTGCCAATACAAAGTTTACATTTCTTGCTAATCGAACAAAAAGAAATCGTCCTGTTGATTTTTTTACTTTAGAACGAATTAACGAATTTGAATTTTCTCTATTGCCACACCGAATGAACACACTTGGCTAAAAATTCCGTATACTATACCAGTCATCTGCACGTTTTTAATATCTCTCGTTTGCAACTCAAAATATATCACAATTCGCTAATTGATTTATAATAGTTAGCTTAAAATAATTAGGTACTGGCCTTCACAGAACTGATTACATACTTATATTTATTAAATGCTGTTCGATTCAAATTCATTCCACTACTAACTCAAATCAGAAAGGTACGAAGTTACCAAAAATAAAGTTATGTTCATTTGTATGTATTGCTAAGGTTCATGCTGTAAATAAAGTGGTCCCAGGTAACACGAGCCGTCCAAATTTACCGTTTGGGAGCTTAGACATGCTCGAGCGATAAAATAATCGCATACTTAGGCACGTTATAGTGGTTGCCTAATTTTCAGGTGATATTCGACAGACCTAACCCGTGGAGACCGGGACATTTTCAACGCCCGTAATTGTACGAGATTCTACTGCTCCCTAAAGTGTCAGGTCTTTCTGTGTACAAAGTTCATGAGATTGCTATACAATTCGCTTTAAAAGCCTAATATCTTTTACTATTTAACTTTGGTGGATTTTTGTTAATCCTTTGAGTCCATTTTAAGTGATATTAAATCGCCTCCGAATATTATTATTTTGGGTTATGATTTTAATGTAAATTGTGACGCAGGTAAATCGGATTATTAGATTTATTATATTGCTAGAACGTAATACCTACTGTTGATTTTCAAACAAGAGGAAACTGTTACTTAGATAGTGTCTCTGTTACAAAATGAATTGTTTCATATTATAGCATTTTTAAGGTCTATCTTTATTGCATTTTCTTCAGTTGTTAATCGCAGCTTTCATGTTTAGCGAGAGTGGGGATCTTTCTCTATTAAACGTTTGTTTTGCTACTTTTTATACGTGTTGTTATCTCTTTCCAGTTTTAGGGGTTTTCTTCGTCTTGGAGTTCAGTATCTAAGCTTTTGCACATTTTTCTATATTTTATATTTTCAATAGGCTAATGTTATTTATTTTTTCATTTTAACCGGTACCTGTCTCCTTTTGTGTTTTGTGTACCTATTTGCAGTTATGTTTTGTAAGTAGGTATACCAAAATTGGCATATATAGATAATTTATCAAAGCGATATCGACTTTCAAAATATCCATATTCATCTGGATGAATGAATTGGTGGTATGATGCTTTTTTAATAACATACTCAGGTTTTGTGTGATTTCACAAATAAAGGTAGCACCAATGTAAAATATGGCAGATACGTTAATGTAGACTTCCTTTGTGACATAACTCCACCAAGATTAAATGTCAGCAAAAGTTTAAATTAATTCTTATTTTTCGTTCGGCTCGTCGCGTTTACGGAAACCGCCTGTGCAACTTGGCGAACTTTAAGTCCGGATCAGCACAAAAAACTACGGGAATTAGGAGTGAATCCATCAGAACCGTACCGAAGAAGCAAATTACGCGAAAGGGCTGGTGGAAACAGGCCCGTTTTTGCCCGTAAGATGAATAGAGGCGAATCATGCCCAACAGTCATGAGAGATAGCTCCAACTCTTCAAGGGCCCAGTGCGATTCGGGAATCACGTTGTTGGAACCATTATATCTGCTGAAAACGAAGAGGCCCGTTTAATGGTGGAATTATTCGGGACGGACAAAAGTCAAATCGATGCAAGCGCGGGCGGCGCGACAATTCAAGGAAAGTTCTGCCGAAGCAGGAAAATTTACGGTTGGATTACACTGTAAAAGTTTATCTATTCTTTTGACCATAAATTGTAATTTTCTTAGCTTCTTGGTGCGATAAGTCCAATATTACATTTCCAGTGGAAATAGAATTTGGTGTTTCCCCGCTAAACCCTGATTTGTTACTGTTGAAGTTAAAATCTTGTAAAATTTAGAGCTTCGAACAACGCGGTTCTTATCGAGGCCAGTACGTAAGTACTGCAATAACACGAAATGTATATCAGTCGAATACAGTTTAAGACAATACAGTAAGCAAGTAAGTAATTTAGTGGGTGTGTAAACTCACGATCTAGATAATCACCTCGCTGTAGTAGATATACATAATATCCATATCTGTACAACATAAATACACTTGTATAGATTAGAAAAAAGGAGTATCTGTATTTTTATTTTAGGACTAAAAGGATGCACCTCTAAAGCACTAAAAGGAGTTCATTAGTCTATGGAGGATACCATCGCATACATAATTGCAGTAAATCTTCGGCTAAAGTTAATAATCCAAAATACCTCCAACCTTAAGTATGGTGGTGGCAGCATTACCCAACTGTACAGGATGGTCCAGTTATAGTGCTCACCCAAATGATGGCTTTATTTGAAATCTTAAAGAAGCATGTCTGAAATAAAAGTAGTAGCACCCATGGAGTACTCGGTAGTCAAACATAACGTATTTAAACAGCACTGCCAGTTTTCTAGTACTGAAGTAAGCTTGACTTTTTTTATTAGAACTACCTACTTGACCACCATGGACATAAAAAAGAAGAGATTGCTACAGCTAACTATGTCAGTGACAACAGAAAGCGAAAGTGTTGCCCCCTGTACGGGATGTCCCAAAACATTCAATCGGAATATAAAGCTAATGCAAAAATAACAGCATTTCATCGTAAACGTAATGTTTATTCTTTTTAATATATTGGTCTTAAATCAGTATCCATGCATTTAAAATTGAAGGTTTTCAAGGAAATTGCAGTTCAATGTTAATGATTCTAATTTTCATAAGGTAGAGAGAAGCTAGTAATTGATAACGCCTTTGTTGGAATTATTTTATGTACTAAGCAAATAAGAGCGAAGCTTGAAAAATTATTTACCTACATGAATAAAAAAATAAGAAGATTTAATTAGGTCCGACAAACAACAGACTGTTGGATTCTCAAGAACACGTCTTACTGTTACATATTGCATTGCAGTGAAACATAATACGCCCTCTTGTCTCTGCATGAGTTGCATAAACTAAGTGTTTAGATGTCCCCACCTAAAAGATTTAAATTTGGTGATCGCGCACAACAATGCTAAAGTGAATGGCATCCCATTACGCATGAACCATATGGTTTGTGTAATTGCTAAAGGTACAGTTTCTAGAAGTTACTCAAGAGTACTATGCATTAAGAAGTTGAAATTGATGTTGATACCTACGCGTAAATGTAACTGTGGAGCGACACACAGTTTCTGGTGTATCTTGCTTCGCCGGTATAAGGAATTAAACTAACAGGATGCGTATTATTCCTGTGTTATTCTAACATCCAATTGGAGAATATCATCATAGCACGAAAGTTTTCTAGGTTTAACCTTATACTTTTTGCATTTGGAAAGGGTACAGTAAGTGTTCTATTAAGAACTCTTTTTACAGGAGCTTTTCATAAGTTGGTTTTCACCGCAAGTTTCTAAATGCTAGTAGTTTTGTCTTCAAATACATCTCCGAAATATTTTCCTCTAAAGCGATTGTTCTTTGGGGGCCACTGTTGGATATTTTTTTACTAATTAACAAACAAATAGATAATCCAAATTCTTATCCTCCTCTCTTAGTTGTCGATCAACCCGGTTGGGGAAACGGTTTGGAAATCTTGTCGCATATATCCTCCTACAGCTTCCGTAGTATTGCTGGATGCCCCCCATACATATTGGCACACCCACTAAATCTATTAATCTATTATTGTAACGTCAGTTTCTAGTCACTTATGAAAGTTAAAAGTGGCCATTATCAGGGCTAACTTATTAAAGAATACTACATATATTAGGGTGGCAGTGCAATATTCCCGAATACTACCAAACTTACGAGTACATGCATGAAAAAAGAATACATTAATGTGAAAGAAAGAATCAAGAAACACATTAAAAAATGTTACTTACAAAAAATAGACAGTAAAATTTAAGAGGATTTCCCGTAGCTTGTTGTCCAAAACGTTTATTTAATTGCTTGACAGTAATACGTCATGTTTGTATGATAGTCGGCTGCTGCTTGGCTGTGTAATAGAACAGGATTAGCAAACAGTTAACCATGTAAAGGTACTCAAATAGTGTAGTCCATCTGTAACTGCTAATGTTGACAACCACCTTATGTTATATTATTTGCCAAGTGAATAATTGGACACTAGTGGCTTTAAAAGAATAAACATGTTTAACGCCACAAACCGTGTTTCTTGATGAATTTGCACCAAACATTTGACTTGATGTCCATTCTGACAACTAAGGTTAGAGGAAGTTCTTTTTGCAGATATTTACTACGTTCACTATAGAGGTCCATCTACTGGGACCAGAAGAATTGAAATGTAGAATACTACCATGACAGATACACAATCCAAACACCACTACTTGTCCCTTGAAATAGTTTCAAAACAACGCGACATAAAGTCGAAGACGGAAAAGTTAAAAACCAATAAAAGGTGTTACTGCAACCAAACATTCCTTATAATCGCTGACCTTTTTTGGTTTACTTTGAGTTGTAATATTCGAGATTCAAATTTCGTTTATACAGTATATATTGTTCGCCTACCTATGTCTGCCTTCGCGCGTGCGCAGGCGTGCCTTCAAGAACCATCCGAATGGTAGAACCTAGAAAAATCATAGCGATTAGGGTACCATGCAGGCATCTTCTTTCCCTTAAAACCACATTACCGTACTCCTAGTCCCAGCCAGTTAATTCAGCTTGACTACGCAGGATTGTCGGGTTACAAACAGGTAGACCAACAATCGTTGAGTTAACGCAATTGTTAACCGCAATGAACCACTTATTTAATTTTTTTTAATATTTTTAGTCTACGTGAAAGCAGGAAAAGTTGGTGGTGCTCAATGAATATTGACAGAAACATATAAGCGGGCTTTATATTTTCACTGCGCCTCTCACAAACTAAGCCCTGTTCTAAACGATTTAAACAACGTTCTTGAGATCTGTAAATCCATTGGTACTTTTCAATTGTTATTTGCAGATAAACAAACCACTTGCATATTGGCTGCTGGGACCAGTCGGGAACATCTAAAAGCCTGGACGTAATCAAGTTCGCGGATAACGTCCAAACAACACCATATACAGTTACAGATGGTAGTGGGGAATAATTATTAAAGTCAACTAATGCATTAGCTGGAAGACTTGGATATACTAAAGAATAACTCATATAGCTGCTTCAATGAGCGAGTGTTTTTACTGATTACGATACATGACGTATTCGATCTGCTCATTCTACTTAAATTGCAAAAAAATTACAGCTCTAGGTGTAAAAAAATTGTATGAAAGAGGTCCCACAATTGTTTGAATTAGAGCAGATTACGTCAGAAGCTTTGGAAACAGGCGTGATTCAACACACAGAAACTMTCTATGCCGTTACATTACGGCAGCCATACAAAACGTATTGATGTTTTATTCTACAGCTACCATTAGTAATCCCCAAGCTGAGATCAACAATGAATGAAGACAGACGAAACTAGCTTTGTATTCCCAGTGTACACAGAAATCTTATAAATACTTTGAGTGAATCTTTCTTTTAAGGCGGTTTGCAGAAGATCTACGAAGGATGCTTTTGAAATCAATGCTTAACTACTTTCCTAACGTAAGTAATTGTTTAATTAAACAAGTTTTAATTAGGAGTGAATTTACAATCTTTATGTCGTTGTAATACAAAATGCCATATCGCTTTGAGTTTTTGAACTTTCACCTTAAGCCAGCTACATAGTTGTTTAAGGTTATTTTATCCTAATTAATTTAAGATGCTTCAAAGAAACCTCTTTAAAAATTGCAAAAGCTAGAAATATTGCCTCTTTGCCATTAGCAGATCGCATGTTTTGCGGTATAGTGTTTCACTGAATAGATGGAAGCCTTCCTGCTGCCGCTAGTTGGTAGTAAGTATAAATTACCTGTTCTGCAATTTCATTGCTCTTGACGCTTTGAAATGGGCCGTTCGGTACGTTCGCAACATCACGCGAGGTAAATGAGAACATTAAAAATATTAAATTTCCGTGCAATCAGTATTCAGGTCCATTGCACGTTAGATTCAATTTTTTGATAAGGCCCTCAGTGTAATGGGATACAAAGGCGCTACTAACGAATACTAAATCCTTGTCTGGCGCCGACTGTTAACAATTCCGGGCATCTTTTAAGCTGCTTTGCTTAAAAATCACGTTGTCGGAAATTACATTTCTAGTCCGCTTAAATAACACAATCTGTTAACGGAGCTGGAGGACATGGACGCGTTGCAGATTAAATCAAATTGTAACAACGCACGGTAAGAGGTGTCTGTACAGTTCTGAATCTAGAACGCTTCATAATACCAATTTCCATTTTACTTTTCATTGTATGGTGTGGGCGTTTATGCGCTGTCAGATCCTAAAATTATATTTTATTTTTACACAAGATATTTATTTTTAACACATCGCACTTCGACATAACAAAATTCAAGTATCGAACTCTTAAAGTCAAAACTTTTATTGTCGGGAGTCAGCAGTCATGTGCCCAACTTCCAAACTCTATTAGGAACTACTTGTGCGTAACACATGCATATAATACGTACACCAAAATGTAATTTTATTCTTATTCTTCTAATTCTTTTGCTCTATATCCCCCAGTATAGACTACTACACGTTCTTTATAGCTTTACTGCCTTATTTACGTTATTGCTGCTGAATCATATCATATCACATATTTTGCGACCAATAATTGTTATGAAACTTGTACTATTATTAGTGACTTGTTATTCACAGTTTCACTCTTTCTTGTACATTTATGTTTTGTCCTCTATAGGTTTATAGCACAAAATTTTGTTTGATCTCAAATCAGACGATTTTTTGAGGTTCTCTTCATTACAGGTGTAATCGAATCGTGTTTTTTCTTCGAGAACAACATTATTTAATGTTGTGGACGCTGGGAGCTTTCACCCTCGTGTGAGAATTAATATAATGTCTGAGTAGAATACTTATTTATTATGTTGATTGATTTAATTAATATTAATTACACAGTTACATTCGTCTATCTTCAAGCTGCAATATTTGTTAATACATTTGCAATATTCCACTTAATATTATGTTGCAATAATTTGAATTTATTAGTTTACAAATAAATACTGTTTTATTCTTATGGAGCCATAGGACAAAATTAATAAAGAAAACTGTTAGTTTGCTGCTACATGTTTTTGAGGAACTATTTTTATGTAGTAACATAAAAGAATTTAGTGCCTAAACGGTGGATTCAATCCAATAGTACAACAAAGCCGCAGACGTCACTTTCTTTAGAATGTGTATTTTAATCGGTTCATAAAACTTACAGTAGAGAAATTTGCTTTGGCATATTTCGATGAACTATTTAAAATATTACAGGTACATAATCTATTTGTGCAATGTTATAGCAGGGTTTCCCGATCCCCCTTAAAATTACTAGACTACGTTTATGTTTTAAATGTCATATTTCAGCTGCTAGAAACAATAAAAAATGATAAAACTTTGCAACTTAATATTAAATGGACGGCTCTTTATTTGCATAGAGCCTAACCAAGCGATAACTAACGTTTCACCCTTTCAGATAGACATTAGTTTCTATTTTAAATATAACAGCCCAGGCAGTCTGAAGTGATTGTATTTTCTTTTGTTTGTTAAACACTTGACATGTCTAAAGCAAACCAATAACCATGGCATCCTCAGATAGGTAGGTCTGTTTTATTTCCTTCATTAGTTTCTGCTTTTAAATTTCAATAGTTTCCCGCACCAATCGGCATCGCTAAACGACGGTTGTATAGCAAGAACAATATTTGATGGTGTCCATTGCTGAGCGCACGGTTCTAAAAAGCTAAGATTGTTAGAGCTCGCTTTAGAGTGTCCAATACAAGTTATGTTAACCCTGCTGGGCCCACACACATAGCTGACCTCACCATCACTGGGGCCAGTACAAACTACATCCCAGATTGTGTTGATTGTGTTGTTACGATACCGGCATTAGTTTACAGAAACTAAATAAAGAAAAAAAACAGACCTCTGAGAATGCCGGTTACTCACGCCTGTAAATCGTCTGCCACAAAAGCCGATTATAAATTGTGTTACAAACTATGCCCGCGAAAGTCTAAACCAATATAGTTATATGAGCAATGTTTAAAATCTACTTGTTTCATGAACCGGCAATTTTTATGAACAAGCATCCGGTTCACCCTTCAACCCTATAGTAGATAATTTGTTTGTATTTGTGTATAGCGATTAATGCAGTTTACCGTTTAAACCTAAATGGTGGTACAGGTATTCACGTAATAATAATCACAGTCACTATCCTTCACAATTCACAATGTAGTTAGAAAGCAACGGTAATTGACCTTTTTTTGATATCTAAATTTAGAAACATTGGTCAATTAGGACGCAAAGTTGACAGAAAGGCAACACACACACAGATAGATACCTAGTTATATAAGAAAGTTATTTTAAATGAAAAATGATTACAGCAAGAAATTGATCACCATAAATTAAGGTTAGTAAGAAACTTTTATAAGAATATTTGTTAAATTGTCAATAAAAGTGCTGATCCAATAAATACTCAAACACCACATGGAAAATTAAAGTTGTGTTTGTCTTAGAAGATAATTTAAGAGAATATTTATAAAATATGAATTAAAACCTTGCGTAATGATTCACTGATAAAACAGAAATTTAACACGGAAAAATATTACAAATGTCTACTGCAAAAAACTACAGAAATATCCAGAAATATCTATAACTTTAATAAGAATAATGACAATTATGAGCTGAATCATATTTGGAAGAAGTCTCGCCTTTTTTATGATTTGTTCATTTACATTCAAGATTTCGTGTGAACTTGTGTCAAACATTTTTTTGGGGTTTTGCTCTTTGACAAAGATTACAGGTATAACTAAAACGTCGGATCCATAATCTCTTGTCAGTGTTTATTTAGCGACAGCGTTTATTGAAAGATACAATATTTTCTGATATACTGCATAACTTATATGCATATATTCTAAAATGGAGCATTTTACGTTTTTTACTCAAAAGCTGGCGTGAAAATTTTGTGCAATTAGAGAGAGTTCCAAAATTTACAAACGTAGGTGTTTAAAACGCAGCTTTTGATCAACAAACACGTACATTATTTTATTACACGTCTAATACTGACGCAGTAACTTGCAGGATGTTAACGGAAGTTTTAATGCAATTAGATTGGCGTGGGGTACTTTTTTAGGATAAAAGTGTGAAGTATTTGGACTTGCACATTTGTTAGCGTCACCGGCAGAGACCATGTAAAAACTCCAAGTTCCTTGATCCGTTTATCCTTTTAAGAAGTAGTAGTTTCTTGCTAACTTTCCCCAAGCACCCGCTGTGCAATGACAGCGAGAAGGACGCGTCGAACCGGACGATAAATTATGAAAATCCTCTCACGGATATTCTCTGGCGGGGGTGCAAGAACTTTGACACGTAATCAATATCCTCCCGTACGTGGTCCAGTACGTCCCATCTGACCCCCGACGGACAAGATTATGTCGTCGAGCACTCGAGGAATGTATATTGACTTCGTCTGGAGCAGGAAATAATGGCAACATGACGGCAGTAATGGAGTTCCATTATATGAGACTATTATGTCTCATTACGGGACCTCCTGCAGTTCTGTCTAGCGATTATCTCAGTGAAACTGTGTGTATTGCCGCTAGACAAGGGCCGCTCCGAGTTGATGAAGCAATTGTGCGCTGGAGGGCACGCGACATGATTTCTGTGCCACCTTCTTCGAGTGTCCTAGAAAATTGCAGCTTTTGTGGACGCTCCATCACGCCCTTTGTGCTACGTTCAGTAATTTCAGTTATGATAAAATGTGAATTGAACACGTTCTAGTGTTAGAAGAGAAAACTATTTAGGTCACAATAATTGAGTCTAACAGACTTTGGACAGAATATCCAACTTCGCTTATAATGATTTCTATATACTCCTAGAATACTGTCCGGCTTCAATGATATATATTGCAGAATACAAAATGTTCAACAGTAAATTCAAAGCCTGTGGTAATATTTGTCCCAACTAAAATTTTAACCCCCTAAAATCGCCAATTATGTCCGCAAATGCTGAAACTGGTAAATTTTCAACTGCAGGAACCCCAATTTGACCTTTGTTTTAAAGTAAAAAAAAATAAAGTGAGAAGTCGAGCAAAACATCATTTTAAAGCTGGTTTAGCATAAACCATGGATTTTAGGTCGCCCTACAACACAAATCCAAAGCGGTTAAACCGGGCGGCCAACTTTGTCAGTGCTATTAGTGGCGAATGCAGATTAAGAGAAAGAACTAAACACTCCTGGAACGACCACGCAACCTAACACTGTTCTTACCGCTGAACAAAATACTGTATTTTTTAAATATTTGAGTGATATTAGTTTTATGCAAAAAAAGTTTTCCACATTGCAGAAATAATGGTGGGACAAGAACCTTTTATACAAAACTTCATATAAACCACTATAGTTAACCAGACCGAAAATATTATTTTAGATTACTGGGATTATTTTAAGGTCCTGTTGTAATTCTAATTTATTGTGTTGTTGAAGGTTATATATTAACGTATTTGTTTATATATATGCATTTTATCTCTCCAAAATAGTCTTTGTGCAAAAATAAAAATACCAAAGAATAATTACATTAAAGTATTAAAAAGATACAGCTTGTGACGGAAAAAAAGGCAATTGTTTACTACTACTAGACGCAAATACTCAATACAGTGTAGCATTTAGGACTAGCCATAGTAGTATTTGGGAATGGAGAAGTTGCACAATTTCCAGAAACATACTACTTCGAAAAATCATAATAATAATAAAAGTACATTCGGGAAGAAAAAAATATATCAGTTTTCAAATAAGCTCAAAATATGAACTAGAAATATTAATTAAATCCACGCTTCTAAAACAAGCTCTGACGTCACATGACGAGACGGTACGCGAACGCTGCGGATCTTAGGTGCGGATAATCCCGTTGCTAGCCATAATTATAATATATCCTCGCATTTCTTATTGTCAGTCAGTTGTCAGTCGTTGACAAATGTCAATAATTTGAAATTTAAGCGAATCTAAAATACTGTATTGTGGAAATGAGAAAAAATACAATGACCAACCAGAATTTTTCAAACGCAAGATATTAGCTATTTTTTAGTAAAACAGTCACCCGTTCAGCATTCCTTTACTTGACTTAAAAAAATATTACATACAAAAATGATAGCGCTTAGTACGGAWAATATGGTATTAATTGCTAAATATATACATAATTCTAYTAATTTAAGGATTCCGTAGCGCTAAATTAACATAACAGGTCGTTATTGGAATAACAGGCCACCATAGTTATGAAAAAGTATTGCCAGCTTTGGCCGGGAATTGAACCCGGGACCTTTTAATTGCTAGTCAAGCGTACTAACAACTACATTACCAAAGCCCTATTCAGATTAGAAGTCAAAGCGGCATATATACATCAAAGCTTACTACATGTAACGCTGCTGAACGCCATTTGGCGCATTTGTAGCTCTATCGGTCGTCGCTCAGTATTTTCGAGCTTCAGATAAGAATTACTGCGATGGCCAGCTTTTGGTGAGCAGCAACTAATTACAGCTTCAATATAGTCGATGTAATCAAAGATAATTATGGGCTGGATGCATTTAAAAGCAACATGAGGAATCGTGCTTGGCATAGCATACCCACATATGTTATGAAGCTCGCAAATATTTAGTGACGAACAATACAGCTGCCTGTTATGCCAATGACGAACTCTTATGTTCATTTAAAATGTATTCAGGAGATAATTGCCTTTAATATAGCAGCGCTCTCTAGCGGTCGTTCTACGAACTTGAAAATAATTGCAATTTCTTTTGGCCACTTTCGTAAAGCAATTTTCATTCCCCAAAGCTTCAGGACTACTGGTGTATAAGATAAGGCTGATTCGGAACACTGTAAACATGAGCTCCTCTTAAGTCGTCTGCTTTTATACTCTAAACATTAAAGTTTGTAATAGTACTAGAGTACCCTTAAACTTTAATGATTTTTGATTTCGCTCTTAATACAAGCACAAAGCGTGTTACTTTGTACCATACAAGCTTGAAGTTACAGCTTAGGGGTTACAGGCAGCTTACTGTTTATTGGTGAAAAAAATTATAATCTACCATCTATCCTTGCCAACAGTTAAATTTTGTTTACGCTGTAACAACACTGTACAATGGATGTCTCCAACTCCATTTGATTTCACATACGTGCTTCACCGAGACTACAGCGATTGTTTATGTTTACCAACTGTATGCAGTGTTACGCATTGAACTAAATTGGGCGTCTGGGATAATAAATCCACATAAAAACGCGTAAGCCAACTTTCACATAACATGCTGAGCACTTCCTAGAAATTTGCGGGCGTTATACACGTCTCCATTAGTTGTATCAGGCCCCTTTACTAATTTTAATGATGAAATATGCAGACTATGCATGCAACTTCGCTTTATCACAAGGCAAAGATATGCCTGCGTCTCTATGCGCTGTTGTACATTGCTAGTTAACTAATGACCAATTTGCAGATGCAAAATGTAGTTTTTGCTCTCATTTCTGTATTTTGCTCTTCACAATTTGCTGTTGCAGCTAGGATACTCTTATTGTGGTATGTGGTGGCAACAGCGTTTCACGAACCATTAAATTTGCCTGCAATACGCAGAGATACGATGGTTGTTTAATAAACATATGTAATGATTTAATGATTTTTAATGATCCACGATTTTGTTGCTCTAATCGTACAATGACCAACCGTTCCTCAACATTCACACAGCATTCTGCAGCATTTTTGGTTCAGCCTCACAAACGCTTAATAAGTATAAATAATAAATAAACATGTGGTCAAAATCTGATCGAGAGAGCAAATACCTTCAGCACTACCTAAGCAGAGACTCTCTACACTCTAGACGGTCTACGACTAGAGTCGCTATTTACGACATAGGGCAGGTCCATATCGATGGCATCGGAGAAGCGGTTCTGTGAGCGAGATGAATAATAGATAAACATTCTATATTCCCACCTGAGAAGTCGTAACAAAGGCAAAACTAGTAGAATCTTAATGATTTGGCCAGCGCAGATGTCTTTTTAATATTCATCTCGCTCACGGAGAAACTTATCCGGTGCCATAAATAGGAACCTAGGTCGTAAGTGAATAGCACAGTCGCACCCCGCTTAGTGAGCATAGTTCCTGCTTAGTTTGGCGCTAAGAACATTTGCTTACTTGAACATTATATAATTGTTTTGAAAGTATTTGGGGGTGCTCTATCATACATAAAATAATGCTTTTATGAGGTGTCCGAAGTTGCACTAACCCAATGTAATTTTTGAAGTTTACACCAACAATTAGTGCTGAATTTGTGCTAATTTGTGCTGATAATTTTAGAATTAGTGCTGATGAACATAATTAGTTATTGTTATTATTATTTTATGTTATGTTATTATGTTAGTAAAAAAAAAAGTTTCTGCTCTTGGCAATTAGTGCCCATTTATTCTGACAATTTTAGAATCTGTGATAGTGTCTATAATTATTGACGGTTGAATAGGGATTGTTCAAACTTCATGCCGCACAACCAGTGCTCTCAGTATAATAATTATGTACTGATAGTGTCGTATGTTTAGCATCAACTTCCACCATCTACTGGCGATTTTATTTAGATATATTTAACTTTGCTATTGATACAACCTGAATGGATAACGAAAATGCGTCCAAGAAACACACGAAAGAAACATTTGAGCAATAAATGAAAATAGTTTTTTAAACAGTTTTCCAATTATGGTGTGATATATTGCTGCGGGTAGTGGACATTCCACATAATCGGCCAAAACGAAAATTATAAGGGATTAGGTGTTTCAAAGATACGAAAAATGTATTATTTAACTAAACTTTACTAAACTGACAACTGGAAGAAAATATTCCAACCTTGTTTTTGTAGAAATTTACATATTACGAGGCCGCTTAATAAGAGTGGAGGGTCATGTATTATGTGAACTCGCACTCGTACCCACTGCGCTAGAATTGAACAGCACTAACTATTTCTTGTGAGATGCAGTAGTGTTTAGACCAACACCCCCGATGTACTGAAGGAATTGGCCACTTTATTATTGCCTACCAGTAAACAATCAATGGGAGCGTTACGACGATAGGAAGTAACTAGTTGTAAACTTTAAATCTTTAAAAGCTGTAAACATATGTTTACCGAGAGTATATAGTCAGTTTCCCCCCTCCCTCTCTCCCCAAAATACTAAATTTGCCACAGTTTGACATTTATTTTCTGTAATATCTAACAATTAACAATAAAACAATTATAACAGATACATTGTTTTTCGCAGCCAATACATTATGTAAAACGATTTATATACTATAGAACATAAAATACTGCAGATGATAATTACAAAGACTTTTTTCAGAAATACAGGCCCCGAATTGACATATGCGATATACGTATTATAATCAAATATGATAGTATTAGAATCTTGTAAGTATTACGTACAATATTAGGAAGAAATCATTGCTTTCTCTTAACTTGCATGTTGGTAAAAATGCCAAAAAAGCGTTACACAGCCAATAATTATTTACACCCACCAGTATAAATTCTAAAATTTTCAGCATAAATGAGAATTAATTTCTGACAGCACAAAATTGTAATTTACTGACAGGTATTAGGCAGCATGAAGTTGGACTAAGCCCTATGAAATTGCTAATAACGCACAAATTCTAAAATTATCAGCACTAATTACTGCTAGCATAAAATTTGAATTTTCTAATATGGGTTGGGCAGCGTGAAGTCATTACCTCTATCAAACTGCCAATAACTAAATATGTGCGTCAGCACAAGTGAGTACCAATTGAGCACTAATTTTAAATGTTTTTAAAACATTTAAAATTACAATGGGTTGGTCCACCTTCACGCTTCTGCTTTTATGTCATTCGTGCTCACTTTGCACCTAAGAAATGGCATAAGTCTTTAGCATTATAGGTACGTACTGCTCACCAGTAAGACTCGCAGATACGCCCCTATAATTCTGCAAAACTACAAAACTACTAAGAGAGGAAAATGTACGACATAATTTCGAACGGCTGTTGTAAAGTATAGAGATGAATTTTTGGCTCTAGCTAGGTATCATTTAAATTTAAATCGCTTTAATATTCAATTACATCAGTTACAGTTCAATCAAGTGTGTCGCGACTTTGTGGAGCAAATACCTAAAAGGAACGATTTTGAAAGTGTGTTTCTCTAAGACAGCATGGATCGTTGTTGTCTGATTATATTGCATTATTCGCTGCTAAAAGCGTTATTTCTAAAATATGCCCAGTCTGCTTTTAAAGTCCTCCTAACTTTGAACGCGTTATAAGATCGTTAGGTACAAAATAACGTCCTCCTACAGGTAGTATGCTTTTCTCAAAATACAAGACAGCGCCACAGAAGCTACCAGCTCGAAACTACTCATTCTACTGGTCGAATTTAGAAAGTTGAAATCGGATAATCAGTGTTAAGGTTATGGAGATTCCAATCTGAAAGCGCGTTTGGGGTTATTTAAAATAAATTATACAAGCAACAAGCATATGTGACCTAGACAAAAGCGCGCGACATGCATTCTATTCGCACTTATTTGGTAGCTATTCGGCAGTTGTTAATTATTATATCCAAAATATTAGTATAATATTTCTGCCTTAAAAATAAATCCATTATTGTGTTCAAAGTAACCCCCGTTCTGCTATAACTCTCCCTGTGAGAAGAAGTTCTTCATGCTGTTTTCGACATCTTCGATATCACTTCGAGGAGTACGGAACGGAAGGGAAATGTCTAGATGTGTAGGTGTGCACAATCTGCTGATTATGCATGGCACTTAACTACTTTACTTTTGATTCACTCACCAGTGTAAACTGTATTTAAATAATAGGTTATAATTTTTGCGTTATGTGATGGTACCCTATACTGTTGCAGTATAGTGTTGCGCCTAATGTTCAAGGGGACCTCCTAAAGATTACCTGGCAATTCAAAACCTAAAAGATCCAGATAGATATGTCCTGCAATCGTACCTTTACTACCAACAGCATGACGTATTCCACACCACATAATTATTAAAATTGACATCTGACGACATTATATCCATTAGGTCCCGTGCAACTGCCAACCATGTTGCGTAATGAAGACGTCTCATAATCTCCTGGCAGTAAAGATTAGAGTAAGTGTATTCTATATGGGTGTGCAGTATATTGTCTACTGAAACGTTTTTGTCACTATCTGATGAACTAGTAGATGGGGTTACAATCACTCGTGCTTCCTTAGTCCTTCGTTTGTTGCAGTTCTAGACTTAAAAGCAGTTCTATTTTTTTGAACACGCAAAAATTTCGCTAGCACTGAACACATTTTTTTAGATGGTATTAATTAGGGAAGCGTTGTTGGTACAAGCGTTTATCTAGTTTCTCTTTGTTGACATATTTTGCCATGGTGATATATACAAATTCAACGAGACACAGCTAAAAAGATTAAGTAATCACCTAGCATAATACTAAACAAATCTGACCTGCAGAATTAACTGGTTTTCAAAGATTTAGTTATTTTTTTAACAAATAATTGTCTTGAATTGTGAACTTTACGTTTTATTGTTTCATTATTTTTACAGATATTTTTGTTGAGCACGTGCGTAGCAAAATGAAGAAACAAAAGTGCATGACATCCCATGTGACAAAAAAAATTTGACTGCGAAGTTTTGGCAATAATGTATGTCTAGGTGTGTATACACATCAACTTTTTTTGTGCCATTTAGAAATATATAAGGTTAGTTATATTTATCGCTAAAAATAAACAAGATGCATAACCCGCAAATACCAAACGGGACACCCCATATAGGTAATTGAAATATTAAATTCGTTGAGCTACTAATTTCAGAAGCAATGAAGACGTTTGACGGGCATATCAAGGTAGACTTCAGAGAATGACTGCTCATTATTCCGAGACATTTGTCGAATTACTGGTCTAAAGCAAAGCGCAATCAGTACAAACTTGTTCTCAAGCTCCGTAGTTGACCAATTTAAGTGTTTCCCAATCAATGTACCTTTCAAGGCATATAACTTTTTCTTTCTGGGACACCTACTTATTAAAAGAGCTAAAATTGCTCCTTTCTTTTATGAATTTGCCCCTCTTGTGTTGCGTTTCATCGATTAGTGCATTCCTGGTGTCCTCTTTCCCGGCCGTATTTAATGAATGGTCGGAATAACACATTTTTGCTTTTTCCTTATTTGCGTAACGGGCACAAAGCGGCAGCCCTCTCTCGTCCCGCCATTCATCAATTTGCCCGAACAAAAGGAATACCTGATTTATGAACCGATGCTGTGTTTTGTTTCGAGGACGCATTGTCCTACTTCTGGAAACATTAGTTTCTGCCGCGTTAACGACCCGCCCTGCAAAAGTTTCTTTCGAGGACGAGTAATGGGGAGATTTTTTTGCCAGGTTCGCGCTCCGGGTGCCGTACGACGCGAAAAAATACCAGCCGAATAAATTGGCGTGAAAAATTCTGCGTGTTTGACATACGAGAGCCTTCGGTGGAAAAGGAATACAGGATAAGGATTTTTTAACGATAAATTGCAACGCACCAGAAAAGAGATTTTGAGCAAAAACTATAAAAGACGAAGAAATACTGCTGTATTTTGTACAAACAACTGTATTAATATATACCTGTATATTACAGAAAGTGGTGATAAATAAGCTTAGACAAATTCTATAAACGATTTATGCATCCAGGCGTTTACACAAATTGTCAGTTAAATTAATTTGCCGCCTCTAAGAGAAGTTAACAAAACCATCGTTTGAGAGAATTATTTGATATACGAGAAAACGCGTGGGAGTATTGTATCTACTACATATTATGTTGTAGTGTTTTGTGGTATAATTAACTTTAAGGTTTAAGTTTAAGAGAGCTCAGGTTTCAGGGTTGCAGGTCATATAATTTTGGTTATGTGTCGTAGTTTGAGGTTTTGACTAGAGTATGCCTGATGAATTATACTGTGATCGACTAAAGATGTTTTTAGCTTGCTGCAATGGTAATATTCACAGTTAGGATCTCTAGGATCTATATAAGTGGCTGCACTACCGGGTATTCTACCGGGCATTCTACAACAACAATATGGGTTTAACTGTGTACTTTTTAAAGGAAAATATATCAGTAAATTACGGGAAAATCTTAATAAAACGATCAATTTCGTAGTAGTAGGTAATATCCAACATTTTTTAACTGCAACTTTTTAGCAGTTATGCTAAATAGATTTCTAAAATGATGGCCTTGCAATGCTTTGGTAGATTATTTTCCATGACTGCTTTGCTATCAAACTGTAAATAAATATAATCAACAAGTTGTTCTTAATTTTCTACACGTTAAATTATTATGACGTTACGAATCTAGATTGCTTTGTTTGCTATACCAGTACTGGAACCAGCCGACAAGTTCAAGAATTTAGTTCAATTCTATACCCTGGCGTTGCCAAACATATGGTGTGTGAGAGAGCCATCTAACGGCTTGATTGCGTAGCGTTTATTTTACCTCAAACTGATGTTTGAGAAATATATAAGTTGTTTGGGATATGACATAGATTCCTGATATATACCTTTTGTGCAACTTAAATGTATATTTGGTACATACTGAAATACGGAATATTGAATAAACACATGATTTGTATTGAATAATACAAGGTCGAATAGCCACAAAATAAAAAAATAAGTAATTTATGTATTTATCAAGACTACACCATATATTTCAACTTTAAAAAGTATAAGCATCTAAAACGCATATTAAATATTTTTGTCCCAAACGGCGCCCCATAGCTTCCTACGTTATTCTTATTACAGGTAGGTACATGACTTCCCCGTTACGATGTTACGATCTCGCGCATTTTGGTGCAAAGCCAATACGTACCTGAAACGCGAATCACCTAACACCTCATAATACAAGTCTCCATTTATGCATTTTACGGGTAATACGTGATCCAATGCGCGCACATTTCACCTAGAAAATAACCGCAGCAACTAATAAACGCGATGGTTTATAGCTCTGTTGGGCCATTCCGGTACAACTGCGTTAGACATTTAATGAATAAATGTTGCAGTTTGGTTCTGTATTCAATAGTTCGGGCGCATATTTTGTGACAGCAGCTTGGTATTTGAATGGATAATTCCAATATATGTGCAGCCATTGCAAAATGTATCAACCGCTATCAAAAAAGCCGCTTAAAAGCTTTAGTATTAAAGCATGCAAATTTACTGTAGCAAACTCCTCTGCAATTGGGAATTGGAATTGAACGCAGACAGATAGGTACAAACCTTAAGGTGGTGCACGTACTGAAGACAGAGCATGGTTAAATATGGATTAATTCCCATACGAATGTAGCTCCCTGGCTTAGGTTAATAGTAGTACTTAATTACACTACTTTCTTTGTAGAGTTTACTACAGTATACCTATTTAGAAAATCTTTTGAAACTCATATCAAACTTTATGGATTTTAACTGTACCGGAAATGCACACTGTTATATTAAACAAAACAACACATGTTTTTCGTATACGGTGGAATATGTCTCTCCCTAACATTTTCAGACTACTTCAGAAAATTTCTTTTAAGGATTGGAAGTACTTCATCAAAAACTATCGATACTCAAAACGGTATGTAAATCGAACTTCAAATTTTAAATGTGTAAATTTAAAAAATACGGGTTTTACGGTATGTTTTCCCAAGAATTAGAAAACTATCGTAAATTCAAAATCCAATAAAAGATATATCATAACATCTACACCTACATACCAAATTTCATCCCTATAACTTTAATAGCAAAGAAAGTAATTGAAAATGAAAACAAAAATTCACCTTGGATCTTTACCGGAGCTTTATACCGAACTTGCAAACGTTATCAACTCCAAATCTAGATTTTTATACACAATCGTGGGCAAGGTATGCAAAATACCCAAGTAATCCTACCTTGCAACTTCTAGCACGAAAATATAAGTTTTTATTTGTAATTGACGTTAAAACTCGATCCAGAATAACAGGACACCCGCATGAAGACCTCTCATTATTAATATATTTTATTTTATAAGGGATTGCTATTATCGGCAACTGTATAAGTATGTAGCGGCATCATTGTCACTAGCAGGTTAAGAAGTAAATAAGGTCTCTATTGCATCTAACATTATCGAAAAAATCATGTTAACCAGGCCAGCCATCAAAGTCTAGGATAGATGAAAGGCTATAAGATAGAAGTATCATCTAAGTATAGTTATATGGTTACACCTTACTACCTTTTTGTTGCCGGTATTTCTCGTCAGATTTACAACCATTATCAAGATTTCTGTCAATGATGACGCAGAGCCCTATTATTAAGTTGGATTATCTCATTTAGCTTCTTTATTTAACATTAGACACGTATTTGCTAAGACGCCTACAATTTTAAGGAATGTTCAGGAAACCGCGTGTTAAGCAGCAAAATCATCCCAACGCTTGAATGCTGCATTATATATCTCCGAATAGAATGGCAAGTTTTATTTGACGAAGAGGTCGTCCCGCATGGCAGAAATAACATTAATCATATTCCGTTGTCATATTGCTCTGAAGTTCATTATTGGCAATCCTAATGAATATCGAAATGATTAATTAAAACTGATAATGTATTGCTTATTAATCGTGTCAGATTTTGGAGTGTCGCTTTGAATAGCGCGTCGTTTCTCATTTGATACAGCGGGAAATCGATTTAGTTCGCCGAAAAAGCTGGAAGATGCAAGGGCTGATTAGAGCGAAGTTTCATCTTCTCTCCAAACTTTGGCGTTTAAAGATCGCTTTACTCTGAAGCTGCACGGGCAATGCTATCGAATAAATATTAACATACTGTATTTATGTGTTCTCCTTATCTGCGTCGTTATCAATAATTTATATAATTATTTAGATTCTGAAATCGAAATTGTGATTATGTTAAATTTATGCGCCGTATCTTTTTTATCAACTGGTTAGGACTGCGTTATAGTCAGCAACGTTTCTAATGTCTTTGGTGTACTAGATGTTTAATATTAAAGGATTACACCTTCTTTAATTAACGTACAACTTGGTGATTATTACAGTAACATTCATGCATTAAACTTAAAACTACATTAATTTTGGTGTAATATTAACTCCTACAAACTGAACCTGGGAAATAATCTATACGGCTTGGTATACAATTTAATAATTTTAAATATGCCTTTTAAAGCTTGAACGGTTTACCACTAGGTTTTTTTATTATCAATAGGAAATCATACGCAGAATTGCTGGGAAAGAGTTAGTTACTTTAATACCAACTGGCATAGAGTTTGGTGTGTGACAAGCGTTTTTAATTATGTTCGCAAATTGAAATGAATGTTTATTAATCATAAGAATATTTCTAGGCCTTTTACTGACCCACTTGGTTAGAAAGTAGACCGAATAATTAATTAATGGATCCAGTGAGTAATTCTTACAACCTGGAGCTCATCGGCAAAAGCCCGAAAGTCGAAGCATTAAAAAATCGTAAAGCTTCAACACAATCCTCCATTACGGATTTCAGTCGACAAACAAAAACTCCTTGACCTTGCAAACATAGTTGACATTGTCCATAACAACCAGACAACTTCCCTTGCCATCCTTTGTGACTATGAGATTATGGTATTTAATTTTGAAAGGCGACATTTTTTTCCTTGTTTATTTCTGTTCTAATAACTAGATTTACTTTTATCAATATCCGTTTTATTTTATTTTCGTTATTGATTTATACCCATACTGACTTAACGTTCGATTATAAGACTATTTTGACTATGTGTTTTATTTAGTCGAGAATGAACCGACAGTTCAGATGGGTTATGTTTTGTTTACTAGAAAGAAACCTCTGGGCGAGACCCTTTTCGGAGCAGCGCGGCATTAGTATGAGTGGAGTGCTGGAATGTGTTAGTTGGTTAATTCTTAGCGATGATTGTTTCCTTTGTTTTGTGACTGGTTTGATTTTCTGGTTGGTGGACAATTGGAGTATTACCGGATTAAAAGTACTAAAGTCGTGAGTACTGAAATGTATTTTGATTGTTGTCTCTTTGAGAGATTGAAAGGGTTTGTTGTTGAAAGCCCTGACGTCAGGTTTTTATGTTGCTACCAAACTGGAACAGTTTATGAAATTATTGTATGATACTGGTATCTGGGTGCCCTGTCAGCAACGGGGGAACCGATGGTATTTGGTATACCGTCGGCCCAGTTAATGTCCGATGCGCAAATCGACAACTGGTGTGCTTGGGATTAAAAACCCCTTGACGCATCGCAGTGTATGTATGGCCCTCGAAGTTGATCTCAGAATGGGCACTTCTGAGGAGACCCTGTGATGGTCAGAAACTCAATTGCATGCGCTCGCTTGTCGATGCGGCTGCTTGGTAGAATAGTCGGTAGTTGTTGAAAACTATTGTTTTTGTTTAATAAACTAGGAAATTAGGCCAAAGGTGCAAATAAGAAGAGGGAGGCCCAAGCGAGAAGACACTTTGTGACCAGCCTGGGGGCATCGTTGCCCCCAGTTGAGTTATCTAAATTTGGTTGCGCAAGGATCTTCTGTTTGTTTCCGGTGTTTATTGAGTGAACGAGTACTCCATTTGGTCCATAAAAAGGCAATGATTGATTAATTTCTGGATGTCATGAACGAGGTAGAGGGAGCGTATTGGATTTCTTTGTTTGGGTATGTTACTTACCGGTATTCTTGTGCAAATACGTCCCCATGTTTATTTTATTAACAGCAGTTAATTATTTATTAACCAACGAACATTTATTATCCCTTACAATTTTGTTTTTGGGCTGTTTAAGCACTTTCAAACAAACCAACTGTACAGCTGCACTAAATATCAAGAAAATAAGCTTTTTCGCATTGAAGTAGACAGTTTCGGTGTTGTTATATGTTGTGTGTTGTTATATTGGAAAGGGCGTAAAACCTAGGGGTAAATGTATAAAAACAATTTAATAAATATAGTGAAATTAGTGGCTGGCGTTTTATTCTCGTTCGTCTGTCTTCCTAGGTAGAAAACTAAATATAGCTAAGTACGTGGCTTTTGCATAGCAGGCTGTTCAAATGCATTCAAAAATTAATATATTTCATAAAAATATGCAAACAAAACATAACTTACTTGGAGCCCGGGTAATGTTAAATGTATACTCACTACCGCGTCAAGTTATGATAGCTCAAATATCCTAGCAGAACTATAATGTCGCAATACAACGTCACGAATTTTATTGCTGCAATATATGACACAACAATTGTATTGAAACGCCAATGAAAGAAAACTGATAAGAAAAAGCACGTAACAAAAACGCGCTCACGGCCACAGAAACATGGCCGCTATATATAGCATTAACGTAGGTTTGAATAAACAAATAACGCACTCATAATTTCATGCCATCTCCGCAAAGCGGATCAACTTCCTCCGCGCGATGCCCTCAAAAACTGTTTGGTCTGCAATTCTAAAATTTATCGCGCAGGAAGAAGGAAACGCATTTAATATCTCCAAGGCAGCCAGAAAAATAATTTAATATAGAACGAACTCCGCGCGTTTTATTTCTGTATTATATCGCACGCGGGGTAATTTCCTTATTTTGCTCTGGCTGCAGAAATCAACAAATCTCGACTGCACAGCGCAGTAATTTAATATCGGTAGTTTGGTACAGACGTGCCCAGCAAAACTAGCTGGTATTAACTGGAACGTTATTGACGACAATCTTCGGAACCCTGGCAGCGGCGGAAACCGTCGAAAAAGCGCTGGAACGATATTAATTTTCGGCAGCCGCGTGATCGAAGTGCAGTGCGAAAACTTCACCCTCAGGCTCAGGTGAGTTTACCCCTGGTTCCCAGGAGAGAACCCTCCACATATACCTCGGGCTATGCCTTTGTACTCGAATATCTCTCTATGTAATTCTTTCTCTTGGCGTCGTTTTAATTACTGTAGATGGCAAGGCAGTGCATACATTTCCGAAGACTACTAGAGCGGCGAGTGACTGTCATTCCTTCTGTTATTTTTGTAATCAAAGGCACATAATGTTTTCCAGACATTCATGCATACAAAGAGCTTCTCAGGATTATTACAATTTTAAACTCTAATTTTCATCCTTTGTTCAAGTCCTGCAAGTGCCTTGCATTGCGTAAGATCCATTTCAATCGCTACATCAATTGCCGCCTCTGGGTAACCGATTTGGTTGACACTGGTTATGAATATCAGGTCGCAGCTCTTTAAGTATCAATTCGCTGTTTTTCAGTTTCCCAAAAGTGTTAAAAATGTAATCCACGGGTACGCTGTAAAAGAAAAATCCTCTTTTCGTAGCTATTTCAAAAATAAGTAACAGAAAATATCGGTCGATTTGAACGTTTGAAAGCAGCGCGCATTAAGTCACGTCATCTCTGACTGTACAATTTCGATCATTTGTAACAGCTGTATATGCACTGACAAGCTGTTTCCATATTGGGCTATATATAAGACATATAGGTACTTAGACAGTTATTCATGACAACATTTTTGCAGTGGCGATAGGCAATGAAATGGGCGACTTTCTCTTTCTGATATGTCAACAATATGTACTTTGGTTGCCCACTGCAGTTTCTAAATTTATTTCTAATTAGCAACTAAAGCATCACATTTTGAAGGTATTTTAGAGATTTTAAATCAATTTCAAACAGTTTGATTCCTAGTGAGATAAAAGTACATCGATGTCCATATTCCAAAGGCTAGATTCCCAAAAAATCTTGTGCGCACCACGCGAGATGAGATGCAAACGTCTTACATATATTTTTAAATAAATGACATATGTTAAAGATAATTTTTCGATCAAACGTATATCAGAACTTTTATGGAGATAGCGGATGGTAGCTATGTCATGAGTTACATTTTTGGGAATACATAATTCAGTTAGAGTTTATAGACGATTATCTACATAAATCCGGCAAACCTGCTAACACATTGAAGCATTTTAATGTATGTCGGTTCTTGCCCGCTTGCAAAAAGTGCCGTGGGGGCCTGCTGTCAAATTGAAGTATGCAGGTCCAGAAATATCGTAATAACTGGTCTGCTTTCGTCCATTGCCTCATAGATTTCCCTCGCCAAATAAGCAACTGCATCCTGTGTAGGACGACCTTCACTAAATCCAAATTGCCTATCACTTAGTAAATCATGTACATTAATGAAATTATTTATTCTTTCCTTTAGGACCTTTCCAAAAATCTTACATAAATTTGTTGTTAACGATATTGGTCTATAATTTGCGACATTTTCTCCGTCGCCGCTTTGTTTAAAAGGTTCTATAACAGCTGTTTAAAAGTGTTCAGGGCAAACACCCGACTGGAAGATATAATTAATCAGGTAAGCTATAGGTCCTGCTATATGAACCGCAGTGTCTCTCAGAACTTCCGCTTTTATGGAGTTAATTTCAGGCACCTTTTTCAGTTTCAGGCTCATTATCACCAGTCATCAGTGGAAATGATGTTCTGTCATCATCCTTAACATTATATTCTATTACAGGTTTACTTTTGTTGGCCAATTTAGGCCCTATTTGTGCAAAAAATGTGTTAAATATATTTGAAACCTCTTTAGGACCTGTGTGTATTACACCGTCACTGTTCGTTATGTGCAATGGCTTATCTTGATCCAATGCATTTGTGCTTATGAGTTTTACAGTGTCCCATAGTTTTTTAGGACAATTTTTGTTTCCTGTATCATAGATCGATAATGGTCTATTTTTGCCCMTTTTATTAACTCGTTAAGATGATTTCTATATTTCTTAAAATTATTTTTTAGGTCTGTGTTATTAACATCTTTTTAGAGTTCCTTATACAATTAATCTCTCACATTTATTGCCTTCACTAATACTTTATGTATATGAAAAAAACATCAAGGGAGGCTACGAAGTCTAAATACTTTCTAATAAAGCGAAATATTAAGAAAAATCAGTTTTATGCGGATGGTCGGAAAAGAGTTTGGACGAGAGAGTGGTAAATATCTATTAGTAGAAATTGTCCACTTGGACAATTTCAAATTTCATTAACAGTATTGAGTTAATAATAATAATAATAATAATAATAATAATAATAATAATAAAAATAATTATTATTATTAATAATTATTATTATTAATTATTATTATTATTAATTATTAATTATTATTATTATTATTATTTTTATTCTTTATTTGCATAAAGGGAGAAACAAATTACACCTGATATACAAAACGTCAATAAAAAAAGGTACATTATTCTTTAAATATATATTCCCCTCTAAACAAAAAGGCGAAGTTCAGCAACCTTCGGTACAGTTTCTGTTCTTCCACTTAACCCAAGGATACTTGTATTAAAATAAATTAGAATTGCGACACAGCAAAGACACAAAAAAAGCAAACGAAATATTATAAGTATTTGTAAAATACACTACATAATACTTGTTATTTATAGTGTACCTACTGACAACAAAACAAAATCCGGGACATTGCAAGCACGATGCAGGACAGGAAAAAGGCATAGCAAAGCAACAATAAAAAGTCAGAACAAAATATAAAGGCAGCTGTAAGACTTTTGGCAAGCGGCAGAAGAGCAAGCATTATTAATTTTAATTAACAATAACATATCTTATAAGCTAATCTACGTCATTCAGTAATTTGTTTTTCAATTTGTATTTAAACCGGCGTATATTCAATGTTTTTAATTCACACGGAAGTTCATTATAGACCCTCGTCGTTATATTGTATGAAAAGCATCTTTGGAAAAATGTGTGAGAATGTATTGGAATCGTCAGCTGATCCTTTCTACGTATATTTATACTATGTACATCTGTTCTATAAGTTATTTTGTTAATTAGGTATGGAGGTGTCTTGCTTAGCAGTATTTTATGAAATAGACATGCAGAGTGCAAGTATCTTCTCTGATGCATATTCAACCATGGAATAGTTTTGAGTTTGTGTGAGACGTGATCCCTCCTACCAACCCCATAAATAAGACGCAAACAAGAGTTTTGGATTACCTGAATCCGCCGAACCAAGTGACTATCAAGAGTCGGCATAATTTAAATTTGCAAGCACTAGAATTTCACACAATAGTATCTTGGTTTTATAATTTATTATTTTTCGAATGCTATGTATAATTTTAAGGTTTATAACTGATTTCTGAATTTGCTTCACAATGTACTCCTCAAAACGCAGCCCGGAATCAATAACGACACCAAGACTTCTTGCACTCTCTACAATTTCTATTTTTTGACCATCCAACGTAATACCCAGTCTGTTTCTAATATGCTCTCTAATAGAGACACTAGCACAACCACCAAACAGTATGGCTTTTGTCTTTTCTGGATTCAAAATTAGGTTATGTCGCCTGACAAAGTTGCAGAATTCCATCAGGTCCGCATTAATACGAGAAGTAGCATCATCAAGGTCGCATGGCTTAAACGAATAATAAAATTGTGTGTCATCAGCATAGAGATGATATTTAGAGTTCCTAATACTGGAAACAAAAACAGATGTATATATATAATAAAGAGTATAGGGCCTAGTACGGATCCTTGGGGAACACCGAACGAAAGTCTGCCAGGCTGCGAACAACGATCTCCACATCTGACTATCTGATGTCTGTCTGCCAAGTACTGCCTAAAAAGTTCCACAGCACTCGGGCCCAATCCAATGTATTTTAAAATTAGTAATAGTAAATCGTGCGATATAGTATCGAATGCCTTAGAAAAGTCGAGCAATACAAGAGCCACATACATACCTCGGTCCATATCTTTTATAACATCATCCAAAATGTGGAGAAGCGCTGTAACACAACCGTGACCAGCCCTAAAACCGGATTGATATTCAGGTAATATGTTATATTTGTCTAAGTGAATCCAAAGTTGTCTAGCAATAATTTTCTCAAATACTTTAGACAGAATCGGTAACAAGCTGATTGGCCTTATGTCATTAAAATTCTTAGGTTTAGACTTTTTAGGTAAGGGCATCACGACAGACAGCCTCCACGATTTAGGCAGCACACTGTGGCCTATACAGGTATTTATAATATGGGTAATAAGCGGCAGAGTTACTTGAATACTATAGTTAATTAAATTAAGAGAAATACCATCATGCCCCACTGCCTTCGATTTTATTGAATTTATAGCTGCAAGCACTTCATCTTCGGACACAAATGTAAATTCAAGTTTATTGTTAGTTAGATATTTATTATTATAAAAATTAACAATTTCAGGATCACAAATAAAATTTCTATTAGGAACATTTAAAAAATGGTTATTTAATTCATCAGGAGATGACAGATTATCCGGCAAATCACGTTCTGTACGACCACCTGAGCGCATACCAAGCAACTTTAAGTGATGAAGAATATGCTTGCCTTTAATTTTAACTGCATGTTCCAAATACGCTTTTTTTTCTCTGCATACCGCCGAATTAACAAGATTTCTAAGAGATTTATAATAATTCCAATGCGAAACCATTTTAGACCTTTTATAACGCAAAAGCGCTTTATCTCTCAACTTCATCATAAATCGTAAATTGTCGGTCAACCATGGTGTAGGTTTCTTACTAACCCTAGAAACTTTGTACGGTGCATGTCTGTCAAATACATTAACCAATTGTTCATTGAAAAAGGACAACTTATCGTTCACATTCCGCATGTCGTAAAACAATCCCCAATCTATAGATGCTAAATCATTTAAAAAATCATCAGTGTTAAAGTTCTTCATACATCGATACCTCATACACTTTTCCTAAACATCGTTGCATTCTGTACTAATCGTTAATTTAATAACTGCGTGGTCTGCAATTGCATGATCAAGGTCAATATCAATATCACTAACTAAAGAACAATCAGATACAATTACATGATCCAGAGCAGTACACGAGGATCTGCTGATTCTAGTAGGAGTACTAATTAACTGAACAGAATTAAAAGATTCAATCATATCTAAGTACACTTGTATTGTTTTTGAATTAACATTTAACACATCAATATTAATATCTCCCATGCAAATATAAATATCACCGATCGTTATTAAACAAGAACATAGGTCTTGAAATTCTGTACAGAAGTCACCAACACTAGAGCTAGGAGGTCTATAAATTAAACACAATACAATTGTAGTTTCGCATCCCGCATTAATAGAAACAATTAGGTACTCAAAAGTTTTTATATCTAAATTCAAGTTAACTTGTTTATACTTTACCAACTTTTTGAGGTAAAAGCATACTCCACCGCCTCTGCCAAGTCTGTCCTTTCGAACCAGAACCATWTCATCAAGCTGCAATAGATCATTTGCTATATTTTGATTTAACCACGTTTCCACAACACCTATAACAGAGAAGTCCWGCCCTGCAAAGTAATCATGAAAWGCTAAGAAATTGTCAAATAACGATCTACAATTAATACAAGCCAACTTCATTAATAGCAATAAATCAATCAGAATTCGGCTATTAAGTACAATCAGTATTCACCACAAGAAACTAAGACAAAAAAAAAATAAATTCCAAGTCCTATCACAAAGCAACAGTTCAATCCCACGATACTTCAAGTGGCTATAGATCAGGTGGGCCCACATGCTCCCATGTATACTTATGGATGGATATTTTCCAATTCCGCAACACTGGTTACTCTGTGTAACTTATTACCCACTTTGCAGACAATCTTTCCATCGGTCGTCCAGACATTTTTGGAGTTGAACCGCTCGCACGCCCGCCGGTATACAGCAACTCTTTGTCTTGTTAGATCTTCTCTTATAACAATTTTAGTTCCTTTTAGACTTTTTTGTTGGAAAACACCAAATTTCTAATATATTTCCTACAGAATCTCACAAGGATAGRTCCCGTCGTACCATCGCTATTTTTAAGCCTATGACATATATCGATGTCCCTTTCTTCGATGTCAACACCAAGATGTTGGTGACATACTTCTACAACCTTTCCATAAATATTTTCCCCTTGCACTTCCGGTATCCCATGTATTCTAATATTATTTCTTCGTCAGTACTGTTCTTGGTCTTCGACAACTAATTCCATCTTTTGCAATTTTTCCTCTAATTGGCTCACCTTGTTCATTAATCTGTTACTGACCTCTTCCGATATTTTATCAGCCAGCCTAGTCAAGAAGGTTTGTGACGTAAAAACCTTTTCTATCACACGCAGCACCAGACTTTCTTCATCTTCTTGACTTCGGTATGATCTAGTTTTAGGTGCCTCTGGCATTTTCAACTTTTAACTGAGTTTATTATAGGAAATTAAACGATTTTCTCGGAGCACCTGAGCACACGTTTACTCTACTGTATCACACACATGCGCACGATGAAGTTATTTCCGAAAACATAATTGTCTCATCCATAGACGCCGAAAACATTCATTCGCGTATACTAAGAAATTATGTTACAGCCCGTTATTGAAGGCAAATTTTCAAAAGGGGGCAATAGCATTTAGGCCACGCTTTATTTTAAACCTACAGTTTCACAAAAGCTTGCATATACGAGTACGAACACACTGATGTTGCAGTACAGTTAATTAAAGCTATGATTTTAAGTATCAAGAAAGTTTAAATTGCTTTTGAACTCACAAGGGTTAAACGTCTTCTACAGCTTTTGTCCAAATTTAGATACAGTCTCGTGATGAACATGAAAAGTGTAGGGTTTAAATCAGCCAGGCGAGGAGAATAGGCATTAATGTATTCAAATACAAAATGAGATTAATTTCAGTGTGGAGTGAGGACTGTACAGTATTCGATGACTTCTCAAGATCAAAAGGAAATACCCAACTACGCTTAAACGATTTCAGCTCGCTCTCGAAAAGTGTAAGGGCCCCAAAGCGTTGTGTGCCCGTAAACAGAAACATTATTCTGAATGCTATTCACGAAGATGACCTTAATATTGCAAACCTCTCTCCCTAAGAGCCAGCACGCTTTTAAGTTATTATTTATGTTGCACTTTATGCTCTTTGGAAGCCGAAAAGATTTATACTGCATCCAACGGAACAAACATAAACTTAGAGAGTACACATCTCCCGCATAAAAATGGATTTCAGTCGGCTGAAAAACGCCGACTCAGGCCCAGATGGTGGAAACATGCAATTGTACGCGGCAGAAAATGAATTTAGAGGGCCTTGTCCCTTTTTGGGGCGGCCGCAAAGAAATCGCAATATCAAGCACTTTATGGTTAATAATGCGGAGGGCAAGGCCCACGGATGGCTTTTATTGAAAATGCTTTTAAACATTCCTCTATACATTTTTGTACCTAGCGGCGGTCACTACGGTCACGTCGTTTCGCACGACTACGGAGAAAACTTTCCAAGGAGCAGCCCGAGAACGATACGCCTGAGTAGGCATTTTTAGTCTGCTAAAACTTCTGTATATCCTATATTTCGGAGTTAAAGCTAAAGGTGAAGAACATATGGTACACAGTTACTTGTAATAGACAAATATCGGTAATAACTGTACCTATTATATCTTGAAATAGCTTTGCTAGGCTCTGTTCAGAACTAATGGATGATGTAAATTAATATTGACCTGCTGAGAAAAGACCACTCTAACACATCTAATCACTTATGTATTGTACTAGTATGTAATTATGTATGGATCTTATTTACAAAATGAATAGTTTGTCATCTTTGAGCAGTGGCGGACAACCATACCCATTAGTTTGCCTAGTTACAGGGCAGATTCTTGGCGCTAGCATTTGTTGACAGTTGGCGGTTTGGTTATTTGACATGAGTGCATATCGACGCGTATTGATTTCAGATTTAAAATTTAACCAATTCCTAATAAAGGAAACTCAACTACTATCAAGTTACTACAAAATTTATAAGATGATGAATTATTACAAAAATTTAAAAGTGATAAATTGACAGATCAAAGAGATAAATGATTACAATATTCACAAGGCTAGCCGTCGTTTGTTAGGCTAGAGAGCACTGGGGTGGGATTCCAATAAAATAAAATACTAATGATAATAATAAATACCATTTATCCCCAAAATCCAATATACGTACAAATCAAGGCATAATACGAAAATCGACCAAATACCAAGAAATACAAATGAACACAACAAGCTCAACAAAGAAAATTCCAAATCAAACCGCACAAAACGCTAATGATACCTAAAATCTCAAATAAGTGACAAATATGCAAGCTACGAAAATCGACAACATTCAAAGAAAGAATACCCCGACGCAGTACTACGATAAGATCTCAAAATGCGCTATAATAATCATTAACAAGCGTTTTACCAAAATGCTCGCCACAAAATGCCGTATATTAAACTACAGTAATAGTTCTCCACTATGGTGACCTATCTCATAAGCAATAGCGAGCTAAGTTGCAATAAATTAGTTAAATGTAACTATAATTATGCAATATAGTAGTGATAATGCAGCGTTATACGGTGTGAACCGCATTAAGAGTGATACAAAACTTCTTTTATACACACAGATATTACGAAAGGCTATAACTAGCGTTTTGGTAACCAATCGCAAATCCCGTGCTGTGGGCCTAGGAGGACGGTAAGGAACAGGTGGCAGCGTACGGTAGATAGCAGGGATGCCAGATGATCTCCAGCTACTCGGTTTATAGTCGGTGTGGCCAGCTAGATCTCCAGAGGTCTCCACATTCCAATCACAAACAGGACCCATACTACAGGGTGTAATCCTCAACTTAGATAAATGCGGAATCAGCAACATACAACTCCAAATGACGTGTAGATAAGCTATAGACCCAAAAACGTCTAATACGAAAATATGCCGAGCGCTAAGATACGCCGGACGCTAAAGGATGACGGACACTAAAAAGTGCCGTGCACTAAAATACGCCTTACACTGAAAGGCCTGAAAACCACACAATACGCCAATAAGAACGAGTATGTATAGAAACGAACGAATAATTACCTTAAGATGGACGTGGCCTAGCATGTTATCGAACAGCAATGAGGTACGCATAATCCGGCAACATCCGCCGTATTTCGAAGAATTCAGCAACAACAAATCGTTTTATGACTCAACAAAACCCAAACAGAAGACTCAAAATTGTTAAACGTTTCACACAGTATCTGCTGATCGGAAAGGTCAAAAGCTTCGTCCCAAAAATGGCAATACCCGTAGTTTCGTGAAGAATTTCATCCCACGCCATCTAGCAGCAAAACTAAGAGTACCTAACACAGACAAATATCAACAAATCGGCACCGACTGTACCGAGAAGAACAATACAAACTAACCTAACTAAAATGTAAACAAGACTTATCACCAAAAATGGAGCTGGGGATTAAGGGAGAAGAACGAAGATTATGATAGAAGGAAAGTAACACAGTGGAAATGAAGTAATGAAGGTAACAAATGTAACAGTATTTTAGGACGTGAACCCAAAGGCTCAACTACGCTCGAGGGAAAACTGTGAAAATAAAATAAATTAATAGCGCCACCAAGTTTTCGCTGGGACGGCTCTCACGAAGATCGTGGATACAAAACTTGGAAAATATACAGGAAATAGCATAAGCGAAGCGAAACATTTGAGAGGAGCAAGCAAGGAACTAGGAGGAAATGGAAAATGCATTTACAAACCGTTGCAATTGTGTTACGTTTAGCTCGCATTTATTACTAGCATTTAACTGCACATGGAATTTCTTAATAGAAGATATGTAATAATTCGATTTCCTCGGTTGAGGTTGATTGACAGATAACTGCTAATAACAATGAAACAGTTCATTATCTGTGAGTTGAATGTAGCGTATGGTTAAAATCGATTGAAAGTCACTGTCAGTTTATTCAGTGGCGTGCTGCTTAGCGGGCTACAAATTATACATGATATGTCGTGTCGATGGTGGCACAGGTATAAGTGGCAAGCTCTGGATATAATACTCCACAATTATAATTTTTAAACCTTTCTTATTCTTACGCTGTTCATTTGCCCAAATTTTTTCAATATTTCCTAAATAAGAGTTGCTGTGTGCTTCATCGATTATTCGCACAGAGCCAACACATGTGCTTCAGCATTGCCCTCTACGGCAATGTGTTTATCATAATACTGCTTTGCCTATGAACAACACTCCATCAGCCTAGCGTACAAACAACATTTAACTTATCTGTGCCCAGATCGGATCAATAGCGCTGAAGTGGCAGTGGTACGGCGACAAGCGACAGACCTTCTGAGCATACTCTCTAAGGTAGTCATCTACTATATATTACTTAGACGAAGCATGTTCTTTGGCCAGTGTCAGCAGCTCGGCCTTAAGTAAAGTGTTGGCCACGAGGATGTCATGCATCTTCAACCACTCACGGATCCGTGCCTTGGTCTATGCAGCAGTTATGTGCTTCGCCCTTTTAAAKGGTTTAGCTTCATCTATAAACACCAACTCTCATTTGCTAGGCGGGATCGCCAACTTACACAAGTTCTTTTATTATAAACTACATTCACTAAAGGTTTTATAAAATGTTTAAATGTTCGCAAGACCACAAAGCAAACCACGAGGCAATCACTACAAAAATGCAACGCAACTGATGAAATGTCAATGGTGACGTAAGTTGACGACATACGTTCGTGCAACATCTACATCAAGTCCGTTACTGTCAGAGCGAGAGAGAAACATACACGTATGTCAAATCAGCAGGAGACGCACATGCTGCATACCACTCCATATAAGCAACGAAAGCGCAAACTGCATAACAGTAAAATTAGTTGTCGGTGCCTGATTCGCGAAACCTTAATGTCAGGCTCAACATTCATTTCGTCGATAATAAGTCAGAAAGAAATTAGAAAAGAAAACAATTATCGTCTCGCGCGTTGTTGTGCGCAATGTAAAACAGTTTCCTATATTATCGACGACACACGCCTAGTGTGTAGTTCTTCCTAGTGACACTGCAGGCACTAAATATATTACAGTACCGTAATAGTCTGCCATTTTAGGGCAAAATACTGGCGAGACATGGGTAATGGAACTAATCCAATCAAACATAACCTTAAAGATTAAAGAACTGTCAAATACCAGACTCTGATGCACAAAGCACGTTGACAATGGAGAACTTGCACAATTTTCAGAAACGTGCTAGTCCGTAAGAGAATCAAATTTGGGGATATATGTCGACAGAAAGAATTAAATCTGTCCTCAAGCAAGCTCAAAATATGAATAATTAATTTGTAACTGAAGGCACGCCTCTAAAACTGACTCTGACATCACTTGCCGTACGGCAAGATACCTCTATACGTGGTATACCTACTGGCGGCCATTTTCTTACCCAAATCAAGGGCAAGTTAAGCTACATAAAGGCAACACTAGATGGCCATACGTTAGTTGCGGGCTATCATGTGTAATGTCAGACAGTTGACATCCGTAATTTCAAATCGCTTGCAATCTGTATAAAATGAAAAAGTGTGGCATTTACGGGCATGTAAAACTATTAAATATAGATAGTTCATTATTTCAAGTGTTGATACAAAAGTTATACTTAATTACAATTAGCAAAGTTGTATGTTTACCTATACGCGGCGTTTAACAATTTTATTTTAGGATGCTTACAGGTAGAAAACATGGTCAAAATGTGTTGGTGTAGATTTACATGAAATAGACTTCTTGTGTATGGCACATTTTAACCAAAAATTTGTACAAGAATATTCAGATGCCGGTAGTAAAAATATTAGAAAGTTGTGTCTATGCAGTTCCAACAGACCAAAGTTCCCATCCAACCTTCCATCTCAAATATCCCGATTAGGTGCACATATCCTCACATACAAAAAAAATATGCATCAGTTTTAGTATAGAAAATTAAATGAATACAGGAGGAATACACGTATATACGACTTCATGTAGGTGATGATTATAATCAGCTCTGGCTTAATACAGGCAACTTTTAAGATGGAACAATTATGGCGCCCCCACCGCTTGTCCCTAACATACATGGTGATTCACTAAGCACGAATAAGTAATACATGTCCAAGTTAAAATTATAGAAATATAAAAATATTTCGTAGACTCCCCATTATACTGGAAGTGAGCACCAGTTTCATTATTTTAAATCGAACACCCTGTGCAATTTTGGATTTGTCGTAAAKGAGTCATATTGTTCACGAGTTATTTCAAATTTTCTAAATATTGACGTTTGCAGTGTGTGATAATCATTTGCAGAAGTTAAATTGACAAATCCCAACTTTTACAAATTCAAACAAACTTGAATTACTGAAATTTTAAGCCGTATTTTTTGGAACACTTAAGTGATTTTGAAAGCATTTTTTTACACAAATACAGTAGGTATGTAATTTTACAATACAACAATAATCAATATTTACATAAACAAAACATCTATAATTTAACATTTATTATATTAACATTTTGGTTTAAACATACAGATTTAGGTACACTACAAAAATCTGAAGGTCCTCCGGAACTTGATTTGGTTTCCCTAATACCCAACAAATCCAGATCTCTTCTTTCACCATCTGTTGAAGCATCCCATAATTGTCCAGACTGTGTGAAGACACTACTTGGGGATGGATTGGAATCTTGCAATTTATTCATAATTTTAAGAAGTAGGGGATACTTGATATTTCTATCACAAGGGCTAATAATTCTTCTTCAGGAAGTCGAAACAATTATTGGAGATTATCTGAAACAAGAAATGAAAAACTAATATTTTAAATGCACTGAAAAGAAAAAAATTCACGGTTTCGTAGGCTGTGCAATACACAAAACTGAACTGTCAAAAAAATTGCATTTACATATTTGGTAGCAAGAATGTCACAGACGTGCCAGAAAGGCACGTAAATGTTCGCCAGAACATGCACAGTCAAAGAAGTATTCAAAATTATCCAAATTAGTTTAGCAAACATTGTATTAATAGACAACTGTTGTTGACCACTTTTGAGAGTTACCATTTATTGTTTGTCTCTGAAACTGCAGACTATATTCGGTACCTACATCTTTCTGCTCGATCCCGTTAGATAACACTGGTCATATCCTAACTGTTCAATAAATGCAAGAAAAGTAAATCTGTATCCTTCGGTTTTTCCAAATGTAATTGGCCAGAATTCTTGAGTTAAGAGATTTTTGCATTTTCTATGCAGTTTACAGATAAACAGTGTAGTTAAAGTGGTCGAGGAATTTACATTTTTGATAGTTATTCAGATGATACTAAGAACATAATACACATCGTTTATTTGTGACATAGCTTGATAACCACCTGATCAAAATCAGTTATGTCTAGCCTCGATTCAAAATGTAATTACCGAACCTAACAATAAAGCAAAAAAATTTATTTATTTTTCGGACATAGGTATATTCGTATTATTTTTAAATATAATAAGATAAGTAATCAAAATTGTGGATTTACCATATCTACACAATTGTAACTTTTAACTCTCTGTTAGAATTAGCACAAAATAAATGGCAGTATAATTTGCATTTCACCTCAAATGTATATGGTAAGTATTTTATATCAAATTGGTGACTTCTCTTACATTTACTATTAAAAGTGAGATTCGTAACAGATTTTGGCAATGTTACTAATGTTCTACAGAATATTAGAAAGCTTATGGCAGCATATTTTTAACTATTCATCAACACGAGTATCAGATCCGTGTTAACAACTAACAGTATGCATGCATTTACGTCAACTGTTGTACTTACTTGCCTGGTAATATAACTATCACACCAACAAATATTACTCCATTCCAACAGCACCATTCTATACTGAAGAACATCAACTAGGGAATTGGCTCTCCCAGGTCGTTGCTTTTTCAAAATTCATTATAGAACACAGTATATACCAGCTAAATTCTCATGCTAATCACCCAGATACAATACACTCAACCTAAAAAACACATATTATTATCTAAACAGGTTTAAAATAAGGTTTAACTGACTGAAATCTTACGAAGTGATGTTCTCTCCATACCCAGTTATGTGGTATGTACGTTTTGGCAGCGTAAATATGGTAACTTCACTTTGTTTTTAGCCGCCAACATTTTCAACACAGCTAGTGAAAAGCTTTGTAGTATAATCACTGCATTATATTATTTTCCGGGGTACACAATATTAAAAACGTAACAAAATAGTGTATAACCATCAGATCCATGTGTATAACACATAATAACATAACCAAAACAACAAGTTTTGACAGATCGTAGATGCTATTCTGACAGTCCGCAACGAACCTGCTGCCATCTATTATCCATTAATAAAAGCTTAACTTGCCTCTTGGTCAGAAACGTCAAATTCCATTCATAAATATAAGAGTTGACATACCAGTTATAGAGGTATCTTGCCGTACCGATAGTCTCGAAGCTAGGCAACGAGTTTTGCGTTTCTCCATTTTAGTCATTAGTTGAATGGACGGCGTTGTTTTTGCTAGCAATGGGATTATATGCACTGCAAGCCGTTCCTAAGATAAGCACCGTACGCAGACCCGTCCGGCACGTGACGTCAGAGTCCGTTTTAGAACGGTGGCTTTACTTCAGATTTCTAATTCATATTGTGAGCTTACTTGAGGACAGATTTAATTTTTTTTCCACCATTATGTTCAAATTTGATTCTCTTTCGAGCTAACAACTATATACTGCCATTTAAAATTCATGCAACTTCCCCATTAGGCATTCCAACGAACTGTCAAACAAAATCCAACATGTTCGTTAAGGGCAACCATATGTTATAATGTCATTAGAGCAAACACCTTTATGATTGAAAAGTGTGACGCTTTGTGTTCTTGAGTAAAGTTCTTTTTGTCAAAAAATGTTTGCCCGACAAACATCTTATCTTTTTAAATAGATGAGCAGTGCTTAAATTCACGCATTAGTTAAATTGAAACTGCGCACGGGGGTATTTGGACCTGCGCACAAGGAAATTTCGGAAATGAAAATACACATGGTTGTCAGAACTGGCTGGATGATTGTGCATATCACGTCGCCACTGACCGCCACCAACAACTAAATATGTCGCCAGTTGCAAACACGTGTTCGCAAACGCTATATCGATAAAAGTGCCATATAGGTACTTGCAGTCCAAAAATTTTCCTTGACAAAATATACGTGATTCGCTTATATCTCATTTCAAACAGTATGCACAACGTGATTTTTTTGGGAAGCTGCTCTTTGTAATATCGACATCGATGTACTTTTGGTGTTATTAGTAATTAAATAATCAAACCGTTTTAAGTTTCAAATGACTCAGAAAGTCTTAAAACGGCATGGTTTCGTATCATTGCGTTGCTATTCGCTGTTCAGGAGTCCTATCCCGAAATCGCAATGGACGATCAACATACATCTGTCGCTTTAATAAAAAACAGTTTTATACATTCCGTTGCCTGTCGCCATTTGCAAAAAAATTTGGCGCAAATTGAATTTCCATTTCGCCCCAATTTTCAATGAGTTTTCCAATCCAGCAACCTTGTTTTCAGCGCCCCTTTAGTGCCTCTGTTGATCAGCTGGTCAGCTACAATTTCATCTAATGCGCAAATCCAAAGACCCCTCAAGTGAGTGACTATCGACCTTATGTGTTGCTTCAATTTGTCGCATTTTTTCTCCGCGTAGCCAGCATACTTTGCTCGTCTATTTAGAAATAGTAAGATATCTAAGGTTTGCCCACAGCCGCTATATTGGGTCACGTGGTTTGGAATGCCTAATTACCTACGCAAAAGTCAGACAACACTTTATAAGAGCCTTATATCTGACAGTTCTCTCATCCTTAATGTTAGGTTTGATAGTTTGGTTCCCTCTACCATCTTTTTTATAATCATTTAAATTTCTCGCCCCTATATTGCCCTAAATGGCGGACTATGGCGGTACTCGGTACTGTAATGTATTTAGTGACTGTATTTATATGACCACCCCCCTCCAATATTATCAGAGATGACAATCTATTAATATGGTTCTTAACTATAGTAAATACGTCATTTAAAATTTCACAAACTTCACAGTCATTACTGACAATTTTTGTTATTGTAAAACACAATTAAAGATTAGTGGACAGTATCATGCACCATGGTTAGTGTTTATTTGGTCTCTATTTGTCGCTCTTTTTGTTAACTACGACCAAGCTACAATAAACGCAATATAGTTCAACATTATTGAACTGTATCTTACTGTACTGTTGTTGTGTACGGATAGTTGCAAATGCCCACAGCGCAACTTTAATCAAAATCACACAATTGAATTTATTGAATTATATTCCCCCATATACAACTTATATTAAAATAAATAATCCGACAATCAACGGATGACAGCTACCTGAAAAAGCAGTTGTGTTTTGTTTTACTGAAAATCGTTTGACATCGTATGACCAATAAGGAAATTCGTTCATGAACAATAACCAAGACAATAACAAAAAACTGAAAAACGTGTAATAATGAGTGGTAATATTTTGCTATGCAAAGATGCTGACGTGACTCTGATATTGATAATCAAAATTTAAAACAGAAATTGGTTCCTTCTTTTCACTCGAGCGTTGATACAGTTCAATGAATAAATCCTTTGTGCATTCCAACTGCATCATAATTAATACGATGTTATTAGAACGCACGAAAGGAAAATCGGAAAGAATTAACATTCTTTGGTGACTATAAGTGGTAATTTTCATAAGCACCTGGATGGATGAAACACTTATAGGAACATTGTAGATCATACCACTATTGCTCACAACATTCAGAACTTACCGCTTCTTTTAAAGCGTAGCAGTATCTCTTCCGCATGAACCATAATCCATCACATTGTACAGCAAGACCTGAAACAGGGAGAACTACATCAGCTTCAGCTAGGTGGTTTATAATATCAAGCAGCCTTAATCTTGTTCCCAGTCGAATTTAATTTTGGGTTTCTGGAATGGATCGTGAGCAGCATCTGCACCTATTTCATTTCATTCGCGTGGGACGACCTAAAGGAATCGACCGCACCGCTGTCAACAGAAATCCGTTTCCGGGCAAGTAAATTCATAATGCGTTGAATTAACTACAGAAAACTGATTTTCGAGTAGCCTTACCATAATAGGTTACAGTGGCTTCAACAAACCTCATGCACCAGCTAGTACACTACTGTTTCCAAGAAATAGGTGAATTATTTATTTAAAATTCTTACGAAGGCACCCAATCATTTTATTATAGGTCATTAGTACGTACTATGCTTGATATATGTATATGCTGAGTTTCAAATTAATACAATCAAACGCCGCAGAGCTTCAAAGTTTTTGCAAATACACGAAAGTGGTTTCACTATGTCTGATTCTGTTGATCAAAGAATTTGGATTAAATTTTGTTTGTGGAACGAATATTCTGCCGCAGAAACGTTGGATGTTACAGAAGGCTAATGGCCATGAGGTTACGTCACGAAAAAATGTTTACAAGTGGTACAAAGACTAAAGGAAGGCAGAGATCAAACAGCATCCCGGACGACTATCAAAACTCTTATGCTCGAAAATAATAATAATAGTAATAATAATAATAATAATAATAATAATAATAATAATAATAATAATAATAGAAATAATAATAATAATATAATAAGACCCTTTTAATATTGCTGATACTTCAAAAGGTTCGGTAAAACCAATTTAAAAGATATGTTGTGCATTAAAAGTGTTAAATCTCGTTTGACACCAAAAGCGCTATACTTTTTGTATAAAATGCGTCGCGTTAACATCTGTGAAACAATGACGTCATGAAATGCAGCATTGTTGGAGACGAGACTTGAATATACGCTTACGGCACAGAAACAGCCGCTCAATCGAAAAATCACGCTAAGGTCATTAAAAAATAAAGATCTTGTTGACAGTTTCCTTTCATTATCGTGGCGAGGCGTACCTACTATGAATTCCATGGTGTCGGTGGCATCAACATCACTTGATTTTTTTTTTAATTTCAGAAGGATTGTGACTATGACACCCTTCTCAATCGACATGGGTTTATGTACTTATTTGACTGACCGACGTAGTCAGCAATCTGCCATCGTTATGCGCAATCTACTCACACGGAAAAAATTGACATTATAGAAGATCCTTCTATATTGCATTGCTTGAACTTGACAGGATAAATTTTTATATTTATGTGACATTGCTAAGTATAAAATTATTTCTATTATTTTCTATTTTTAGCGGACTTAAACAACTGTAAGAAACCATGAAAAGAAACATCATAAATCACTAGATATTTACCCCTAGTACAGGGTTTCCGTAAATGATTTATGCAACGAGGGCGGCGTTGATTTCTGAATTCTTTMGGACGCTTTTTTGTAACTGCTACCAAGCTACAATAAGCACACTATACTATACCGAAGGTTGTGGTCCAAGTTATAGCCACTACCAGACTACCACTATGTCGGTACTTAGTAGGTCTACGTCCGTTATAACCCCATTATGACGTTTTGTTACGGTCACCGACTTTTAGAAAAATTTAATTATTTAAATTTAATTATTTTCCGTAAATTTGAAAGCCTACGCCGTCAATGTCTGTCTTTATTTACCTATTTTAATGTTTGCACTTCTTTTGTAGCTATCATTGCACCACCACAATTTAGCACTTAGCTGTTTACAATTTATAGATTAGGAAACTTTTCCAAATACCCGGTAGTGCAGCTAACGCCGTACCATGTAACGTATACACTAGCCTCCATACAAAGGTGTCGTTTTTTTGGATGCTAATGCGCTGCAAAAGTTCAAATGCAATATTTGAAAATTATGAGTGCGATTAGAATTCTGATTGTTGGAGGCTTATCAGTGCCCTAAACAACACTGCAAAATGTACAATTTTCATAAAATTAAATTTTAGTGAACAGGCCCATTATCCAACAAAATGCTATAGCATAATATGTTAAAGATAAATCACTCCCACACGTTTTCTCGTATTAAGGTATATCAAATAATTCGAGAATCGACAGAAAACATGAGTTTGTGAAAGCAATTGTTGTGTGCATCTTCCTAGGAGTTTCAAAATTGATTTAGTCGATAATTTCCGCAAGCGTGTGGATGCATGAATTATTTATAGAAACCCTGAACCATCTTACATGTCACAAGCTTATTATACATTTGTACCTGATCAGTTTTTTTTTAAATCTCATTATCTTCCTATTAGCACTTCGACAGCATGTCATAAGGATTATTCTTAAATTAGTTGTAACCTACACAGAGCCATATTTTCTCCGCAAAATCCTAGGTGTTCGAAGTTTTCAGGAAGGCAACGACTGCCAATATCCGATAAATTATATTTTTAATGAACGCCCGGAAATTCCGCAAAAACTGCCGTCAATAACGAGAGAAATTGGGGACACGAACTTATCGAAGTTTAATTAATTTTAAGCCTAGGGAACATTGTAATTGCGAATTCTAAAAACTTGTAATCGTGTTCCAGTCAGACCCCACGACCTCTCCGGACGGGTTAATAAAAAAATTGACGAAAATCATCCGAATCGCCGACCCGATGCCTTATGAATATCGAGCGGAAATTTCTCCTTCATAAAATTAAATTGCGCCACTGATTTGATTACGAATTCAACGGAAGGAGGCCGTTGGGGTTTATTCGAAATACTTTGACGTAAAGAACAGCACTAATGGTAAAAGGGCCCTCTCCTTTGAATACACATTGTACACCTATTACAATGAATGCGTATTAACCCCGCTTTCTTTGCAGAAACACACCTCCATTGCGGCAAAACTAAAATTAAATTGTATTCGCTTTTGTATGGCTGTGTCGATTTGTATTAAACACACGTAGTTTGGAGCTGAAATCAATACCTATGTTTTAGAGAAATTAGTTGTATTATTACTCTCTTCCACAATTAGGTATTTGACTATTAGCCTATATAATCAGTAAGTAGCTTTATCCCAAAATAAAATATTAGTCGCGCAGTTTCATGACGAATTTAACTAGTTAAAAGTATTTATGACATAACATTCTCTATATTTTTTTGGCTTTTTTAGAAAAGAGCGTGGAAAACAAAGTCTCATCTGCAGTGCAGATAATTATTATTATTGTTCGCTCTCGCTCACACTCATTTTACTGCGAAGTAAAGTAAATTACCTGTTTCTTTTATAGTGATTTTCCCAGTAGATCTGATTCACATTTTCTCTTCTAATTTACCTTTACACCTTTCACGACTTCGCAACTCTAGATGTGTGCTCAGTCTGTTACTGTAAAATTTTATTCGTCAACGCCGTTCTTTTCGTCTATGACATCTTCGGAATCATCTACATGTTCCTGTTTAGGATGTTATGACGGTTTGCTCAACACCGTTTCGATTTCTCCCCTTCTTCTTAATCCAAGTCAACAATATACCTACAAATTATGGAGAAGTTTAAGGCAGCTTGTCTGCAACCATACATGGTAATCTTCATTCATTTTTTACATTTGCAACACATTAATTTTAAGAGTACTTTAGGAACAGCWTCAGTTTTGAATTCGGTCAATTCCCGCAGCTCCGTATATTATTCTAAACGTCATACGTAGTCTGCTATTGATGGTACGTTCAGYCTGAATGCTAAGGKCATACTGGTGCTGGAGCAGTGATGGGCGCGTAGAATACTCCATGTAGATTACGCCATTATCTACGCGTCAACTATGTAATATTCTGCTTTAAAAGTCTACTGTAGAAAATAACGTTATGTAGATAAACAGCAAACTAGTAATATTTAGTACTTTTAACAGCTCCAAATGCCTCAAATGACAGTATTATTTTGTATATTATTATTTTTCTTGCTTCCTAACTAAACAAAATACTACTTCATTGTAATTAAAATAACTAGACACACGTTAAACAACAATAACTTGTTTCGGCATACAGTTGTTAGGGCCAGAAGGCACAAGCGTGCTTTGGAGCCCTCAATCGGTCAATGGGTTCTTAAATGACTGTAAACTATGATTTTATTACCTTTCTTGTCTATAAACGGAAGAAGACGAGCTATTTCATATGCTACCTATTATTCCTAATATACTCGTAGAAGAAAAGACTTCGAAACGCATGTTTTGTCCCAAAGAAGTAAGAAAACCGTTTGGGTATTCTGATGACTTACTAAAATAAGTTATGCAAATTTATAATATAAATATTAAAAAACTGTAGAGCTTTAAAAAAATTTAAGAATTGACCCATAAAACAAGGAAATTGGAACAAAATAATTTGCACAATACACTTAATATACAATAGCCATAATATACTCGTCTGATATTTTCTACTCAAAGTCTACGCCAAAATGCTTTATCTACATTTTCTGCGCGGGTAATGTAGAAAATTATAATTTTCGCGTAAACGCCCATCACTGTGCTGGAGTGATAATGAAGCCAGACCGAAGTTAGTTCCGTCACTGAACTTGTAAAGTTTTGTTACAGGGTAGCATTTAAGGATATATTTCTGTATAAAGCTTCATAGAGTGTAGTTATGTTTTTTTTCTCATCATGTATCCATCGTAATGTTTAAATAAGCTCATCCTTTCTTGAATATTTGGCAAACAAGTTTAATTTTTTTTTTAAAGTTTTAAGCATCTTCGTTATTCTTTTACCGAGCATTGCAGACCTGGTGTCGCACACTCCAAAAAGCGTGCAAAAACAATACGTTGTCTAATAATGTTCAGCTGAATCTGCAATTTTGGTTTAGCCGGGTTTTACAAATTAAATATTTGGCGTACCTTTCAAAATTGCTACGAAAAGAGCAAAAAAGTGGATATCTTAAATGAATACTAACCGCTGTTCCAATGATCAGTATTTCATCATTTTCTGTTGCTGAACGACAAAATCTGATCAGATACTTCGAAGTAGAAAATTTACAGCAATAATGTACGTATAATTTACATCATTTGAAACGAATAATAACTAAATATACAGTAAGTAAAGCTTTAGTTGATGGGGTAACACACGCTCAATTTGGAAAATACGCCTTACCAAAAGTTCTTGAAATGGGAATGTTATTAAAAAAGGAACGGATTTTTGTCCCCATTGTCCAATGGACGCAGCCAGCTGGCATTCATCGAGTTAGCAAATTCAGTATTTTACTTAAGTTACCAAACTAACTAACCCTGCAAATTCCGGAGCTCCAGCTTCCAAGTCCTCAGAAAAGATTGCACTCGGTTTGTCTGACAGTTTTTTTATAGAAATCAAACAATTAAAATCTAGGATTGACACAATTTATTCAATTGTAATATTCAGAGGTCATTGGGACTTGTCTCATCAAACTGCAACAGAACACGCCCGCGCATGCGATAAGCGCGACAAGTAGTTATGCCAGTGTTGAGGTGAACGATATTTCTATTTATGACAACTTACGGAGCTGGTATCGATTTATAAGCATTTATTTGCTAAGGGTAGCTTTCAAACTGAAATCACAGATAGTAATGGTCGGGTAATAGTTAATTATCACTTAATGCAAAAGTATGTTTCGCAAAAAGAATATATAGTCTATAAACTGTTCAAACTGACAACCACGCAGAGCATATGTTTTTAGGAATGTATTTCTCCAAAGAAGACCAACATTTATCTATTGCACATTTAAAGTCAAACGACACGAGAAATTGTGTGAGGTATAAGACCAGTTTTCTTACACTGCTGCCCATGAACAGTTAACATAGCTTAAACATACAGTTATATATTCAAGATTATAAAACAAGTTTGGTGTTTTATCTCAAAACGACCGCCTAAAATTGTAATGTCACAGTGCACATCTTAGCAACCAAGCTTCTATTGGTGATTAAATAACGGAAATCGTCCAAACGCAAACGATGTTTTGCGAGCCACACCCAAATCGGTGGTAATAACTAATGACGTCTTGACTATGCAAAACATTTGTGCGAATTGTTGCTTCTCTTAACCACTAAAAGTTACCGAAAGTTCTCCGAAAGATAATGATTTGCTTTTTGTGGATACTTACATGTTAAAACGAATTTGAATGAACAACGCGTACAGTATATTGTGGTTATTGTAGCTTTGCAGCAGCTACATAAAGTTATATATTTATAGAAACCCTGTATAAACCTATCAGTAGCGAGATTAGATTTCAACTAGTATTTTGGCAAACGCTTAATAAAGTTGTATCGTTCTGTGTAAACAGCTATTGTACAAGCATATTTATACAATATATAAATTTATAATATAATTCTAACATCATTATATACGTATAACAACTAACGCATATTGCTTAATGGAAGTAATTTAATGGCGGATGCAAATCTGAAGGCAACTATATAGGCCTTCGCGACATTAATTTTCTGCTCTTTGTCGTCCTCGTCACTTTATTCTTTGGTAAATTAGAAATCTGGCGCCTTTCAGCCACGAAATTTAAAAAAATACATTTTTGGTTTCTCTCGTTTTTGCCGTTTGCATCAACTTGATCGATTATTGTAATGCTACTTTTAGAGACGTACCGTAGCAGGTCTCACAGGTGCTAATAATGTATTGCATTGGTTAGCTGAAGTCTACACTGCACGATGTATTAATAGGACCTTCGTGACATGACCTCACTGTAAGATCAATTATAATCTTGGTTTTTCTCATTTTTGTCATTTAATCCTAATAACGTGTAAATACTTCAGGTTCAGGGTATCTAAGAAATAAATTATACAACGTGCTTAAAGAATAATATATATTGTTTCTTCATCACTATATCCTAGAATGGCTAAATATTGTAGTGTAGCGATGAGGTTCTCGAAGAATATTATTGGACATAGTGATGCACCACTAACCAGATGACTTGAATACACGTTTTTGGTCACACCTCGTTACGTGCTATCCTACTTCTTACTTGTAACGATGTTTTAGTTAATGCTGATATTTACTTTACTATTTATACGTTCGTTAACTGCTGGCAGTTGCGGTTGTTTAATAACATATGTCTAGTGTTCGCTGACTCAACGCACATGGCTGCGGGAGTAGGTTACGCACATACTGGCATATTCCAACTAAGGTCCCGGAATCTTGATAGGTATCGACAACGGTTGCGACGCAAATGTCTTTCATGTAGCTTTTGGTAGTTTCATATATATGTCATTTATCAGCTATGACACGGGAGTTGAGATCTGACAATACGTGATACCTCATTTCTGACTCGTACTGTAGGAAAAAGCATCATTTGATCTTCTGTGTTACCGGACCAAATCTTAGACTCGAATTGGCGGTACCCTATAATGCAGTGGCCCCCAGTTTAGTAGGAAACATGCCGCTTACTGCTTACGATTTTGCATAAGACACTCAACTCCATTTAGGTATTTTTACTTATTAAAAGCTCGTGTGTGCAATTCATTAACTCTATGAGCCATATTTTGCCATAGAATATTTGTATTGATTACCTGTCCACAGTCACTAGTCCACCCACTTTATAAACTGCTACACTAATACGTGGGTTCCTCAAAAATTTCGAAACACCTATAAATTACAAGCCAAAACCTGCCTGAGCAGTTTAACCATCGTTAAATTTTAATAACACCTGCGATCGATAACCTCGTTCACAGCAGTAGTTGGCGCAACGCTTATGATGGATAGGCCTGCGCCAAATTACACATCTTCGGCATCTTGCAGGAGTGTCTGCATATTAATTGCCCACATTAAGAGCATTGTACTACAACCCCTTGATCAATGGCGGAGTAATTTTCAATTAGCAGATTACCACCCTGTGGTCCGTTGTTCGGGTGGAGTTTGACGAAGGCCCCGCTCTTCAGCAGGTGCAGGGCTTTGTCGGGTCAAATAAAATTCGATCAGCAGCTGCAAACAAGGGATCGCGATTGCGAAATAATTAGGATTCCAGGTCGCAAAGCGTAATTAATTTTTAATGAAACGGTCGAGGTTTACTTGATGGACTGATGCTACTTTTTTCTAAATAAGGACAACCTGTGGCCCTAATTCTACTCCAGGGCTATATGCCAGCTAGATAATGAACGAATTCATGTTTCTTTGCATCTTTGGCAATGTATTGATGCGAACAAATGGAAGAGCGTCCTAACAAGCAATATTGAAGCTCTAGTATTATATGCTAGCTGTACTTTATACCATTCTCTGGCGGTCTTAGTTTTCATTCAAGGAATTTTTCGACAGTGAAGTCAGTACTAGTTATTAGCCATTATAATTGCACTGAACCACATGTTGGGATTTGAAGATATCTAGCAAACCCAACAACTGTGAAAATGGAAGCCAAAGTTTATCAGCTAAAGTGCCGATTATGTCGATGTTAGCGAAAATACGCATGGTCATAACTCAAATATACATCCGATATCACATCATAATACACATAATTCAGGTTGGCTGGTGATACCGCCATAATGCGTCGCATTCACTTCAGCATCTAATTCCAGTTAATGACCCCACAGCATGCTAACAATGTATATCTTAAAACTGCCCATATTAAGAGTAATGGTGAACATATCTATTCCTGAGGTTATCCTGGACAAAAGAACCCCAATAAAGATATATGCGAAAACGGTTCAGTAGTTGTACATAAATTAATTATCTCCTGGGACTATTTCAGCTAATGAGCTACATTGCTAAAAGGGGAACAACGTAGCCTGTGCATCGTTCAATACAAGTCACTTCTAGGTAGATACTAGTGTGCTAATAAGAAGTCGTCAGACACGTAATTTTAATTAAATAGAAATCACTACATTTTACTTGTTCGTGTACGGTTTCTGTGATAACAATGCATGTTCAGTAGAACTACAATACCAACAAAGATTTCCTTATCGCAAAGAATCAAATAGATAGGTCTCTACAGATTGGACAGTCTGGTCGTATGCTTAGTAGCAATAGTGAGAGTGCGCTTTACTGACAGTTAAAGATCTTTTCATGACTCTGGTTTGTTTCCGTTCCGGATCCAAGCCATCCAGTCTGCATTCGCAAGCTTACTTGGTAGGAATTTTTTTTCAGTGGATATTGCATAAGAACAATGCGGACGAATTTTATTTACTGCCCAAGTATGTTTCAATTGAGTTGGAATATCAATTAAAGGACTGTACAATTATGATTCTTCATAAAAGAAAATCCTCCTGCCACCAGAGGCAGGCATTTTCAAAACCGTTTTTTAATTAATGTTTTGTGCAGTATTGGATAATCATCTGATAGGAACATTTTTGTACTCGAAAACTGTTTGAAATGAAAAATGTACCTAAACTTATTTGCGAGAATTGCGGTCAGAATTATTGGAAAATATTACACTTAACCTGGCCTGACCTGACCTGACCTGTAGTATCACATTGCTCGAAGGTCTCACCTTTGTATTAATAACAGATGTGGCCATTTAGAACCCTTTTACATTGGAGCTAAATAGAACAGAGATGGAGAAGATAAATAGATAATAAAGTGTGATGCTTGATGCTTGTGTAATACATTAGATTCTGTTAGGCTACTACGATTTCAGTCCGTTTCAGGATATACGTTTGTTAGGACCTTTTGATCTAGAAAGACCTGTGGAATATGTATATTATTTCGAGATGCGAAACAATGATGTATTTTAGGACAAAGCTCCTCCTCAATAGCACAGAGGAAGAAGAATGGATAGTGTAGCAAAAGTTCTGGTACCTTTCTAACCATACAAGAAGGCATGAAACTATTATCATATTAACACAGCCTGCTACTTTGGTACAGAAAGTATAGAAAAGCGGTAGCGTGATAAAAACACAACAAGCTGTACTGAAGTGCTTGTGTATGAGATAACAAGCAACTCTTAAGAATTGTGAAGATTTGTACATGCTAACTATAGATGATGAATAATTGACAAGGAGGAAAATGTATAGTATCTAAAAGCGGCTAGGTACAACTGACAAGTAATGCAGTGATTCAAGTAACAGCACTAGCAAATTAGTTGTCGACCAGATAACCGTGTAAGTATAAGCATCTGAGAATACCTGTAAAACTCTCTTGATCTCAATAGAAACTTTAGGGTTGAAGCAAGCAGTAACACTATTGGAGCTCCTCAATATTTATAGCTGAACTTCGCAGGACTCGTTTTCACTAACCGCGTATTCCCATTAAACGCAGCAAGAAGGTAACTGCAACGGCCGAACCACTTCCCCTGGTGTTGTTGAGAACTTTCTTTTATACACACAAAGTACAGAGAACCCTGCCCCCCAGGCCAAGATTAGAGGGCGGGCTGGCCTGCCTTTGCAACTTGTTAATTGCAAGGGAAGAAATTAAGAAGCGGGCCGTCCACACGTCGGAATATTTTAAATAATTAATGAGAGCGAGCTTGCAGCCCACTTTGGGTCGCTCCAAGTTTTCAGCCCTTTGTTGTCGTATAAAYAGGGAGAAAGTTCAGCAAAGGGGTTAGGCTCTTAACAATATTTATTGTGAATTCGATTGGAGTAGCAAATAATGCTGATTAAGCTGCGTATTTTCTCTTAATTTGTGAATTGCTCTTTAATATTTAACGAAGTCATTCCAGTGAAACCTTCATCGACTTACTAGATTAAACACAACTAAATAGCTCAGAGTGTTAGCTTGCACTAGACGACCTTATTGTGGTTTAAAAGCCACGATTGCGAAGATAATATATTAGGATTGATTAATGAAAGTGATAATGCTGGTAAAGATGAAACAAGTGGCATAATCCTTTATTATTAAATTAATATTTATAATATTATCATCTGTAATAACTGTATTATGGTATATATAGGCCAATAATAAAGTGTGAAGGTTTTTATTCACTCTGGCGCGGAGTCAAACCTGTAATTGGTTAGCACGCCAGGTATCTGTACAGAAGGTGTCAAGTTGAACTCCCGACTAGGGCAAGTAAAAACTTTTTACACTTTAATATTGGCCTATATATTCGATAATACAATAATTATTACATATGGTTATGCATATAGGCGATAAGAACAACTATTAATTTTATCTAATATTATGCTCGTATCATTTAGGGGTTAAGTGGAAGAGCAGGCTGCTGCTGCTCCACTGATATTTTATAAACTTTTGCAATAATTATTTAAAAAAAGTTTTTTATTATTTGCTCGCAGAGAATTGTGCTGGAATGAATTCATTTTATCTGATCGAGAAGTCTTCCAATACTATTAGTATGTGAGATACAATATTGCAAATGTCTTTAATATATCTGGGGATTTGTGGATTTCAATTTTAGATTCACTAGACGACAGCAGCGTTATATATGTTACGGTAAAATACTGAGTTACTGGGATCTTGAGCTTCAAAATGTGCTTATTTATAGTAAATACATGTACCTGTCCAGTGGTTTGCACTTGTCACTTTAGGCTTGTTCCGGGCACACTAGTTTAAAACGTTTAGAATGTGATTGAATCGATGTTCTTTTAGCAATCTTACTTACTACAGTAGATAGAGGCAATAAAATGGCCAGCCAATAGATATATAATACAATTATGATTAAGACTCACAGACAAGCAAATTTCACGATACTGTCGCTAATAGGCGACATATTTTTTTCAAATAACGTTTCTGGTACGTATGAAATATGCAGATTATCAGTTCCGTTTTAGAAATGAGAATTTTTTTCACTTGTTTTTGACGTCTCTCCGTTTTTGCATCTAAATTCTCACGCGATTCTTCAAAGATTGTAAAAGATTGTTGTACTATTCATTATAAATATAAGTTCAATTTCAGGAGTATGTGGAAGAATTAAAAAAATGCAGGATTTATAAAGAAGGTTCTCTGGTCACTTATAGCAGCATTATCAATTCAACCAGTATTATAGGGTAAGCCGAGGTCACCTGTGGATGTACCAGATAACAGATCTGTGCAAGAATTGTGATAATACCTTTTATAGAATAGCACACTTCTTCCGGTATAAAATCATCCTCTTCATTGCATGGGTTTCTTATAGAACCTATATAGGTGTATGCACAAGGATTCGGATAATATTTGCCAAATTGCCTTTAACGCTACAAAAATATAATATTAATAGTTAACGTCTTTATCAGAAATGGTACACATTAGGCGAAATTTAGCCTAAGGCTATTCTTACATTTAACCTACTGGTACTGGTACCGGTACCACGGTACAGAATTTTTAAAAACAATATAAATAATAATACAAACAAATCTAAGCAACATTCAAATCAAACAACTATTGTTGATCCAGTAGAGAATTGCAAGAGAAAATACTTTTACAGGAACTGAAAAGTAAATCTTCTACAAAATAATGCCGTGCTGTAATTTGGCATTGTTAGGCGGTCAATTTCTCTAATATAAGGATATATATGATCTTAATGGATCACTAATTCCTCTACACCATAACTTGCTCGCAAAATATTATATAACTAATGCTTTTCTTCTGTGTTGTTGAAGTATCATTAAAATTTTAAATTACTTTTAGTAGGGGCATAAAATTTTCTTTCAAAAATTGCTCACCTGGATCGTTCCTCCCCCGCTCAAAAACAGATTCCTTCCAAAATAATTAATAAGTTTAAATAGAGTAACATCTGGAGGTTGTAGAATGTATTGAACACGATCAGCATTTTTCGAGGCATTTGGTGTATTCAATAAAAATTCGACTTGCAGCCATAGCTTATGCATCATTGGTGATGCTTGTTCTACCTACCGGCCAAAATTATAACTACATTTGCTTTTGCAACTCCTGTGTCAGTTTTGCACACAACCTTGCCACCTGACATGTTGTTTTCCGGGCTGGTTCCCACGTTGGTTATTAGACCTTGACGTTTCGACACTCATGTCGGTGTCTTCCTCAGAAGTAGCTCTGAAACTGACGTGTCCTAGCCTGCTCGGGTATTTATACTCGTCCGGGTCACTGACGCGTGGGCGTTGTTACGAATGACCGGTTTCCAGATTCCAGGTAGGTCGATGCCCCGGTCTCGGTTGTAATTGTGCGGGTTCTTCTGGATTTCGATGGCTTCCTTGTACAGTCTCGGCCAGAATCTCGCTTCCCTCGACAGCATTTGTGCTTCCTCGAATTTGATGATTTGGCCAGTCTCCATTCGATGTTCTGCTACAGCCGATCTATCACCTTGCCGGTCTCTGGTGTCCCTCATGTGCTCCTTGATTCTCGTGCTGATGTGCCTTCCGGTTTGGCCAATGTAAACCTTCCCACAGCTGCATGGGATGCTWTACACAACTTGMGTATGTAGCTGCTCAGTCGTCGAACGATATTTCGGAAAGGCGTTAGCTATCTTTCTCGGGGCGGTGAAGATGGTGTTTATATGATGTCTTCTCAGCAGCTGTCCGATCTTATCTGTACATCCATTGACGTAGGGCAGGTATGCCGCAGCGATGTGCTCAACTGGTTCCTTCCCCCGTGGTTGCTTGTTGATAGCCCTCTCAATGGAATCAGGAACAAGTGGAGCACATCGCTGCGGCATACCTGCCCTACGTCAATGGATGTACAGATAAGATCGGACGGCTGCTGAGAAGACATCGTATAAACACCATCTTCACCGCCCCGAGAAAGATAGCTAACGCCTTTCCGAAATATCGTTCGACGACTGAGGAGCTACAAACACAAGGTGTGTACAGCATCCCATGCAGCTGTGGGAAGGTTTACATCGGCCAAACACATCAGCACGAGAATCAAGGAGCACATGAGGGACACCAGAGACCGGCAAGGTGATAGATCGGCTGTAGCAGAACATCGAATGGAGACTGGCCACATCATCAAATTCGAGGAAGCACAAATGCTGTCGAGGGAAGCGAGATTCTGGCCGAGACTGTACAAGGAAGCCATCGAAATCCAGAAGAACCCGCACAATTACAACCGAGACKGGGGCATCGACCTACCTGGAATCTGGAAACCGGTCATGCGTAACAACGCCCACGCGTCAGTGACCCGGACGAGTATAAATACCCGAGCAGGCTAGGACACGTCAGTTTCAGAGCTACTTCTGAGGAAGACACCGACATGAGTGTCGAAACGTCAAGGTCTAATAACCAACGTGGGAACCAGCCCGGAAAACAACATGTCATCGACAACAACCACGGAAGCCTTCAAACCAAAACCTTGTCACCTACTTTAGTCAACGCTTTCGTCTCTTCCTTCCACAACAGAAAACACTTTTCATAAGTATTTAAAGGTGTGCTAAGATCTTCTAAGTAACTGTCGTACACCTTACTTTTGAGTTATTTTTATACATATAAACAACTTTCGGAAGCTTCGTTTAGGATGGCATTTAGCACGTTTCTGTTAATTCGATTGAGTCTGTTTTCTTCCCTTCTTGGAAAACCCGTGGATTCGCTGGTCTTCCAAGATACACTCTACTAGTAAATATTCCCCTTCAGTAATCATAACATGACTATGAGTCTGAACGGTAAAGTATATCGTTGTACCCCGAAATACGCTGCTTTCTTTTTTCGGCATCCTATTTTCATGGCCCCAAGAGGTTTTTGTAAGTTATGTCGTAACAAAATTTGTAATAAACTTATAAAACACAAAAAGTCCTTTGTAGGGGTAATCAAAAGCAATCAGTAAATAAAAACTTCAATTATCCTAACTACGCTGAAAGCGCCATGTGGCAATTGCTAACTAAAATACCGTTGAAATGCTGTTCAATTTTTATACACAGACATCTTTTGGTATTTACAGCTAGATAGAATCTAAAGTCAACCTCTTCTGTATGAGAGAGATACATGGAAACAGAAAACGTGTTGCAAAGCGTTACATTGCAAAATGTTACACAGTTAGAAATTTTATTAAAATATTAATGATAGCGAACATTCTAAACAGGCTAGTATAATTTACTGCAAGAGGCCAACGAAAAAGAAAAGGAATGGTGCCAATAACCGAAAAAGAGCTAACCATGGGCACTTTATTAGTTTGAAAATTGTACAATCAGTTACTTACAACTTTCTGCCACGTATTTCTAACCCATGTCAAAAGAGTATGCAATTTTTAGTCTTCTCAATGCAGCAACTCAAATACAATATTCAGCGCCAGGAGCATTCCCTTCTTAATGTATTGCTAGAATTTGCCCTAGGGCATCGAACACTTAGCGTAGATTTACCGTGCGCGTTTGAACTAATGTGCAATGCTATTAAGTTATTTATGCAGTTTCGCACTGTGTGCGCTTGAGGTGTGAAGCTGCAACACCCACATTCACTGCATGTAGTGAAATCTAATCGTAACCACGTTTCAGGTACAAATGGTATATAGCCGGATAACTAATGTAGTGGCCTCCGTGGTTTGTGCGTTATACTTTTATTTGGTAGTAATAATTGATTGATGCGAATTTTTTTGAAGCTACAAGCCCAACTTTTAAAAATAACATAATATTAATTTTTAACATAACATTATTTTTTTCCAGAACTTTCTGGCTGTTGTGAAGAGACAAACTTTATATAAACAACAACTTTAGTCTCCACAAGTAACATTTTTTTGCCTTCTAGCAAAAGCGGTATCGTACAAAAAATAACATTTTTTTAAATATATTTTTTTGAATGTTATCCCAAGAGCACTACTTTGGAATAAACGATATTATAGCCAATTTGGTGGAAATTATAAAAATTCAGTGCACTTGATTCGCCATGGTGAAAAATGCCTCCAAAGTAACTTTTGTTCCTTAGCATCGTATCTGCCGCATGGAACTGTATGCTATGGTAATTGCTAATCATGGTAATCATTTAGTTTTGTACCCATAAGAATATATAGAAATACTATATTTGGAATACATCAACATATGCCCAATGCATTCAGTTTTTCTGAAAAGTTTATGAACCTAGAAACAAGTAAGAAGTGTGGATATTTGAAGTTATCACGTACAGTCAACTATGAACAAAAATATAAACTTTATCTCTTTGGATATTCTATTTACAAGCTAAATAAAGCAGATGGGAGGACTCATTCGACCACCTACGCGGTAGCATTCAATAATACAATAAATTATAATTATAAGTTTACCTTGCAATAATCGCAGTAATCTAAAACAATCCTCTGATGCTCGTTAATCATAAAAGCTTTGTACGAAGCTTTGTACAAAACGTTCTTGTTCCACCGTTATATCTGCACATAAAACCAAACCACTTGAAAAAGAGAACTTATTACCGGTTGATTGTGTATCTGTGGAGTAGCTTTTTAATTGAACTCATTTACAATACAGCGTTGAAAACAGTAAACAACTTTCATAAGTTTTTCCTCTGATAGACATTGTATTACAATATCCTGACAGAGGTTTAGGTGCCAGGCGCGTGGTCGTTCCAGAGGTTTAAATCCCTCTCTGAATGTGCTTTTACCATGAATCACACTGAAAAACTATGGGCCTGTTTCCCTTCCCTATATTAAGATAAAATCAACTTTGTATATAAAATCTAAACCAATTACGTACCCCAATTTAAGGTATTGTCATGGTCACAGGGATGATTTTAGCTAATATCAAGTTTAACAAAAAGAGAAACCGGCCCGACATCTTTTAATTGATTTTGATTGGAGGATGCTATGCAAACATCCTTTATATTTATATTAAGTAAGCGTATTCGAATTTTAATCAGGCAATAATTTTTTTTACTAAGAACATGTAGTAGAGAGTGATTACAAGTGATTCATCCTCTTTCGATGAATGTAGGTATTTGATAGTGTTACCCAAAAAAGTAAGTAAATAGATTATACGAGTATGCGAATACACATCTTCAGATGTCTTACACATCATTACAAATGTTCTTTCTAAAAGCTCCTCGTGTTACGCGACAAACATCAGTGTGGTAGTCCTATACAGGTTTGAGCATATCCCTGCCAAAGTTCACCTCTGTGTCAATGTGATGGAGCTCCATCTTACTTTAATGTGAAGCCTTGGAAAATCAGTTACCTGCTTAGGAAACAGCGAGTCTTGCAACATGTCTAGGTACAGTAAAAGCCTGATGAAAATTAGTTTGTAATCTTTTTTTAATTACAGGCTCTTAGTAAAAGAAAAAATTAATTGCAGTTACCAGCATCACTGCGATTATTCCAAGGTCCAATTATAATTATTTTATTGCTGAAGGCTTCAACGGCCGTTGCCCATTCGGTTGGAACTGCGTTTCGAAAGATTGGAAATAACATATTCCTGGTGATGAACTTTGTTTTTAGTTCTTTTTCATGAATGTCCATACACAATAACTTTAAATGCTTATATTTTCTACTTATGTCCAAGTTGATAACTTTTTCAGAACAATATAAAAGACATGGGTGTTGTAAGGCGATGTTAATATATTCTAAGCAAAGTCTTCCTCAATATTCTTATGAATACGGCAATGAATTATAACAATGACTAGTAGTCAATTAATACAATTCTACGGGACAGATATTATGATACAGAACCTCGTCTAGAACAGTATTTGCTTTGAAGTTATGTTTAGGAAGGCGCACTAAGTACACTGTAATGTTTTATATATTTTTGGAATTGTTATTAAATTGGCTATAACATTTGATTGTTTCCAAAGTGGTGTTCTTAGGATAACATGAAAAAATATGTATTTAAAGAATTAGTTTTAATCTGTGACAGCGCTTTCAATAAAATACGAATAAAAATATGCTACTTGAAGCTAAAAATGTTGTTGTTTTACAGGCATTTTGCAACTCCAAAATAGGCGATACAGCTTTGTAAAAAGCATAAAAACTAAAATAATTATTTTTTTCTTATTATTAAATGTAAGGCTAATAACTAAAAGACCACGCAGCAATCAATTAAGTAGTTCTGCCAAATACTGTTTAGTTTTATCCAGCTATATGCTTTATGCAAGCGAGACTTCGGACGATTCGTATTTGCTTATCGGAGTAAAATCGAAATATTATAATGTTACTAACAAATTATGACCTACAACAAGTTAATAAGATATCGATACGCTGAAGGACGGATATTGGTTGAAAGGTGAACAGTGAATATTAGATTTCAGAGTGACAACAATAAGGAAACGTCAAATCCATAGGGTACTGGCGAAATGTGGGAGGTTGCCCTAACCCCAGGATATCACACGGGTTTTTACCGAACAAACAGGCCAAATACGTACCATAGTCAAAAGCAGAGGGAAACCCTAACGGACAGTAGCAAAAACAAACACCTCCGGGCACGCAGCACGGAGACAGCTACGTGAAATAATCGTAGATAATAAATAGCAACACTACACAGGGCAGTTTGGGCTGACCGCAGTTTATTCAACATCAATCAGAGTGATGAGGACAAACTCCATCGACCGAGGTAAACGGCAATCCACGGCAGGCTCCATTGACTAGCTGGTACAGTAAACAACAATGTTTCTTTGAATAAATAACATGAACGGTACGTTTCAGTTCTTGTATTTGTAAAGGACGTTCCAGTTAGTCCGTTGGCCTATTGTGCTCCTATTGTTAGAATGTGTAAATAAACAACAATTTTAAATGTGATAGAGATAAGTCGAAATTAAATTCACACGATTTAGGGTGGGTATATAATGTTCGGTTGGTTAGGCAGCAACCAGCAACACTAACCGCATGTTGCAAACTGGTATAACCGGTAATTGATTCAAACGCAGGTTACACCTCCGATTAGCACCTATCAACTGGGAGTTGAACACAATTTTACGCACAAATCTGACGTTACGTATTATAATTGATAATACGGGTTTATTCGTGTGGTTGATTTTTCGATAGCATTTATTTTGTACATAAGTCCACAGCGAGTCAGATAATAAAAAAAGTTATTGGTTGTATAGCAGCATTAGCGGGAGAATATATAAAATTGCCAAGAACCTAGCAGGAAGTAGAGCGGGTTAGAATAACTTTATTGGCATTGCGAGGTTCGGTGCTATCGACTGTACACACGTTAAAATAATTTCAACAGATAAATTGAATACCTAAATTTATGCTTTTCTGTGTATCTATTAATTGTTAATTGTGCGTTGTATTTTTAGGAGGGGATGATGCGGAATATTTCAGGTACAGAAAGGATACTTTGCTTTTCATTCAGATAATAAGATCATTAATGAATAATGATAACGTTAAAATTAATAATTTTTGAAAGCAATTTATTCTGCATTTTTCTCGAATAAAATAATTAATAATGTAGAATTTGGTTATTGGTTTTTAATAAACAAACAGCACATACCCTGATTTTTTTTCAGTATTATAAATTTAGACACATTACATCTATTATCCATTTTTATTATCAATCACAATGGTTAATATATAAAAACCAAAATAGAATTACATAAACATCACGCACCAAACTGAAACACGAACTGCAATTGCAGAACACAGATGACGAATGACAAGCACACACCAAACAGCTGATAGGAATGTAACAATGCTAAAAGAATACAACGCGATAAGGAAGGAAGAGGGAAATATTATATAAAACGTAACATTTAAGAAGCTTTGGTGATTTATGTATTCAAAGGGAATCTTCATCACCAGTACAACTTACATTACCCCAGCACTCGAAGCTGCTAATAGTATTATTATTTTAAGTATTCGTCTGACATTTAAAAATTTGCAAGATAATGCGCAATGATCTATCTCGCTTGCAAATCGGTTATCGACAAGGGAATATATGAATGTCCACAAGAGTCTTTATATGATATATTTGCAAGGCAAAATATTTTGGGACCAAATTGAAACAGACAGCGAGAATTAAGCTTAGAGGTCAACGATCACAAGAAATTTTTTATCGCTGCCTGTAGTGACATCTGAAATGTCTGATTAATTAAAGGCCAATCCGTAGCACGACAGACTCAGTCAGAATCCGAATGAGTTTCTTTATTTACTTATTAAATGAAAACTGAAAATAGCACGGTCCTTTTTTAGTAGCATTCGCAAGGCCGCAGTGTCTTGAAAAATATCTAGGCAAAAAAACAATACATCTCTGGAAAAAGTTTAGGACAAGCACAAAATTTTTAATCTTTGAATGTGCTTTGATATAAATTGATACTCTTTAAGAATGATTATTAGGTCGAAACGATCGTAATGTACTGTGTCCACAGATTTACTGTTTTTATAAGAAGTATTGTTTTTTGCATTGTTAAAGCTTACTATGATATAGTATAGGGTGTAGTACTACAAGTATAATGTATTTTCCACCTGCTTATATTTGCGGAGTTTCGAAGAGTAAGTTGAATAACTTTAAAATGACGGTATTATGGCCTCTAAAATCGCTTACCATTTATTTTATTTGAAGAACATCTCTAATAAGTAATAAAGACATCATCCGAATAGTAAATGCAGCATATTTGACCTGATAATACCGCCCCTTTTGGAGTTATCCTAAAAGCTTTCGCAAAAAAAATCCAGATAATATTTGGGGAGGTTCATATAATTAGGCCAGCGTCATAATACTCGTAATAAGGTTCATGTATCTTTTGAGTGCACTGGATGGATGCTACGTAAGCTTATGCTTGTCATCCATCTAACAGTGCAGTATGCGAATTATGTCCTTCCATTAATATCAATGACCTTGAAATATTCCATCAAAGGCGAAATGTTATGTTAGCACGTTACTACAGGTATAATATCCTGGGTTATGGCCAAAAGAGTGATATATGTGTGTAGCACAACCTACCTCTAGAAGAAATGACGTCATCTACGAAAGTATAATAATTAAAGGCAACCGATTGGAACGGTAATGCACGTTAATTGTTTACTTGTTGTAACCTGATTAGTGTAGCTGGTTGATAGATAGTATTAGATATAAAGCCTCAAGTTCATATAATATTGCAATATTTTTCCTAAAAGATTTTCTGTGGCAATCGTATATGGCACGACAAGAAAAACTTAAATAAGCAAATGAATTTACCGGACACTAAAATACCAATTTTTGTATTCAAATACGGATATCGGAGCAAATTCCCATTCAACATCTCGCTCAATGTATGTGCGCTCACAAGTGCATATTTCCCTTCCTACCGTTTATAGGAATTTGAAATCATAGAAGATATGCCAATTCACTATAATACGGTGGAACAGCCTAAAACTGACAAACTGATTTTATCCAAGGATTATAATTTTTGATAGCAAGCGGGGCTAGTGCGTATAAATCCAGGTTAAGTTTGAAAAACGAAACAAACGTCCATGAATGCATGACGCAGCGATCCGGATTTGATTTTTAAAACTCTGTTAGGATTACGGGAAAACAATGAACGACACATTCGATGCTTTACACCGCCGCAAACTAGCAAACACACCCTGTTTGCTTAAACCTCGCTGCATCGCGTTTAAATTAGCAACTATCGAATCGATGTGGTGGAACGCAATTCGGAAGCTCGGCTTTATCAGTTGGAATGGTTTGAGTAGTTCTAATTCAGAACACGTGTGTAATGGTGGCGGTAAAGTTTTATCTGAGGTGTTTCTGAACTGTTTCGGGATCAGGGCTGAAAGCAGCATTAGAGCTTTCAAACTAATAGCTGCCTTGTGAAGTGTTCTTTAAAGTTTAGAGTTAAATGTGCATTCAGAAGGCGCGGCCGGCATATCCATCCAGTTCAGTAGCTAACGGAATTCTGAGCCACGTCATTTAACACAGACGGGTGATTTATCATGAAGTAGTCTTGTTTTCCTGTGTCTAACGCTTTATGGTGAGGAAGTGAGGTAGCAGTATGTTAAAGGGAATACGGTGAAGTGGAGTCTTAGTTCTTTTTTAGAGTGTAGGTTGTAATCACCACTTTACGTGGTATTTATTTACTTAGGTATATGAACCGGTAATGGATTTTCCTTAACAGGCGTAAAAAATGCAGATAATGCACTCTGGCATAGATTCTGGGTAAAAAATATAAGAGTATATTATGGCTAGAGTGTTAAGTTAGATACCCGCTTAAACTAAATGGAAATTATTTTGTTCATTATTCGCCAATTTTTTGTTGGCTTATAAATGTGTCCAATTCCTTCAAATTAGTAAAATATTTACATTTTTAATACCTTTAATACAAACTTGTAATTTATTAAGCCATTATGGTATTCAAACGGTTTTCTTACTTATTTGTGATACAAAAAAAACAAGCGTATTTCGAAGTCTTTCCTTCCAAGACTATATTAGCTGTATTCCTAATAAGCCCATTTTTATATGCTATCAAATTCGGAACAACATTATTCATAAAAAAAGTAATTTTTCTCGAAAGAAAGGTATCAGTTGCTAATTGTTGCCGTAAATTAATGTTCAGTGTGCCTAGTTCAGCAATAGGAATTGCTTGTAGGGTAAACAATATAGCACAATAAAATTTGGCTGCAATTAAAAAGACTGCGATAAGATAACAAGAGTAGCCTATTAAGACAACAAAGTCACAGTTTGCAGTCACTGACTGATTCAGGTCTCCAAAAGGTTTTTGAAAGGTTTAGTTAACTTAATTACAACGAAGTGATATTTCGTTTAGTTAATAGTGAATAAAAATAATATTAACATTTCAGGCGTTTTGAGCAGTAGGTACTAACGATAGTCACTGCTAAGAAACAAAAAATTTCCATGTTTCTGTTTATCTATACAATGCTATTTTCTACAGTAGACTTTCAATGCAGAACATTATATAGTGTACACGTAGATAATAGCGTTATCTACATGGTGTACCTTGTAAAAGAAACACATTCAGTTTAACAATAAGACAAATTATAGTTATAAATAACACCCTCGTATGGGAGCTACCACTAATTAAAAATGAGCATCAATAAATGGAGGCAAGAGCAGAAGAGGAGAATGCAGTTAAAGATAGCTGCATTCTATTGAACTAGTAACTAGCACAGCCTTCACATAGTTGGACAAACGTTTTTTTTTTCCTGTTGACCTACATGGTGCTTTAAAATAAATAATAAGCTCCAAGACGAGTTAACACCTACTGTTTTGTTAATATAAAAAAATTCGGCTTTGAATAGCACTGGTCAAAGGCTTTATTCTATGAAAGTCTTAAATTTTTTGCCCAAGCCATACTAGTTGATATTAAATTGTAAAGCCATCTTTTAAAAAAATACTATTGTATGTAGCGACAATAATCTTGCAAATTCACTCATTCTCGCAGGTACAGATGGAAACATCATTATATTTTCAACGATTTAATAAATATTTAAACAGCATTTGAATTTTTGCGATTTTTGTCCGATAGCCATCATTCCTATGTCGGAGAAAATAGTGCAGAATTGGTTTAATAAGGTTTTAACTGCATGGTATTGGAAACTTGGTCGCAATTTATCTTGTCCTGCTTATCGAAGGAATTTATTTCGATTGTTTGCAGTATTAATATTAATAATAAATAGTATTTCCGTATACTAAGGTAGCGCTTAACAACAATTTAAGGTGTTACGAGTCATCGATGACGAATATTCTTGGATCGGCTGGAGCTGCTTGTTTATATATCCTGGTACATGTAGTTAGAAGTTTTAGACGTCATGATACTTACGAATAAAACCGTGAGTAAGCTAATAATCAGGCCCCTCAAATAAGGGATGAACGTACCACTATCCAGTGCACCAATAGTGAAAACTCAATTGATACAAATAATTCTTAAAATAAAACTAAAAACATACTTAAGTTGTTAACTGATTACATCTCCTATCGTTGATACCAATAATTATTCTCCTGAATCAGCAATTAGTGGAAATGACTTATATTATAAAGATGAAATGCAAGAACGAAATAAAAATGAAGTAGTAGCATCTTTAGTAGTAAGGCAAAGATGATAAAAAGGGACATGAGAGAAAAATGTTCAAAAAAGTTAGCGCGAAAAAATATTTGTGACATTTTCTGTGAATTGAGAAACCTAGAGCTCCATACGATTTTATTATGAAAACTGTGCGTAACAAATAAGTTGTTTCTGTCATAAAAATGATGATGCAAGGCTTAAGTTTACTTCCAAGTACAGTCTTTTACAGCAAGGTTTACAAATAAGCTGTTTTTAATATAATTTATTTAAATTTTCTTGATACTAATAATCACATCGACATATCGTACCTAATTTTGTCATAATGGTGTCAAAAACACCAGCAAAGAATATTTGGAGGCAAACTGAAATTGTACTCAGTCTAGTCTTAAGTAAAACACGTTAGTTACCAAAACTGTCTACAAGCAAGCTATAATAAAAAAGAAAATTTGTTTCTACGACCCAAAAAGAGACCAAAGCTGGTATGAACTTGAACTTAATTATAAACGAAAAAGTTCTGCTTTTGAACATAGAGATGCAGGGAAGAAGACAGCTCAAGAAGATGGAACAAAGTTCAATGCAAATTTTGACTTGCAAGCTGTTCTAAACAGCCTAATATTTTTGTAAGAACCTATTTTTGTATAAACACAGGTCTGTTGCCAAACAAAGGTATAATTTTACTTATAAGGATTCTAAATAATTGAAAATGTTCATAAATGTTAAATTCCCAAACTTTCTGACCCAAGTAAACTGGAAATATCTAAGCTCTTTAATGCTTCTTCCTCATTTTTTATCTTTTCAGTTAAGGTTTAAGTAACATACGCATTTTTTTTGTTTTTAATTCCAGAAACGTGTTGAACTAGGGGGCGCATAAACAAAGACATGGTAAATTTTAGTTATTTTCAATTTCAATATTCAAACAAAGAACTAAAATCATCTGTTGTAACTCATTTACTAAACATTTACATTTGTTCCTCTAAAATTAGCTTTTTGATTATCAGCCTTTTTGGCATGACGCCATTGGTATGATATACCTACCATTTACTTAATTTGGCGGCTGTGAACCTTTGCTCAGCGTACTATAGCTGTAAATACTAATAAAAAAGTATTGATAATGTGACTGTGTTAGGATTGGGAAAGTGCTGACTATGCCATTTGAGAGTCTTTCCTGGATTCACTAAAAGTTTGCATTGCTAATGCAACAAGTTTTCATGCGTTGTGGTACGGATGGTGACGCATTACTTAAACACGGTACAGAATTACTTACTGGAAAAGGTGCAAACTTAAAACACGTGATTTTTTAAATCATATTGTTTTCTTTCTCCATTAGGAAACATTCATGACATTATATAACTGTTTGAATTAACAATTAATTTTCGGATCGATAACAGGAAATGGTCCTCGCTAGACACTGGCGGATGACACTGCCTATAGATGGCATTGTCAAGTTTTCGAATATCCAATATTTTCTCTTCATCATACTAATCTTTTCGTCTCTATGGCCAACTTCGCACTCTGACAAAATTATACATTGTATTTGACAAAGCCCTAACAGTCAGTTGATAGCTATAGCCTTAAACAAGGTAGGTCCATTTTGCCAATAGGAAGATTGGTTATAACCTAACCTTATTAAAATACTGAAAACACACATTTCATAAATTAGGTACATCTTCGAAAACAACGAAATAGTGCTTTTTTATTCCAACGTACAGCGTTAGCTAATGGGCTGCATTTTTTTGTAATTGTCATAGCTAAAGGGATAATGGCACCTGGGCATGATACGTACAGTCAGTAGACAGGTAATGCCGCTAATTGAGGTCCGATACGGGCCGTTACGAGCAGCGCTCGTGTAGTCGACCCCCGTTGTCGTTTCATTTATCTTGTTCCCGGCAGTTTGATTCAATTAATTACAAAACGCGCTGGCAAAGAAMTACTGCCCGAAACACAACAGAAAAAGCAGCACAGGAATATATAGATGGCCAGGCAGGCATGGCCTCGATTAATCTGGCAGCGTGGGCGGAAAGAGATTTACTCGTTTTGATTTTACTTTTAGTTGATGGCTGTTGAAGACTTTCTAGTGCCCCTTTATTTGAAGCTAGCTTTTCAGCTAGAAAGCTGGGGATTAGGATTACACATCGGTGTAGTAGGAGTCCGAAAAGGCAAGTGGATAGTGGATGCAGAAGGCAAGCATATATCCTTTAGGACAAGTCTAGAGCAGAAAATCTTCATTTAATGCTTAGTAACGCTGTTGCACATTCGTACATTCGAATTCTTGAAATTTTGCCAATTAAAATGCAAGTAGATCAACTAGTTTGCTGGGTTTTGTTCATTGTTATTGCATCTAGCGAAGGTGCAAATTTGGTTCCGTTGTACACTGAAGATGACTAGTACTAAGATTTAGCGTTAAGTGTTTTGGCACTGTTTTTAAGACCTTGGTTATTTTCATACGTTCGCTATAAAAACTACAGCAGCACAGTCAAATACGGTAAGTGGCATGGGCTACGCAGATACACTTTACGATTAGGCACACCCTTAGGACAGTATTCTGGTCACTAACAGTGCGATTTAATTACTTTAATGTGTAAGAAAAAGGTTATCCTAGTGCATACAAAAATAGCGGAAAAGTAAAAGCCGTCTGACCACCGATTTACCAGGGTATAAAGCGATCACTTAATACATATTGTGCGAATTTCATAAACGGACGCAAGTAGTGTTGCCTTACCTTAAAAACAAAATAAAGGCCTAATTCTAATAGGAATATCATGGTTCTAAGAAACAAAAAGTTTTGTTGTAGACTGACCGGAAAGTATTTATTGAAAAACATGGGATCAAATTCAACGAATATCTCGAAAGGTCAGCGACTTATTATACCACATGCTGGGTAGGAAGAGGGATTTTTGTCTGGATGCTTCCTAATTTTTAGAACCGGTATTAAAACAGGTGCACTCCGAGATGAATTCTGAGAATTATGGAAAACAGCTGGATCCCAAACTTAGAACTCGGTATTTGTTGTTGATAATGCATCTTACCGTAATGTACATACAGGTTCTGCAAAATTATTGAATCCTAAGAAAGGTGATATGGCTTAATGTGGCTTACTAAATAGTTTGAAACCCCAATTATACAAAATCGGAGACGAAATCAAAAGACTCCACAAGAAACAATACTTTGTTATAAAATTGAGAGTGCGGTATAGTTCATTATATTGTAAAAGCTTAAGTTTAGACAAACGTTTTGTGGCTTTGGTGTACACATAGTATAGAGTGGTCTTGTACTGTATACCAGGGGCGGTTTCTGACTACATCATCGTCTTTGAATCTGTCCCAGTGCACTATAGTGTTTACAAGTTTTTATCTTCTAAAGAAAGGTTCATATATAAACGAAAAATGACAGATCTTTTAATTCGGAAGATAACTTAGAGGGCGTTTACATGTTAGCAGTAAAAAGAACACTTTACATGGTCGTTTAAAAAGCAGCGTTTTTGGGAGCCCACTTTTTTGATTCTGGAACAAAGTGAGTGACAATCGGGCAATTGTTTAAGCCTCAAACTCAAAGTATAACCCTAGGCAGCTGTTTTCTTCTCTTGTAGAGACCGAATTGACAGACTTTTTGCTTCATAATATACTAAATGTTCGCTTTAGCCTCACTTATAATGTCACAAGGTACCTGGTTTACTAATTTTCTTTGAAGCTGGAAAATAAGTATCCGCCCTTATGATATACATGAAACATCACCTTTCGTACCGAAAACCTAGAAACACCAGCCTTGCCAGAGCAGGTACTACTAATTAATTTAAGTACTATTACATAAACAAAACGAGAAAAATAGATTTAATACAGTTCGTATACTAAATCTGGATAAAAACGGGTTAGGATTAAGATGAATATTTGTTTAACGCCCCAACGGCTTCTGTTTGCCTTTGATTAAAATCGGGGTGAATTACGATAGAAATATTTTCAAGCTGTTGCAGAACTGATTTGGGTATTAACTGCAGTAACGAAAATTCGTTATTAGTAATAGTCAACGGCAACCCATCACGCACATTGGCACACATTGGCCAAAACACTGCCATTATCATTGACATAAATACTTTTTATGCATTTGTTGTTAGACCAAAGAAAGGGGCGTCACACAATTTTTTAACTCAAACCGTCAATATAAAAACACCAAGGTACACTTGTACAAATAGCGGGTATATTTAATTAAATAAATACACGACCTTTAAATATTATAATAGCAATATTATATATGATGTAATAAGTACGTAAAAGCTAAATGCCAGTATATTAGTGGGTAAAAGAACCCGTAATTAAGGATAAGATTAAGCGAGTATCACCCTATTAAATTGTACAAAAAAATAAGCCTTCAACAAGAAAAGGCACCACGACTAAGTGCCACGGTCACCGGAAGTTGAGTAAATTCTTTAATGTATGCAAATCGTTTTCGTTAACCTCCGCACTAGCCAGCGCTTTGCAATAACGAAAGGTTCGTAGCAAGCGACCGTAAAATTATCGCAAATGATTCCGTACGTAGCGTACGGAATCATAACCTCGAACTATCCATGTGGTATTACAATTGTTTATTCTACACAACAAACGAACTAAAGCTTCGATGGCTTACGAGGGGATGTTAAACATTAATGAAGAAAAATATGAGCTAAGCGCTCGTACAAAGTAAATAAACACTATACTAGATAACTACGAACTTGAGGCTTCCAATTAAATAACAATATTCAGTAAATATATTAACTGGTCCAGCAAGAAAATAATTACATAATCGCTATTGCTCAACTACCGACTTGCAATGAGCTGAAGGCTCCTGGAACAATTTCAATTCAACCACTATTCAACAAACTATTAAAGTAGCCGCTGAATAAATACTATTCACTAATAAGTTAAGGGCTAAAAACATTTCGCTCTAATACTAAACTTATCTGGGAACTCCTTGAGGATCTCAGCACAGTGTTCCGCTACTTGCTACCAGTAGTTAGTGAACGAATCGTCTAACGACGAAAGATAAGGTAAAAGAGGGTCCGATGTCTACAACCTGGCTGGCGAGTCCTTTCCAACGGTGAATAATCCAGTGATATTTGGGTGAATGTCCACACTGTGAATCGAGTAACATTCCATGCTTGTAGCAAGGGGAGATAGGATATCGCACGTGCAATCGTTAAACCAAAATCATACGTCAGAAGAAGCCAAGATAAAAGCTAACGAGCCTAAAATAGGAGGAGGAGGAATTAGCAAACGTTCGATTAGATGGTTTTATACTCATTATATATGGATGGCGGCTTAGATGCTTTAGATGTTTAGTAGATTCGTCAAAATTTTCTAATTCCAATATGGCGATGTGTGAACGTTTAATTCACCAAAATCAAGTTCCAACAGTAATATCCCAATATTCACACGTCTAGAACTTATCCTAATTTGGTAACGACTCCAAAGTTTATTTGCTCAAAAGATCTTTAAAATTGGTGATACCATTCTTTCAGCTTGCAATTTGAAAAATCCTCGAAAAAAATGGCGCCGAGAAGCTTTCCATTCGCAACCTCCAACAATGATTTCGACTTACCAGAAAATATAGAATAAAAGGACTATAGAAAACATAACGACAAAGCGAATGTTTTAAAGACACATTGTGCAAAAGCTGAACTCCCCAAAAAAAAGAATAACAAAAAGTCTCGATTTCACCTGACCGAAGTAGAATAAGTATGTTCCTATCTGCCACTCGGGCTAAATTTCGTATGTGATAAGAGATGCTGTTTTACCTCCCTATCAGTGAAGAGCAGTGGGGATCCCAGTACACATTTTCATGTAGCACCATGCCAAGAAATTTAATGGTAACCGTTTCTTGAATGGGCAAGTTAGCAACCTGCAGAGCAAGCATGCGCAGATTTTTATTCCTTTCCCAGCTCTAACATCTAGATCATTGTAGGCAAACCAATCGTTAATTTTGCTTAGTAGCGCATCACCGTAACTAATTGATTGTGTTTCACTTACTAGTATGGACGTGACTTCTGCAAACATAACTACTCGTTGACATGGCTCTATCCCAGGCAAATCGTTTAGTTATCAGAGACATAGCGTAGGGCGAAGAACTAATTCCTGAGGTACTCCCATGCTAGTGTTTAGAGTTCCCTTGCAGCCAACGTTTCTGACACCAATAAAACGAGATTTCGTTTCTACATATTAACTTTTTTCCAATAGATAGGACTCGACCCACTTATGGGTGTTTCCAAATATGCCATAAGAAACTAACTTGCATAACAGCAGTACATGGTTGACACGACCAAAAGCTCGGGTAAGATCGAGAAATATAACAATTGGACACCCACTATGATTAATTTCATTTATTATTTGCGAAATAAAAGATTCGGCAACCAAGATTGTAGGCGAATTGCTCTTAAATCCATGCTGCACAGCGTGAATAGGATCAAACCTTTCCACAGAAGAGGTGAGTCTTTGATGCATTCAGTGCTCAAAAATCGAAAAAAGCTCGAAATTAGACGATAGTACGGCAATATTAGTTAAATCTAATTTCTTATAAATGGATTCAATCCTACTACATTCGAGCGTTTTTTTAATACGCGTTGGTAAAAGGACAAATTTACTAAGAAGGTTTATACATATATATTATTATAAGATGCACGGAATACCGTCCGAGCCTGAGAAATTCTGCTTGTTCTTAATTTTGTTAGTAGAGCCATACTGTGGGAAGAATGTGGGATTTTAAATGTATAACTTATATTACTTTTATCCAGATTACTTCGTATTTTTCTGGTTCTTGCTGTAAGAAGGTATTGAATTCACTGGGAACTTAAAAAGTATTATCAACAAGCTATCACTTTTTACAGAACATCAGTTGCTGCCATATTATCGATCGCAGAATAATACATGCCATGTTCTACTATTACTAAAATCTACAATTTCTATAAATAAAACCAGATGTCCTGTATGCCATTTTGACAGTAATCAATAAGAGCATATTAACTCTTAATAATGGCGTACGATCAATAACACATGGAAAAATTATGTTTTGTTTCCTTTGTATAAGACACCACATTACACTTATTAATATTTAAGGTCCAACAATTTATATGACACCACTATTTATAGCTTTAATGTCTTCCAAAAGAAGGAAACAATCTTCAACTCGCTGAATCTTGTTGCAATTTCAGATCGTCTAAAAATAATTTATTACAGCGAATTACCTTGACTACATCGTTTATAAATAGAACAACAGCGGTCCTAAACTGGACTCTTGTGGGACACCGGATGTTGTCTTCAAAGTGTTTGTCAAAAAGTTGCATTATAAAATTACCTATATAATACAGGTAATTGTATCACGCTGGCACTGATCTGTTAACCGTGGAATACTACCAGCGTCAGCGGGAGATAAATCTAAAAAACTTTTAAGTCTAACCAGTGCTAGACACGAAGCGGGTTGTTTTTGCTTATTTCTTATTACCCGGCAGGGGCCATCTGCACATTGAGCACTGAAATACTCCATTTCATAAAACGTCGATATCCGACCAAGCCCATGAAAATTGGAGTGACAGGGCACTTAGCAGATGCAGCATTTATTGCAGTTTTCAGTGGAAAATCGCATAATACAACCAGCTTCTTCTCAACGTTGCTCGTTGGTATGGATGCTTGCTACACCGAAGCTCTTGTCGTTTGCACCGAATGCATTTCCTTCATGATGAATTGCTCCGCAAAGCAGGCACCCCTCTAGATTGGATAAACTCGAAATTGTACGTTTTGGCACAGGTTCGTAGATTGGAGATCCCCACAGGTATTCTAAAATGCACGTGCGCTATACATTCAAGAACAAAGCCGACTACATTTTGTGAGGTTTCGGTGTTGGCGTTTTGACCTTTCTGATAAACAAGGGGAGTTACAGCAAAGCACCATCGCTAAAAAGAAAGAATATATTTTGTCTACAATCGGTAGGTAATGTCAAATATTCCAACGCATTAGTGGGCTAATGTTACTGCAGATTATAATTGCACAAATTAGTTCCAGTAGATCTTGACGCAACCCACTGATTTGTGCTATCTGATTAACTTTAAAATTCGATTGCTGTAATGACTAGTGAACTGACTACTAAATTAATTGTTAGAGCACTTTGTACAGTCGCTAGCAATTTGAACTTAGACTGATATTATATATTATAGAATTCATAAAACGCAACACGTATCAGTAAATCCAAGCAATCTAGTAATAATCCAGAAAAATAATTGCCAGACTTGTACAGTTTTTCCTATCTAACGAACTGCATGGTAAATAAGCCGCAGCTAAATATACTGCACAACAACTCAAATATGCCTCTACCAGACTATGAAATAGTATATAAATTCATGTCGCATTCCAAATTTGTGTGACACGCGGAATGAATATATAAATGAATAAATAGCAAATTAGGTCAATGAAAACTCAATTCATTGCAGACAAATTGCTTAACGTAACGTTCTAGTGGCGTTTAGTCTAAAACTTTAACGTATCATGTCAATATCGTTTTTCGCTTATGAAAGGGCGTGCGTGAAATACCTCTGGCACTTTGTCAAAAACGCTCGTAAAGCAGTTTACCATTGGCATACTTTCTTGGATAAGTGGTCCTAATTTATGCCCATCAAAATCGAGTTAACGCTTTGTTTTGCCTGATATATTATCAGAATTAGCTTAACTTCCGGTATTTTTCTTGCTATCGCGCACCACTAATAACAATACAAAGCTGGTAGAATTCAGTGTTTGATCTGCGTTAAGCAGGCGGATACGTATTTGAGACACTTCCTTCCGTCAGAGTTTTGCAGCACAAGCGGTACCCACTCTAGGTTCATTTCAGGTTTTAAATTGCCCTCGTATTCCCTCTTTATTTACTTCATTAATATTCCCAACACGTTCCCGGCGCACTTTGATGTTTTCATAAGGCTCGCATTATCACAGCCTACTTACCGCACCGTCTATTGTTGTCAAAAATACCATCTATCAAAATTTTTATTGGGTTTTCCTCTGTTTTCTCATATCTTTATTAAAAACTTGTTGACTGAAAATTTATCTCCCTGGTGGCGGTTTCGCCTGCAATAACTTCAGCGGCATGGCGGTTAATATTCCATTAATAATCATCCGAAATTGTGCAGGTGTGCACACAGAACGTTTCTTAATATCGCCCGCTTAAAAATGACGTCATCAAGCAGGAAGAACGTGCCGGTATAAATGATGCCTTTTTCAGGTGCTACACCGCTACTTACGCGAGTGGCAGGCATTTATTAGATTGCAGGCAATTTGGGAATGCGATAAATCATGACGTTATCGAGCAGTTCATTTAAGTGGAAAATATTGGTAATATATGCAATGTAGCGCCATCACGATGAGCGGTTCCTGAAATATTGAAATTTTATAAGTGAAGGAGCTGTACCAGGCATCATGTGGAGTTTTCGGGTAAGTCTAATGMAATTGWAGCACGTTTATGAACCTCTACGAAAMTTGCTCAACATTTCTAGCWAAAAAAACTTGTAATGGTGTTTATTAATAAWTTCACAATTATGCGAACCTCWTTTAGGTTAGAAAATCATTAGCCTTAGGTCAGAGGGACCAGCAGMTTGCACAAATGTTAACATAGCCAGTGTAAACGTTCTAAACTATATAAAATTGTCTCTAATCATCTCCAAATTACCATTATTACCGTTCATTTCCCAAAAGCTTTTTAAGAAAATACAAATTTACCTTGGAATACCATATTGTTCAAATAAAACAGGCTTTCTTTTAAATCGGATCTAGAAAGTGTATAGAGGAGCGGAAGCAGCCCAGAACTAGTTCAACGTATATGATCCCGAAAAGTTTTTATGCCACAAGAGATGTAAAGTTCAACTATAGTAATTTAGGATTTTCAAGTTCGACGCAAGAGCGGTTGACTGCTCAACAAAATGAGAAATTGCACTTCTTTCAATAGTTTAAATAGAAAAGCGTCGCGTATTGGGATACTTAGCATTATCCCACAAGATCATTTGAATTCTAGATAGTACATCTGATGCTAGGTCGTAATTCTGGAGACTGGGTTCGATTTCCGGTCGGACTAATTATTTTCCAGCAAAAATGCTTGACTATACCTATGAAATTTAAGAGTATTACAAAAATAACGCCGTCGCCGTGCTAATTTTGAGTGCTCATCCAATTCATGAAATATCTCGTTAGTTTTTCCCACAAGGTAAAATATATTAGCGGGAAGTATGATTAATATTTGATTAGTCTGTTGTCAAATAATATAAAATTTTACTAGTACAAAAGGTTTGAGTCTGAATATTTCTTAAAAAATCAGTTTTGAGTTACGTATAATAATTAGTATATTTCTGCAACCAAAAATAATACAAGAATATAAGGTTTCCTAGAGAAAATGCCAATAAAATGATACAGTGTGTACAAACAAAGTTCTGGCACAACTGATTGTTCAGCTCAGATATGAGCGATTTTTAGAGCTTATAGTGACATTAATCTATCTTCATCAGTGGATCCAAAGAAACCCATCTTATAAAGAATATTATAGGTAGGTAATACTTAAAAAATATATACATAGCATAGTAGCAAAATACATTTTCTTGTAATATAGATAAAAGTTTAGCGTAGTTAACAAATTTCAGTAAACCTGGCAATCCAAAGTGCAGATCGAGCTTGATGGAACAATGAAATCAAGCAGTAGCCATGAGCAGAAGTAATGTGCGCGCCAGAAAAGAAGGAAGGCTTGTAGGGGACGACAATTGGGTATTTGCCATGTATCTATATTTTATTAAATTGCATATTAATAGGTAGCATCTAATCCACAAAACAGCTGTGAGAGCTTATAAATTCGAAAAAATGGATCGTAAGGTGTATTTTTAATATTAAAAATGTGAAGATTTAAAGGGACCGCCAAAACGCGAACATATTGGCCGTGACGTCAGGTGTCTTGTAAATGGCCGCTTGTTTACATCTGGGGTCAGTGCGTCAAGCGTCAGCCTCAGCCCGTCAATTTATCAGTTTGTTAAAATGCATGTCTAATCTATGCTGTCTTCACCTCAACCAACTGCAGATAGATCTATTTCGCTGTGATTACAGCTCATCAGTGCAGTTTAGCTCCTTTTGTCACAAGCGAATTAAAACACGCCAAGAAAAAGTGAAATACATACGAGTCCTGACTTCTGAAGGGATGTTCATTGTTATGAAATATGTGTACAGCGACGAGCAGTTTAACGCGGCGGAGATGAGGAACGTAAAAGCAACAGCATAAGTGAACTTTTTATCAAATTAACGTAGCATTGATAATTTGATCACAGTGGATAGTTGGACACATGCCAATTGTAAACATAAAAATGTAAGAATCAAAGGTGTAACCTAAKCTTGACATTTATTTTAGAGCTCAGAATAAATATAAATTGCCATTTATTTTCGTMGCTGTTGCGACTCGTMTCCGGTCTTTATTATAACATCTCCCTCTATCAACTGAAAACGCATATAATTTTCCGTATCCACTTTAAGCTATAACAAAATGGAAACTMAATGGTAAACACCTGTAACCCTACAAAGAATAATAAGACTTACATTAAGAATTAAGATTATTTTCACAACAGAAAAATAAACTTTGCGATTTCGGCATTTCACGACTAGGGGCCTTAAACAACTTTTTCATACGTTGATAATCTTGAGGAACGGTTACAAAAATGTTTTGTTAGCTGTACTGACTGAAGTACTTTTATAACCATGTACAAAACAACACTTGTTTTGTTTTCCATACATAATAAATGCTTGTAAAACTACATAAATCACTTTTGGTGCGACCTCTTACACCAATCCTTTCACACAAAACCTTTTCCAATACAAGAATGATACTACACCATTAAACAGCACGCTCCTCGGTAGTGTTTACATTACACTTGACGTCACGAGTTGAATAACCTTGAATAGAAGCGTTTTGGCGGTGACTTCTAAGATTCGAATTTCAGATCTGAAATACTCTACTTACAAATATTTTTTGTTTTTTTTACGTAATTTAACAAAAAAGTGATAATACCCAATTGTCGCCAGACAGTTAAATCATTGGTATGCTCGCCATTATTCATGGTCACAATTTCGGGCAATCGCAACGAATAAATTTCGAGAACTTACCTAAACTATAGCAAGCCCACAAAGGCCCAATGACCAAAGAAGTTGTATCTTACAATCCATGCTACCATTTTGGATATCTGTTTTATTCCAGTATATACTCGTAATATTTCGTTTCCATTACATTTAAGAAAAATCAAGGTTATTAAACAAAGGTTTATAATTTTGTTTAAATGTTGCTACAGGAGTGTTTAGTTACTAATTCCATTCAGCCAAATTAAGAAACTTACCTACGATTAAAGAATAAGATAAAGAATCACTAAAACCGTATGCTTTACTAAAATTCATTAAGAAAATGAAACCAATAGTGACATATATCAATGTGCTTTTATAAGCTTTGAAATGAATATGAATTTATACCATAATCAATAGATTTTAGCTAACATTACAGTAGAAAATTCTATAAGCGTTTTTTTATAAACTTTACTTTTCCGGGTAATATAAATTAATTTCCTTTGTTATAAAAAGCTTATTCACGTCCATTACAATGGCAGAAGCTGGACAACCTCCTTAGAGAAAATTGAACTTGTTATAGAACGAATGCACTAATCAAAAGTACTCTTCCTTAAATTTAGATATTTCGCACATAAAAGAAGAAAGAAAGAGAAGAAATCGTTGAAGGATCAAACAATAATTTATATGATATTTTTGAGCTCGCTAGGTAGATGACATACTCGCATTCAGAACTTGGATCGGACAGAAACCTAGGAAACTTTTAAAACAACACCAACAACATGGAAAACGGATGAAATTTGTCGTAGCAGATGCAAACAACAAAAATCTATACGTTAGAACTTCGTACAACAAATAATATTGGAAAATTAAGTTGTATCGTTTGCAGAATACAACTACTAACCTCTTCATCCATAAACAATCCAAATGGACTTAAAGCATAAAACTATACGAGTAATATTTCCATAGCTTTTTGAACTAACGCTTAAGATATGCCGACTACCTGGCTTTGGTCACAAGAACAAGAAAAATGATCTTTGATGCTTGGAACTAAGCGCAAGAAAATGTAGTTTAACTGTTAGTCAAGGTTGTACATGCAAACAACAGCAATAGATACCACAGAGAGCAACCACTTCAGATTAAATTAAGCTTTGGGAGTGTCGAAAATTTCATATATCTGGGAATAATAGTAATGGGAGAAATGAAGAGAAGGAAGATATAGAAAAGTTTGACATGGCTTAGTGATGTCTTTATGAAGTAAAAGTACCTAGAACTAAAATTGCAAGTCCAGAAAACCATGTTTTATACGCATACGAACAGTGGTTGCTAAATAAATTATAAGAGCGGGAAAGAAGAGGACCGAGTGAGGAAGAGAAGAACTAATCTGGAGTTGGGGGAAATATATAGAAACTTAAAAGTACTGTGTTAGTCAGAATGCAGCGGCTGAAGTTGTTGGGGCGCATTTTTAGAATGCTAAATACAAAAGTGCCTTAGAGGGAGTTGGGAAACAGGGAAGAGAATAACCATAAGGAGGGGCTAGTMGCAGGCTTTAAAATATATAAAGAGCTTTATTCTGAAATTTTTGAAACAGAGTACCCTGTTTAATGTTTAGCCAGACATCACTGATCACTTATAGGTTCTTACCTTTTTAAGGGAGAAATATTTCCGAATGAGCTAGGAAGTGATTCCAGTAAGACGGTGCACCGCGCATTTTGTTGATGATGTTTTTGCTTATAGGCCGATAGGTCGCAGCGGAGTTGTAGAGTGACATCCCGGTCGCCAGATTTGACTATTTAGATTTTTCTCTGGGGTCATTTAAAAACTAGGATATACGTAGGCCGTACATTCACTCTGGGAGAACTACAAGCTAGTATTCGAGTTTAAATACGGTTTATACATCCAGACGTTGTTGAATGCAGTGCCCAAAGTGTCTATGTGCGGCCTAAACAATGTCAAATTATAAAGGACGCTAATTTTATCATTCGGGTGCGTAAAGTGTTTGTTTTTTTTTCTAAACCTTGTTTCATTTAATTTGGAAACCAAAGTCGCTTAATGAAGTATTTTGTTTTATTTATGAATTTCACATTTATGCTCATATTGAATAACTATTTTGATTGTTCTTTATGGCAAATGACATGATCGTTGAATTCCTTAGATAATGTATCGAATGAAAAATAAATCCGTTGCAAATTAAATCTATACTTCCACATCCAATTGTCAAAATGACATTTACGTTTTTATTTCTTATACTATACGATTAGTAATCAGGTTTTGAGCATTTTTTTCTCTCTACACAAACGGTCCTCGTGATATTAACATAAATACATAAATTTTTAAAATCGTTTTTTCCAAATAACTCGAAAAGTATTAACTTAATAAAAAAATTAAAAGAGTGCTTTCCGATCAGAAATTTGATTTTCTATATAATCCCAAAATTTAAAAAAATCATACAAACAGGGTCAAAAATACACTTTTTGTGAAAAATTTTAATTCCTATCTGATGATATTTTCATTTGTTGAATATATTAAATATATTCTTCTAAACAATTTGCTGCGTCGAAAATTTATAAGAGCGAATAATACTCGCAGTTATACTAATAATCACATACTAAAACGAAAAAAAAATAAAAATTTGCAAAAAAAGGTAGTTACCCCCCAAGTTCGCACCCTTCCCAAAAACCTATTTACCCCAAAAACAATAGGTAGCTTTGGGTAGTTGAGATTTAAACGTTTACCAAATTTCAAATTCATATATACATATTAAGTCTTTCGAAAGTTATCGTGTCCACAAACAAAACCACAGACACATAGACAATAATTTTTTTTGATCAAATTTTGTTTCTTTTATGATTTCGACCAATTTAAAGCGAATGAGCAAATAAAAATTTTTGAAAATTTTTTTCACGATACAATACTTTCCATCCATTGGATGTGGAAGTAATACACAGTTCTATTTAACATTAAACATATTATCGGACTGTTCTGTCAGCTGTCTAAAATAAAAAATTTTTAATCTTAAATTGCCTGTATCAGCATTTCTCAGAATTTTTGCACATAACTCTTATTATAAATTTTATGCTTTCGTTTTTCAACACCCTATTTATTGGATGCACGGGCTTTACATATTAAACGAAAAAGTACTTAAGATGGGATAGAATTGGTACCAAACAATTAGTAATAATGTGTCAACAGAGGCGGTTTAGGAATATTTCTGATCAGCAATAGATATAGATAAGACGGACAGAATTATGGAAAGAGCGTGTTCTTATATAAAATCTGATTTAAATATTTGCGATTAGCTATAAATTTCACACGGCGGAATTTTAGACAAAATGAAAGAAAATAAGAGCATATATGTATACGTTAAAGTTTCTTAGAGGTATACGCACAAAATTTTCCATATGAGATTTTGAAAGCTTCATTTAAGTATAAATATAGTCGTTTTATAACGGTAGCCCATTAACTGAAAAGACAATAATCAGCATTAACAAAATCGGTAACAGCCAAGTAGAACTGCCTGTTTGCCTTTAACAGCGGCTACACACATCACCTGATCCTAAAAAAAAAAAAAATTGTGTGACCATCTTTAATATTCAATAGTAGTTTCGTATTTAAGACGTTATGGAGGTCCAATCCGCTTGAATATGTAAGATGTTACACAAAACAGTGTTCTAATTATTTACTTTTTTACACTATTAAAGATATACCTTCCGATAATTCATTGATATCTGCGGCACTACTAAATATTATTCAAATAGTTTTATAAGATACTTTTGATATAAAATCTGAATTTATATCAGAGTAAATTACTGTGTTCGGTAACAATAGCTTCTAAAGCTAATAAATCCAAGTTGTTGTCCTGCTGAAAGTGCAGTTTCACTGTACTTGATCTTATATATGTTATGGCTAAAGTTATTACTCTGCTACTATGCAAACCCGCTATCTATTGCCTATACTAACCAAACGCTTCGCTATTTTTATGGAAATCGAACTTTCCGTCAAAATAGCAGGTACACTTTGGATGTTTGCAAACAAGCAAACGTAACCAGCAAAAGTAACCAGCTAATATATAAACTGCATCAACTGTTTACAACAAGGGGGTTTATGTTATAGTGTTACTGCAGTGGTGGAAGGTCTCTTGTGATTATTTTACTTACGTATTGCTAAGAAGAGAAGTAGCCATGGCTGACAAAGCTAAGTTCACCGAAATAGTCACTAGGCTTTATGACAAGAAAGCCAAAAATACAGTGTACTCGTCTAGATGGGGATTTTAAATTTATTTTAGTCTATCAAGACCACTTGACTTCGTTTACGTTCATTAAGAAGGAAAACCGCTATGCTTATGAACTTTTGGATATCTGCCGGCACATATCAGTCATTGTCTGTTTCATTAGTTTGCATACTATGCAGAAGTCACGGTTATTTTGTAAACACTCGATGCAGTTTATATATTAGCTGGTTACTTTTGGATATTTTGTACACTGTTTGCTTGTTTGCAAACCATCTAAAGTGTACCTGCTATTTTGATAGAAATAACGATTTCCATAAAAATAACGAGGTGTTCGGTTAGTATATGCAATAGCCGGATAATTTGCATAATAACGGAGTAACAGCTTTAGCCGTAACATATAGATATACACATTGAATAAAGCACATATAACGTTTTTTCACTAGAATTCCCATATTTTTGCCTGCACTGCCAACACTTCGCTTCACAGAACGGTAAACCGATAGCACATCTAACAAACCTAAAGCAGCATAAGGAGCCCAAGACGTACGGCTGCGTTTCGAGTGTATTGGCCAAATCAATTCGAGGAGCTGCGAAAGTAGGGAGCATAACAGGAAAAATGGGGCTGAAACTGTAAGAGCACTTAAGTTAGATTAAATTGTTGGTTTTGTTTACGTCGTGTATCGTTATAAAGCACAGTTCGATGATTTTCCAGAAAAACTTCCCTCTCTTCACGAAACTTTCGAGGAGCCGCTCAGGTCGGGGGAATATGTTACAGAATTGTGATCGATGAGGATTGGAAGCAAAATGGAACAAAAAGCGTAGGCCGCCTTAAGAGCGAATGGAGAACGTCTGAAATACTTATAAGAACCTTTACCAGCGAGACTTTGTCTTTTACGCGCTACGAAATGTTGGCGACCTAGTTTCCACACGTGCATTACATCGCTTGAATTCTGATTGCTGTACAATGGTGGCTAAATGTATATATTCCTGTAATACAATGAACAATTAGCAGTAGTTTAGGTGGCTTTGACTAATTTAAGTGTCCCGGACTGAATCGCCCATCAGAATCAGGTTATTATCGTCAGTAATCAAACATTATATTGTATTGTGGTGCAGCTAAATATTAGCTGACAAACACGCAATTATAGTCAAACTCTCTTTTGTCAGTATTGTAGCAAGATTTTTTCCGTTATTTATGTATATAGTTAATAGTAAATAAATTAGATATAAGCAATTTATAAACGATTTCAATCCATTACAAGAATTTAAGAAAGGAAATAGATAAATACAAGGTTTTTAAAAAAAGGCGATGTCAGACTTAAAGGGTTTACAAGGAACAAGATGTAGCAATTATTTGCTCATAAGCTGTAATAAAATAAACCGTTTCGTTCCTGGATCAATATTAATCCACCTCAGGAGATTCAATACAATACAAACTCATTAGTCTGAACACCCAATATCCAGCCAAAGAATAGAAAACAAGTTTTAATTCCACCGATTTTATTGTAAAATGTTATGTTTTTCGGTCTTCCTCAGTGCTGTTGATAATTATAGTCTCAACAGTTGCATAAAAGGATTTTAAATGTAATGAAAATATTAAAGATTCACATGTTGGATTCTATATAAGGTTATGTAAAATTATGACAAATACCCACCTCAAAATTGAAGCAAAGGATTAAACACTTATTAGTTTGAACAGCTGTATAGCATCAAGAACAGCCGTGTCGTGGGAATTCGAACACAAAAACTCGCATTTCAACACAGGCAGTGTACAGGGTTTCTATAAATGATTCATGCAGAGCGCGCGGCGTTGATTTCTGAATTCTTTGTGCCGCCTTCTTATAACTGCTGTCAAGCTCATCAATATGCACGGCGATCACTACACATCAATGAGCACGATGTTACCAGAGGTTCCAGATCAAGTTACAGGCACGACAATGATAGCTTTATAAAGATTATCCAACAACTTGCTGTTCTATTCTTCTTTAGAAGGTAAGAAATAAGAATAATTATTGGCTTGTGGTTTGTGGTAACCTCTACAGTCTACAACCTTGCACTGTGAAAGTTTTGTGTAGAGCAGCTAAGGTTAATACCACTTAGTTTGTGGATTTTACCATTCCTAAAAACGTATTTCAGTCCATCATAGTATAATTCTACAATCATTTAACAGGCTTAGTGTAACCACAACCTCACAAATACAATACATAAGTACATAACCTAAAATTATATGAAACCGTGCCAGCTCACAGTTCCGAAATGAAAGCTTTCTGCAACCTTAAAATTGATTATTCTAAAGAACACTATAGAATATGTTAAAAATACAAACTCCCACGTGTTTTCTCATATTAAAATATATCAAATAATTCAACAATGAACAAGTAACAAGTATACGTCAAAGCAATTGTTGTGTTCACCCCCCTGAGAGGCGGCAAACTGATTTAATCGACAATTTCCATAAGCGCCTTGGATGCATGAATCATTTATAGAAACCCTGTAGTACGTAACTGCTTCAGTCAGGTTTATGCACTATAATGGCGAATCTGTGATTGCGAAACAACGCAGGTTAAGCACGAAGGAAATGTTTGACATTGCAAATAAAAAATGTTGGAAAAACGTGAAAAATATTAAACAATAGCATTACTGGCTAAAATTGTGCTGTAGCAAAATCAATTGTTTGATAAAAAAAAGAAGGCTCTAATCTAAATCCCACTAAATGGCGAACTTTAAAGGCTACTCAATACAATTTAATGGAAAATACTCCATAAAATGTTAATCGAAGGAAACAAAATTAACTTGTTATTAAATCTAGAAAAATTCTGACTGCAAGCACTTAAAACCCACTATGGAATTATATTTCTCATAATTACGGGAGAAAAATTGTCATCGTATCTAAAACTAGTTGACACATTTAAACGAGAATTGCCCGGATTGACGGAAGAAGAAAGAAAACAAAGGTTAACATTTTTCGGATGTACAAATGCCACACGCACCAACACAAATTAACATAAGTTATTATTGAATAATCCATTAACTTACGAATTTTGTTAAGGATGCCTAAGTAACCAGTGAAATTTTTACACCTTGGTTAATTAAAAAGTTAGTTATTGAAGGAATTTAATGCTGTACATACATTTAAGTATATTTTATGCATAATGCATTAATGCGTTTATACATTTGGAGCTAAAACTTATTTAAAATCCCAGAGGTTGCTTCCAAAAGCCATTTTTTACTAGACAATAAGAGCTCCTGGTGACTAAAAGCGGCTATTGAAATGTTACGCGCGTAATGAACATGTCATCTTCGAGATCTGGATGTGTTATAATTAAGGAACCTTTTGACAATAAAGCTTGTCATATTACATTTGTCAGTGTCTTGGGAGGAAATAACCACAAATGTGTAGCCATGCGCAGGACGAAAAGGATGTCGGATTTTTTAAGAAAATTCAAAAACTTAAACGATATTGGGTAGAATGGTGCACTTGGAGGTAAAATTACATTTCTCAATAAAAATAAGTCCTGGTAATATACTTGAAGATATTGGAGTGTGGAACGAAGATAGACGGAGATGAAGCACTCTTGTTCTAACACCAGAGGAAACAATCCAACGGGGTTAAATCGGGACTTTGCGCTGAGCGATTGATGGGACCTACGTCAAAAAATTGTTGGTTTAGGGGATCGTGCACTTGACAGGAAAAAACGTGTAGGTGTATACGGCTCCGTACTGTACTCCCATAAGAAGTTAGCATTTATCAGTAGCTCAGGAAGTAAGGCTTCCAACAAATATTGCTAGATATTACCATTTAGCCGCGGTGGGAGCAGGAACGGACTAATGAAAAAAATAAATACCAGCCCACATTGCAGCACATTGTTGGTATGATCCATTGGGAATGAAGATCAGTGGCGGCTCGTGACCTTCCAAGTAAGGTAGGCGACACCTTATACTCGCATATAGTATAAGCAATTATAATTATTGTCTTCGATCTCGGAATATGTGTATTTTAATTGTCATATCAATCATTTATTTTTATTCGTGTACCACCGCACATTTATTCGTTTTCTGTTCTAAGCGACCTTAAATTTCTCCAAATCGAATGTTAAACAAAAAATTTAGCAAAGTTCAAACTATAGTCTCAAAACCGCTAAAAAAGTAAACAAAACTTGTGAAACAGTACTTAATTTACATAATAGAGCACCTACTCTTATCAGTGTTGTAACAGTTCAGAGCATATTGAAAGTTTATATAATATATTTCTATGTCACGTCTTCTTATTGCATGATTATTATCATGTTTCATTTTGAATAAGACGACAAAAAATGTAAAAATGTTACACTTGCAAGTTGCTGCCATCTACCGGTGTCATTTAAAACCTCTATCGCCCTCTTTCGCAATGCGAATAGCCAGAGTCCATACAAAGTTTGTCGTAGGCGACCGATCATTCCGCCTGAGACGCATCTATATGCGCGAAGATTTTACTACGTTAACCGTCAACTGCGGTGCAGATTCTGAAGGACGTGAACACAAATACAAATGAATTTCAGTTGGTCAAGTTGTGTCGCCTAATCCCAATTTAAACGTTCGACGTAATAACGCGGTTCGTAATTTTTGAGCGGTATGGATAAACTTTAAATAAAATATTAAATAAACACTGATATAAAAACAATTTGCATTAAAAAACTATAGATTTCTAGCTAATCATTATTTATTTTTTTATGGCATTGTTGATTGAAATAGCAAGGTTGGCGGTGCCTACATTGCCTACCCCAAGGAGCCGCGACTGATGATGATTCCTTTTTTTAATTTATAGAAATCGAAACTATACAATGTTTGGTTCACTGGGAAAAATATACTCAACCTCCTTCGCAGCAAACTATACAATGATCAGAAATAAGGCGATTGGACTGCGTAAGTACATTACTGGCAATATCCGTGCCAGATGTTACATTCTGGTCAATCAGGTAATACGACTAGCAAAATTATTTTAGGTTAACCAAATTTCAGTAATTCAGCATGTCCGTATATATTTGAGTTATGTGAGGATTTAACATACAAAATAACCAAATGTTGTCCCCCACGTAAAGGAATAGGTGTTTATCAGCCAAAAGGATAGCTCTACAACAAAGGCTGTCAGACTGTAAGAAATCATTGCAATAAGATAATGTGCTAACTGACACCTATGTAGAGATAATTAAATAATTACGAAAATAGGCAGTTTACTCAAAATATACAGAAAATTTATTGCAGATGAATTAATATCATATTATTATGTTGGTGTGTATGTATTTAGTTTGAAATCAAACAATAAAGCATGCAGAAGTCGCAAAGTTCTTTACGTCGCAACATTGCAATAATAATCAATATAGAAGACTTGTACATCTAAGCCTCTACTCTTTAAATATAGTCCTATTTAGTTGCATTTACAACAACTGCACTGTCATTAAGGTCAGATAAATTGCACATCAAAAAGGTTTCCAGCTTCTCAACATCAAATGCGCAAATCTAGGTAGCTTGGCTTGGCAGTCGTTGATGTAAACAAAATCATTCTTCAGGAAGTCAAATGGCATAAGAGATTGGAAGCTCTGAATATATATTCGCCTTGCACAGTCCCGATTCAAACTGGCAGATTTAAAATTGAATTTATAGCGCATCAATAACACGGCCTGATAGATACCAGCTATTGAATACTAGTGATATTCGTTGTATTTCCAACCGAGAGATGATTATCCCAGGAGTGAGCACTAATGGAAACTAATTGTAGAATGTAGAATTGGACTGTATGTTAGCCAGACACATGGCGACGTTAATGTAGCGACCACAGTAATATAGATCAAACTATTACTAGTAGGTATCCAATACGAACGCTAAAATTAGTTGGTTTCCCTGAATCTTGTACAATATCTTAAAGAACCAAAACTTCAGGAAGTTCCTAAAGTCATACGCTTATGCTACATTTGAAACGAATCGAAACAACAACTATTTATTGAAATTAATTTTGGTGGGTACGCAGTAAGATAAACTTCTTTACAAAGAAGTATGCAAAACGCAACAAGTAATATTAGAAGAGTATTGCCGCACCCCGAGCTTTGCAGTGCAATCTGTTTGCTCTGCTGAATCTGATACATGACACAGAAATTACGACTAGGGCAGTTGTGATTAAAACAAATTTGTAAAGGGCAGTGAGTAATAAAAACATTATACAAGACAACCGTATTTTAGCATGATTGAAATATATTATTTTCTTGAAGGTAGGCTACCGTTAAGGCGTCTAAGTATTAGACTGCCTTATTGTTGATTACTATCACGATTTATGCTAGGATAATGCTATTCGTCACATAGACTGTACGACGCATAAACTGTTGAAGTAATACGTGAGCTGATACTAACGTTAACAATGAAATCAATCTAAAATTACAGTTGAACAAATGCAAACATATTTTAAATATTATATTCCGTTTGACGCTAGATATTGTGTCATAAATACCTTGTTCATTACTGCGATTACTGCGTTTCATGTATTGACAGGAATGACCATTGAAATTTCTACTTAACTGCAACTATTAGGGTCGATAAAATATATGTTATTAAATAGCGATAGCGCATATAGAAGTACGTGCTCTCCTTTAGCGCCCCTTTAATTGTGTTTTCGTGAAAGCTACTTCCGTACTTTTAGTAGATACCTGCATATTATAGCTATATTTGTATACGTTACTTTACAGTTACTATTATTAGAAGTATTGTTTTTATGAGATAGGCAGTGATGGGCGCGTAGAATACGCCATGTAGATTGCGCTATTGTCTACGCGTAAACTATGTAATATTCTACTTTGAAAGTCTACCGTAGAAAATAGCATTGTGTAGATAATCAGAAATTTAGAAATATTTAGTTATTTAATGGTGTCTATTACCACTACTGCTCTAAACGTGGTAAATGTCTAAACAGCATATTTGGTCATACCTTAGGGCCAGAAGACCCGACAAACGTGCTGTGAAAAGCACATTGAAGCCCTCAGTCGGTCAAATGGACTCCTTAATGACTGTAAACTGTGATTTTATGTTCTTTCTTCTCTGTAAACAGAAATTTTATAAGCTACTCCTGTTCTTTTATCGCAAATTCTTTGAAAGCAGATCAACAGGGCACACAATCAGTTCTTGCTGCTGAACTAGATACATTGATCTAAAGAAGCAACTAACTATGACCAACTAGTTGTGTTGTAATAAAAAAATTCTTTGGAAAAAAATCAACTTTAAACTGCGGTACCGAATTTGATAGTGTGTTAGGAAAACAACTTAATATAGTTGTGGAAGGAAAGATGTCGTAAATATATGCCTTGCCTTTTGTGTTTCAAAGAAGTAAAGAAAACCGTTTTTATACACTGACTACTTACTGAAACATGATATGCAAGTTTGTAATATAATATTTACATTTACACCTATTTATTGTCTCAGACATATTAAAATCATAATTTAAGAAAATAAAAATGTTTAGTAAAAAATGTGGTAGCTATGTTGCAACTTTCAGATTTTGTCATTAATCTGTCTAAAATCAAAACTTCAAATTCCAAATATCATTGTACATAAATGGATCGTATTTTGCATGTTTTAGCTGGCCTCTTATTATAAACCTCATTTTCTGTAAGGATGCATGAGTTACATGTTGTTATACTTATGTACCATTGTAAATGTTTATAGAAGCCCTGACGAAGATTTGAAATAAAAATCGAAAGCTTGGCAAAGAAAGAAGAGTAAACACTATTTTAACATAAGAAGTCGATTTCTACTTATTTGCGAAGACTAATATAATAAAAAGCGACGGCTGTGTCCATTTAAGGTATTAGATATAAAAAACTATAAAATTTTAAGAAATTTGACACATGGAGAAGCCATCAACAAAACAGGGAAATTAGAATCAAATTTCATTTTGTTTTAGTATGTACTTAATACATTTTAGCCATAATATACTCGTTTTATATTTTCTACTTAAAATCTACGCCAAAGTGCTTTATTTGCATTTTCTACGCATGTAACGTAGGAAATTATAATTTAAGCGTAAACGCCCATCACTGGAGATAGGTACCCAGATACTTTTCGTAAGGTTGGATCTTGAATATTATTAAATGTCTCTGTTTGTTTACATTTGAAATACTTATCCTACCAGTGTATCAAATTGACATATTGGAGTAAAATTTTGACAATGTGTACATTAGGTAGTCAATTTCTACTTCCTTGTAGGTATTGAACCAGGACTTTGTTATTATCAAATGTTTTGGAACTCGAGAAAGGAAGCAAACTGTTATAGTTAATAATTCTTTTGTGTGCCGAATTAGTTTTTTTTTTTGGAATTACGGGGTTGGCGATCGAATTCCTGTTTTATATCAAAATGTCTCACTCCTTGACTAGAATTTGACTCGATTGCTTGTTTTTATCCCTGATATTGGTTAGGTGAAGTAGTATCGATTTGACAACACTTTAGTAAATTTGTTGCCATGTCGTACAGTAACTCCATATTCGGGATTACGTCATAGATTGTAGGTGAAGGACCAACTCTGGTATAGACCAGTCAAATTCTGGCAAACCAGTGAAGTGATGCACTTTTACAAAAGCTAAAGTTAGTGTCGTTGTGTTTCTCCTACCGAATGGTAAATTTGTGGTTTTAGTCCCGCTCGCAATATAAAGTAAAGAATGTAAGAAAGTACTCTAACCTAAAAATTGAAGATGTAAAGACGTAGAGTCGTGTTGCCGTTCTAATGTAGTTCACATTAATTTCAACTACGTTTCCCTGCATTCTTGGAAATGTTTTAGTTAATTAAGATTAGTCCGCGTTAATTGAGTCAACGTTGAAGTTGTTTCGAAAGATTAATTTTGTTAAATTATTGATAGTAAGTAAATACTAAAGATGTTTGTTTGTATGCGAGCATCCATTATTAATTACAAGTTTTTCTGTCGTTTCATCCTATACGATTTGTGAGTGAGCTGAATATTTGGTCTCTTGACCTCTTTTAACCTAGATGCATTTATTGGTCGTTCATACTTGTTAGAATTCATCGTCTCTCATGTGTAGGTCTTGATAAGTGTTAAATGATTAAATTAAATCATTAATCAATTAAAGGAGGCTAGTGGTCTCATTTAATTGGGAAGCATCCCTTAGCAGCTAAAGATTGCCAACCAGAGTGATATTGAAAACGAAATTTAGAAATGTCCAGAACACACAATTCAAGTGTGAGAACCGCTAATTGCCAACTTTGATCTATAGGGAGATATGATGAAACTGTCACATCACGGACCCATTAAGAGTTTTTGGGATGAAATCATCAACGTGAAATTATGCAAAGAAGAGTTTTGTTAGTTACTTATTCTTTATATGAATACTGTTACACTATTAACTTTTAACAAGTTTTAGTCAGTAGTTTTTATGACAAACTTGTGATATATAGTACGATAATGTCGGCGTTCCTTGTAAGATACACAGCCTGGAAATAAACCTTCGCAAACTCTAAAGAGCTTTAGTTTCTACGACAGTATCTTTTATGCTCTTTGAAATGGCAGCAGAACAATTCCTGCGATGCAACGCCTAGGAGTTGAAGTCGCACTCTGAAAACAATTCGCTAGTTGCTAACAAAGCTGACGGGTGTGTGTTAAGTAAAACTAGCGTTATGGGAAGGCTGTTGCCACAATAAATTTTACTTTGGCTGCTGTAACTTCAGAACATCATATTTTGCGCTGAAGGACTAAAGTAGTTTTAAAACGAAAACATGGCTTTCAGCTTCTACAAAAACTGCTCTCTTGGACATAGTTAATGCACTAGAGCTAATGAGTGTTACGCGAGTAGAACCATAGAAAACCAAACAAACTTGTGACCACCGTCATCTGAGGATAAAGCCTCTATCAGTCAGTGGCTCGTGATTATTCTGAATGAGACTAGGTATAATGTATAGACGTTAAACTATACCATTATATCTAATTCTCGTATTATTGTATGTAGGAATTATTCCATCCCTTTTCGCACTATCCAAAGCCGTCGCGATATGAAGATTTTACTCAACATAGCAAGTGTGATTTTCTACTAATAGTTAGAAAAATGTTTTATTTACCTCCATTACAACGTTCAGTTGAAATTATTAAGATTTTAATTTTACACGCCTCTAGCGCGTGCTCCTTTGATCACATGCTACCTATATGTACTACATATTCATAAATATTTCCTCTAAATAATACATACATAACCATAAAGCAGGTATTGAATTAACGTTTCCCAAATAACTACATATTCGTTCCGTACAAGTCTCTCAACTAAAACGACCGAAGCGCTCAAGGTGGTGACACATTGGCGGACCTAATACTATGTTTTTGTATTTAAATAATAAATAAAGTGGACCATAACGTTTGTTGTGTAGTTAATTATTGCAACAACACTGGTAAAAATACTAGTCCGAAGTTTTGGAGATTTCAGTAGCAGCTCATAAGGTGGTAGAACGAAGGAAATGGATTTCTCAGAACAAAACAGAAATAAATTCCATATATGTGTGTTTTACGAGTGCAGGTCGTGTTTTTTTTGCGCACGCGTTGTAAATATGTTATTACATATTTATTTGAAGCTGGTTTTAATAAGTATTGGTACTTTTGAATCCATAAACTTAAAAAAGGTATTTGAAGATATTTTCTGATATGCTTCCATGATATTGGCAATAAAACTAATTACTCAAGAATAAGAGTAAAAAAACAAAAATGTCAGTAAACTATTACTATAATGTAATAAAATTTTACATACAGTCCTTTGGTGTTTATTAGGAATACGCCGCCATTATTTTTATTTTTAACAACCAGAAAGCGACACAAAGCGAATGGAGCGAATATAGTATATGTATGGTTTACTCAGAATATATGCATTTATTCCTTCATTGCTTAATTTTGAATTTGGCGTTATATAACTATAGAACTGTAGAAAACATGGCGGTCTCTATAAGAAAGTGTTATGACCAGTAAATGTACACGTACTAAACGGAGAGTTCCATTTCTCTGCTTGTTTGCGTTGTCGTGGTAGAACCAGAACTAGAAAGATACGTATCAAGATTGCAACATTATATAAGATACTTACATATGGCAAACTAGTAAAATAAGTAATAAATTTCGCCCCTTATTATTTAGAGCGTTATTTTCCTGAAACTGACATTACTTCTTTGTGTTTTCTTTTCAACATGTGACATCATCAGCAACTTTTTTAATGGCAATTCTTTTTTTTTCAAGTGTGACTCTAGCAGAATGTGCTTCCAAAGCTTTAAAAATGTACGTACAAGTGATCTGGTGAATCAAGCATGCTAATGTTTCAATTTAGTACACAAAATATTTTTCTGCTTGATAAAGAGCATTCTAAAAGTATTCGTTTATTAAAATCAAACAAGCGACCCCTACAAGAAATGGACATAATTAAGGTTTTTTACAAATAATGACTAATTAATTACTGCAGGCAAGTATACAAATCAAAGCAAAAGTGATCTACAAGCATTTCTTGCAAATATCCTACCTTCCACAGAAATTCCCGAGAAGAGCAATACCTTGAATTGCCGGCATTTTGTTACGAATTCTGTCATTCTTTATTGCTTTTTAAGCGGGGTAAGATCAGGAGATATAGGAGGACATTTCGTAATTTGCCTGCCCAACGGTTAACATATACTTGGTTTAAATAACAAACCCACAATTCTCGTTGTGTGTATAGTACCATGTCCTCTTATTATTGGGCAGATTTGAATCTTCTTGATTTTCTTCTTTGATTTTCTCGAAACTTAAGTAGCACGTTTTCTGTCACTGGCCCATTCCAGGACCATTGTCACATGGTCCAAATGTTTTTGTTCAATCCTGCTAAAGTTGACTCTCAGTCTTCTGTCATTCTTAGTGAGACTAAAAACTTCTAAAAAGTCCTTGCTTCGTATACTGTTATTAACTACCATGTAGATGGCTGTCAATTTTGGAAGATTAGATAATATGTATGTATGTACACTTAAATAACCTTCGCTACATTGCAAATCTTTGCCAAAGGACCAAATATTTGACTTTTCGTACCTTGAATACTTGTAATTGAAGATTCAATATGCAGTACAATGTTTTTTTTTTATTTTATTACAACGGTGAAGTTTTCCTTAAATGACAAGTATACTTGGTTAAGTTGCCGACTTATTTTCTGACCACCTGCCCAATAGTACACATCGATGTGTATTTTTTGTTTCAAAATACGAACTTCGTACAAGAAATTATTAAAATGCGGTGTGCTATCCTTCATATAGCACGCAATTGGCATTGTTATAATATTGAACGTGAACCACTGCGGTAATTCTAGTCCACCAACATGCTGTTATGGGGAATTAACTCTGTCACGAGCTTGCCTATTCACGGAAATCGTAGGTAACGCTAATATCAACTACACTGCAATGTTATCGGCTACTTTACGCGACCACCTACAGCGTCCGCTAATGCATTGGACTATTAGGTATAATAGAGTTCAGAGCTACGCTTGTAAAGCATTGGATGAAATGTGTGGTTCCATTCGTAATAAAGCAGTGAGAATATAGTGGGTTATGCGTGTTAACTAAATGGATATATGATTAGGTAGGTATATCTAGGTATAATTGGACACATTTCAATGAAATAAATTGTAAATAGGACCTATATTTTGATGATTAACTGTGGTATTTCTCAGAAACAAATGAGGTCAGCAGAGAAGCTCTGGAAATATTACAGCATCCATATAACCTAACAAAGACGACGCGTATCACAGCAGTCGCAAGTAGAACCTAGTTTTATTCAACAAACAGGACAAAACGCATCGAAAAGCATTCAGCCGGTAAGCGTCTCTCAACCGGAACGGACCGCCCATCAACCAAAGAATAAATACCCGTTCTTGTCATTGGACTATCCATATCCAGTCAGCATCTTAACAGCACTGAAGATGGCACCAGTTAGGTGTGGCGAAACGTCTGCGCCTAATCAGAGAAGACCACGGTACAACAGCCCCGAAGTTCTATCGAATTCAACTGAGAGTTTATAAAATATTTGTCGTAAAAACCTTAAAACTTAAAAGCATAACACGGACGTGAAGCGCACCGACTAAAGGCATAACTATGTGAAGTTGATGTATGACCTTAAGCACGAAAACTGTACTATAATAAAGTGCTCCGTTACTGATTTTTAAATGCATTATATATACATCAACTCAATCACGCTATCTATAAATAAACACTAGCTGGATTGTTATAACTACAAACTTGTACCATTTTTAGTATACAGTATACATAATATCCACTAGGTTTAATTAACAAATGCCAATACTTTACAAGCTAATGTGTTGAAGGAGTAAAATAAGATAGAGTAGTCTTTAAGGTTGATCGTTTAACGGACTTTGAAACGGCGCATAATATAAAACTTTATTGCCCTCAATCTAAGCAATTAATTAAATAGAATAATACTAACTGACATAAAAGTAGGAATACCCAGCAATAATAATTTTATTTCAATAAACTTTAGTGTACAGTTTTTCGTGGAACATAAGTAAACTATTAGAGATCACACGAGAATTGCATAGCAAAAACCTAAAGAAAAAAATAGTGGTTAAGTCTCCAAGGTCTGCATGCACTCATAAAACAGTCGGTCTTCGACCAATCGTCTTGCTCCTACAAACTGTCTCTTTCTAGGCTACGTATACTTGACGGTGAAGTGCTGCTAGAGTCTGTAGTGTGGGGTAATTGTTGAAATCCTCATCTCATGTTTCAAGCGACTTCAGTGGGTGAAAGGTAGACAGATCATTGTTGTTGAGACCACAAATAGAACAAGAATCAAGATATATCGGGCTACGCGTGGGCGTGCATTATCTTGTTAAATATATGTATACTGGGGCATGTCTTGAGATAGGGTAAGCGAAAGGTGGTATGTTGCCGTGAGAAATAACACCCACACTATTACTCCATGCCTTTCCGTCCAAAATTGAAGTCTTTTACCATGCCGCTGTCTCACATTTGCTCGACCGATATACATACATAGACAGAATCTAGACTCGTCGCTGAAGACAACAGTATGGAATTTTTGGATCACCCACTGTGCGCCTTCTCTGTACTACTACAGATTAGGCCAATGCCTAAATTTAAAAACAAACATCAATATATTATATACATGGAAGAAACCTTTTGTTGTGGTTCAACGAAGGCTTGATGTAGGATATAGGCATATCTAGATAGTATTAAGATGTGAACATGTATGGTCAGATGAAACTATTAATTATCACAAGTATTTGTTGTTCCATATATAGTACCTGTATACGAAGTATATTTCAATGCCGTTATATATATAGGTTGTTATTTGACAGTAGATATAAATTGAAGGGCTTACTTTCACTTGTCACAACAGCGGCAGTGGTATTTCTTCTTATCTTCAGTAAAAGACGACACCAGGCACCGGTCTGACCGTATTTAACTATTAAGAATAATAACAATAATGGTAATAATACTTATTTTCCAACCGGTTCAGCACCCCTTTGCAGGAAATTGTGCAACTTAAAATATACCAAACATAATGCGTAACAAACCATGACGAAATCTAATTCTACTATATACATAATTTCATATTTGACAAGTACAACCTAGCCTAAAAAATAAACACTCGTTATATAGGAACAACATCTTAAAAATCTAACAGGTAAAATGGTAATAATTCGCTTCAAATTAATTTTCTCCCTGTGATAGTGTATGTCACAAGAATCGGAAATTAAGTTATACTACTGGCACGTAAACGATATTGGCGATCTAACAAGCACATTTGATCAACTGCTGCAGCAGTAACCACGCTAGCATAGATAATTTTTTCGAGCGACCAAGTTCAATCTAAATTATGATTCAGTAAGTTGTATAAAAACGTGACGATAATACAGATACCGCGAGTCTACAATAAAGTTGAATCTGTGCAAAAGTATTTCGTGTTCAGTGCCTCTCGGTGGATAAAAACTATCCATCAAGAATGAGAAATATGGAAGAAACTTTCTTTGCACAGACTATTAATAAATCAGTTATTGATCGACATATTTAGTGCAAATAAGAGAATTATACAGTATTTCTAAAGCACATAGCTTAGAAAACTCCTTATAGTTTCTATAAATAAAGCTGTAGGATTTGTAAGATTTTGCAATTGTGCCCAAGATGTATTCGTTAAACTTAAACTTTTGATCGAAAGCAACACCGACATCTCTAAATTTCTCGGCTTTACTTAAAACCACATCGCTTATGTGATATTGATTAAAGATTGCATTATGTCTGCGGCATAATGTCAACATATTAATTTGGATTCATTTAAATCTAAGCCATTCCAATTACACCACGTACTTAAAGTATTTAAATCATTTTGCAGAAAAAAACATTGGTCAAAAGAAAAATATTTGCTGACAGTTTGAGATCATCTGCAAACATTAAAGTTAAACAACTTAATAAGTCAGGTAAATCGTTGATAAATAATAGAAGTAAGAATGGATCTAGATTGGATCCATCAGTCCGTATGTAGGCGAAAATGAATTGCAAAGAAAGTTAGCGTAACGCACCCTTATCCCCTCTTCCTACTAAATATGTTTTCAACAGACGAATTAATGAATGAGAAAAACCACACCATTCCACTTTAGCTAGGAGAATATAATGATCAATTCGATCGAATGCCCTTCCGAAAATTTTGATTTGACAGTCAAGTCAAGCTATTGATAAGAACGTGGTGAAAAAAACAAATAGATGTTGGTAGTAATTTGCTGACAGTGACGCTATCGATTTTTAAGTAATAACGAAAAAGCGTAAATGCAATATAAATTTTATAAGTAGAATGATAATAAGGGCTGATATGTTATATATGGGTTAAATGCCTTGCGTACCTCATCATATATATCAATTTTAAATAACTAAATTCAATAACTGATACCGAAATATCGGCAAATACTCCTTGTGTACTATCCAATTGGTGTCAAAAATTAGCAATTACAAGTATTACAAACGAAAACGTAATTTGTTTTAATTTCAGACTAAGATGCTAGATTTTTGATTAGATAACTCCAAAAAAATGATCCCCCAAATATTTCAAAACACTAGTGATCAATTTTTTGTCGAAATTTGAAGAAAATAATAATAAAAAATGCGAGTAGTGAATAAAATTTTTTACCATATATACATAATTGCGATTTAGTAACAAAAAAAAATCGCAGTGATACCAAAGTTGTCTAATAAACTACATACGTGGACCGGAAGCTGTTGTTAAAGAAACTATATTACATTCTTGAAGGTTAAAATGTTAAATTAGAAGGATAAGTTTGGGACTTCTATATTGTTGTGCATCGCTACACCGATGTAGCGTTGTTCATTTTAGAGGAAAGGATTACTAACACTTTGCCAACGTGACCCATAAATTCCGTACCCCTGGGGTGGCTGTTTGTAGTTTGTACCCTTACTTCAAAACTTCCAACCCCAAAGTTCTCGCCCCGCACGTTCTGGCATATCTGCTGCCATACAATTCGATTGTTCAATACCCCGTGGAGGTGACATACCTTGCAAATATTAAGTTTAATTACAAGCAAGCCGTTTGATTAAAAGTTTTGCTTGTTCCCGTTTATAACGCATTCTCACGACATTTGCTGGTAAATTTTTAAGAGATTCATATCATATTCCATATAAAAGAAGAAAACAAGACGCTTCCATTTGCAACATAAATTTAAAACGCACACACATATACATATTTAGTTCTTTACAAACACGTGCTTTACTTCACCGACTTTAGCTAACCGTACTCAATTTAAAAAGGGCGACTCACCCTAGCGTATAGTTTTCCAGAAAGCACGTGCACCAACAAACGTCAATGCCGTCATAGATATGCTACCCCTTGTGAATGGAGAGATGCAGCCCTCACGCTTGACGGGATAACGCGGCGCGCTAGAGCTTTTGGGGAACTGATCCGCGCGACGCTGTCGACCGACGCCCCTCGGCGCCGGGACGGAAGGCGTCAGTACGCCGGTCCAGCTCGTATTATCTACGATTTTTGGTACTTCGACGTGCCGGTCGCACACGGCATACATTCTCGTAAAAATTATAAAAGAGCGGATCCTAGGAGACTGTAAACAGCGATAGGATACGACCTCGAATTCATAAAGAAACGTACACGCCCACGTGTTTCGTACTACTTCGCGACAAATGTGTTCCGAAAGCGTTTTTAAAACCAGAATGATTTCTTGGGAATGGTGAATTGTATATACAGGTAGTGCATAAAAATAGGCCCATTTAACTACACCTACTTAACCTACCACCAAAATTAATGTTAGTGGAAATGAAAAGTGTATTTCGCAACCCTTTTTACTTAAGAATGTATATATTACATTTAACTTTTGAATGCGAATAATCAGACTGTTCAAAGGTTCTTGAAAATTACTTTCTTTTACAGGTGATACGTTTCTGTCATAATCCAAGGTAACGCTACATTTGCTACTATTTCGAAAACTTTAAGTAACTAATGGGGATCATGTAACACCCCGTTTGAAGGCCACTTACATTATCTACATGCTGGTGTTCAGAAAATACTTTGCATGTCTTAAGTCCCTAGCCGTCCTAATTTTGAATCGCGTTACGCAATAAGGTGTGGGTAAAATTTTTACAAAATCTCTAGAAAATGATCTCCTTTTAAGGGTGATATGTTTTTCGCCACAGTTGATCCCAACTTTGTTTTACATAGCAAGAACGCTCATAGTAGAAAATTAGATGGCAATGTCATCTGACAGATACAAACTGACATGACATGACAACGCCACCTAGTACCCATTATGGCAAACCAAGTTTTAGGTACCTATATAGGCATAGCCAGTTCTATGTCATGCTGTCTGCACTAGACCTAGACCACACTGACAAGCTGTAACAACAGCAAAACATATCTGTCTGTAGTTGGTGGCGGTGCAGACAGCATAGCATAGACATGGATTTTAAGAACGGTCATGTTACACTCATATTATTATTGATATCTGTATAATCACGTTAAGTAAGATGATACCGGTTAATCCATTCCTACTCGTCACGGTAATAAAGGTAGCACTAAACCGTTTTTAGATTGAAACTCTCGTAACCTTTAATTTATTGAACACCACTATTATGCATAGAATCAAATTAGTTTTTAAATGAAATGTTATATAACCCCAGTTCTTATTCAAATCTTTTCATCTGTTAACGACTATACAGCCATATTTAATTAAAAATACATTATACTTGCAAAAAGAAGTAATTTTTCAATGTTTCACCTGCATTTTCTTTGAACCATATAACTTCAAACGTTCAGACTTTAGACGCGCGCTGAACATACAGGTTTATTACTACTTATACAGCGTTAGTTAGAAGTATGAAATAACCGGTTTATATCAGTGAATAGGAACGTTTGACAATATATTCTTAAAAAGTTTTATTTTGTTACTTTTCATTTCCTACTCTACCTTTTTTTTCTTTATTATTGGCAACTAAGTTTATTATCCTTTAACAAAGCAGGCTCTGTGGGTGTCAAAACTGGTTTCTATTAATTTGATGATAGTTCTACAAGGAGGTAACGTGACCTCTGATTCCTCCTTTCTTTTTTCATGCCAGCATTTCAATAATTTGGAAGATTTACAAACATGATGAAACTCAGTAAATCTGAAAGAAGTTAAATATTACTGATGACTGCTGCGGGGAGCGGCAATATTCACACCAAGCTGTTTTCTGATTTATTTAATAATATGCACGTGGATAAACTTCTGTTGCGTGCAGTGTCCAAGTTAATTAAAAATTTAAAGAAATTGAACTTTTATAGGGCATCTCAAGATGCGAAAGTCCAAAATCGGTTACAAATGTAGGTCAAACTCTTGATGTATTAGTTAGCGTCATGTAGTAAAATTGTTCGTCTTAGAACGTGCGTGGAAAAAAATTTAACATTATTGTGTTAATTCTGTTTTGTTTCGGAGTACTCTGATAAATTTGTCAGGCAGTAGTGCATTGTTAAAGGTTTGGTATTGGAGATCGGTCACGATATTTTATTGCAACTACATGGAGAAAATCGGTCCTGTTTCTTACAGCAGTTACAGCTTATGTCTTTTGTAATTGGGGTACACGACCTAAAAATTTTGTTGGTTAGCGTGCGAAACCTCCCAATTGGAAATGATTAATTCGATTTGGCAGCCATGTGAAGTATTTCCTTAAGTAGTCTTTGTATGTCTCTATGTTTCGTATTGGAATGAAGGATATTAGTAGTCAAAGTCGTTGCCATATCGCGAGGTATCTTAACTTCAAATACGGGATATCCTGATTACAATTGTTTAGCTTTGGTTAGCTTAGATTTAGATTCTGATAATTTGATAATTGGGCAATTGTTTGTCAACGAGAATACGCTATATTAGTGTTGAACAAACCGAGTTGTCATAACGTGCGTACACTCTGAAAAAGGACTTTGTTGCTTCTAATCGGGTCTTAGTTACTACAACAAAAAAATCTCATTGCATTTGGACACAACTAAAATATTTGTTGGCGTAACAATATTTTTCAGTTGTGGACGGTCTCAGTAAGCCCAACAAAATACCTGTCACGGTTACAAATACTAATCATTTCAGGTAACTTCTGCATTTTCTTATTGCTTGTATAGATGACCACTTACCAGGAGTGATAAATTAGTCGTGGTTGCAAATTATGCTCTCGCGGCAACCAGTTCTTGTTCTTTGTGGCAAAGTAGACAAAGTGTTGTAGTAAGTAGCAATATTTTTGTACTAACTATCGTTTGATAATGATAATAATAATGATGATAATAATAATAATAATAATAATAATAATAATAATAATAATAATAATAATAATAATGATAATAATAATACTAATAAAGTAAAATAACTTATAACTGCCTTTATCACTTATATATACAGTCTAGAGCTAGGGTTTCATATCTGACCATTTTGTACACTCATGTCTATGTACATTTTGTAACAAACAATAAAAATAACACATACTTTATTATTATTGTTGTTATTGTTAACCTTGTGTACCTATTAATGAGAGTACACAATAATAGAAATAACAATAATAAAGTGTGTGTTATTTTTACTGTTTATTGACATATACAGATATAAGTATACAAAACGGTCCGTCACGAAACCCTAGCACCAGACCTATGTATGACAATAAACGATAAAACCAGTAATAACCGAAGTTTTCTTCTGAAACCAGAAAGCCTGATACTCAAACAGCAAATCAGAATTATCTCGAACAGGAACGATGTAACAATAGTAAAACCATGCTTTTTAAGGAACCTGATTTATTATAAAACTTTTACATTCAAACATAAAATAAGATTTTTTTGTCTACTTATTAGTAGATATGGGAATACACTTATCAGAAGACTATAAAACACAAAATTTAAGTTTTCTTAATCTAAAAAACATCAAAGTTCTCCAAATATTTAACAGTATAAAGACMTTCAACAATAAAGRAAAACTTCTCTTCTAAATGTAACAAAACTTAAGTGTACATATTTATTCAAATAGCTTGCGATATTATCTTACTTTACTATTGAAATTCCGAACATAACATAGTGAATGAGAGAAATATTCAAAATACTTAAAATTTAACAAAAAWTCTTAAAAACTTTAGTGACGGTGTAAAAGATACAAAATATAATAAATAAATAATTCACACTTACTTAACTATCTGATATATTATCTAAATAATCTAAATAATGAGTTGGTTGTAAACTTGTCATCTGCAACTCTTCAAGCCCCTAAAATGAAACAAAAATATTAAGATTTCGGACAAGGAGAGTATAATCTTAAGCACTATGGGAACAATTGAAAAAAATAGTAATAGTTTTTAAACATTCTATATTAATATCAACAAACACATCAACTCTTATATGTAATATCATATACTGTTTATTATTGATCAGACTATTAACTAACCAACGTAATAAAAACAAAAACACTTTTTAACAAGGTGGCTTTGTCATCATGTCAGTGTAATACTGACAGATGGCATTGCCATCCTAAATTCTTACTTTTTAACAATGTTCAATAATGGTTAAGAATTTTTTAAACATCTTCTATCATCTTTAGTCTGTCATACAAACACTTAAGCCATAAGTAATCTCAGCAAATTTTAGTCTACATGCAATATAAGAATTGGCATATCAACTAAATAAACCTTAAGATTTTTTAATGAATTGTTTGAGCGTATTTAGTAAAAGTATTACGGAATGTACACCCCTAAATTTTCATTTGAAATGCATTCGCCCCAGTAGACCAAAAAATTAAATAGAAAAGAGAAAGCCAATGATAATATATATAATGTATAACAATATTTCCTCATATTGTGCACAGCAGCACAGCATAGATACGATGTAGATCAACATCAATGTTTAGACAAAGCTGATACTATTCTAATTGTTTATTCTTTTGGAACATTTTATATATTTACATCTGAGACTGAAGCATCGATATTGTTGCAAAAAATGTTGTACCTATTATCATTTGCTCTTTCTTTTCTAGGCAACTTTTTACATAACCTGTAGGTATTTGCAAAAGTAAGATATTACCATTATATGAATGAAATATATTCGAATTATTTCAGTAAAAGTAAAACTGGCTCAAATAAATAAAGTAAAATAAAACTCACCAACAATAATAAATGTACGTGTGCAATACCAAGATCCCATGGTTTCCAGAATATCTTATATTCCTCCATGATCGTTATCGGGAAGCAAAACAGTCCTGCTGCAGAATATATTCCATGATTCCGTAAACTTGTCATATTCCGCCATGATCGTTATCACGAAACAAAGCAGCCCTGCAGTACTCGTAAACACACTCTGTAAAAATGATCAAATAAGTTTAACAAAGCTACCTTGTGTATAATGTTTTTGTCATCTTATAGGTTAGCTTAACCTATCAAATAATCTAGCTATAACTTCAGACATGCAGCCAAGCAAATACTTCGATAGTAACAAAATAATTACGGAATAAAGTGTACTTACCGTATTTAGGACACCAGCATACACCGAAAGATAGAAAACGAAAACCGAAATGGCAAAATCACATGTTTATCGTTTACAACGAAAGACGTACGAGGTACGACAAGAACATTATGCTTATGCTGTTGCTAACGAACAGGGCACGTTTTGTACCGATCTTTACCGATTCGGATTATAACGTTAATCATTGAAGCTGACAAGCGGTATGATTTGTTCGAATTACTAATATGCTGTTGGCCACAACAATATAGTATTTAAAGTAAAAGTGAGTAATTACAAGCATTTGATAATTGTTAGAGCAACAAAAGTTTACTATAAACAGCAATTTCTCTAAGTTCATGCAAAAATTTCATATTAACAATGAAAAATTTGTCATCACAAGTAAGTCATTTTTCAGAGTGTAACGGACCTCATTGTTAGGTACAATTTTATGACTTTAAAAGAATATTTAGAAGTGTTACTGTGCTTATTTGGGTAGCTTACATTCCTTAGTTTTTCTTCACAAGTAGTATTACAAACCGAAATTCCATTTAGTTTAGATCCTGGATCAAAACAAACCAAGTTGTCATAGCATGCATAAGGGAGTTCAGTGTTTGGTGCATTTTTTTAGTATTAAAAGAATATTTTAAAGTGTTACTATGTATGTTCTAGTAGCTGACATTCCTTTGCTTTACTTAACAATTATTACAAACGTAAATTACATTTAGTTACAATGTAGGTATTGCTGTAAAGCTTAACCTACAATAAATGCCTGTGTAGGGCATTACAACTTACATGTTGTACCAGAAGATGGTAATGTGCTAGGTCCCTGGATGTTCTTGTTATAATGAGAGAGAAACGTATAAACTTTAAGCACTTATTGTAGATTGTCTTTCAACAATAGATTGCAACTTAATGTAATTTCGGTTTGTAATACTTAATGAATAATACAAAGGTATGTAAACCACTCAAACATACACAGTAACACTTCAAAATATTGTATTGTACTATAATTTTGCTCTGAACGTTGAGTGTTACTGTGTATTTTTAGTGGTTTACATTCCTTCATATAATTTAGTATTACAAACCAAAATAACATTTAGTTGCAATCTATTGTTTATAAACAACCTAAAAAAATGCTGTAAAGATTACACGTTTCTCTCTCATTATAACGGGAACATCCAAGGACCCCACCCAGTACCATTTTCTGGTAAAACTTGTAAATTGTAATGCTCCACACACGTACTTAGTATATGTTCAGCTTTTCAATAATATATTGTATCTAAATGTAATTTCGGTTTGTAATACTTGCTGAGTAAAGCGAAGTAGTGTAAGCTACTTAAACATACACAGTAACACTTTAAATTACTCCTTAACACTAAAGAATTACACCAAACGCTGAACTTTCTTACGCACATTATGACAACTAAGTAGGTTGGTTTGGATCCGGGATCTTGACGTATTGCAGCAAAATGGCCGACATCTACGTCACACTAATATAGCGTATACGACCAGTGCTTAGGAATCAGCAAGTGGGGATAGTTTTGACAAATCAGGTCTCCGTTCAGAAACACAACCAAGTAACGTTTTTTTAAGTTAATAAATTAAATATCGAAAGAAATTTTGGTTTCAAATTTCATAACGTGGAATAAGAAATTGTCCGCAGGATGTAAGTCTCGCTAGTTAGTTTTGTGTATGATTAACGTAATCCGCGTGTTAGTCACACTTCCCAGTAGGTATATTGAAAATTCGTTGGTTACTCAGTTTGAACTCGCGTGTAGGTCAAAATTATTGCGCAACGTCCGAATAAAGATATGATACACTTTTATTAAGTTTTGATACAGTTTATTTAAATTGAATTAGATTCAGCGAAATTACTAGAATCCGCAAACTCGTTTATTTAGTACTTAAGTATCCCCCGTAAGTTAGCCTACCTACCTACCTACCTACCGATAAGCAAGCAACATAAAATTTGGCGTCAGGTATGCCAACTTGGTATGAACTACAATATTGATCAATCATCGATTGTTCAAATATTAAAAAAAAACAAATACAAAACGAATGGAGTACATTTTCAATGAGTTTATTGAAGATGATTCTGACTTAAAAATGCAATTTTGTGCGATGTTGCAGGACATGACAAGTGAATTTGAAAACAACATTTTATTATAAACCTAATGTGTGATAACATTCCCTTGACGAGGAATGCCAAATGGCATGTAAGAAGAAGCGGCGCTCCGCCACATTTTGAAATTAATGTCCACCTTTATATAAATAACGTCCTTCCTACTCGGTGGGTTAAAGGAGAAGCTATTGTATGTTTTGTTAGGTCGTCTGATTAAGCTCCATTGGATTTTGCTGCCATCATTTAGAAAGTCAGGTGTACAAAGAAAAACCATGCCACAAAAATTAAGAAATATCGACTAACTGACTACAGAATTTGCTATGCACAGTTCCTTCAGTTTAAACATCAAATTTGATGGCAACGTTTATGTAGGTGAATAATTTTGCAATGAATCTATACAAAATAGACACGAGGTCATTTTAGTGATAAAAAGAGCAATACAAATCCACAAAAGATAAGTGGTTGTCATTTAAAATATCCAAAAAATACGCTCCCATGGAAGTGCACTGACAATCAGCAAAAAAACTTCTCTTACAACATTTTGGTGTAAAGTTGGTATTTGCATCTGATATTCCGTGCCCTTGACCTAATCCTGTTTACCTGGAGCAACTAAATTGTAATATAAATATAACAAAAGCGTAAATATATTAAAATAGTTATATTTAGATCTATATAATATTCTACTTTTTTTTAACTAAAAGCAATTCAAAGTTCCCGTTACTTAAGCTGTATTTGAGTTTATCTGCACTAGTGACTCAAATTAAAAAAAAAAGAAATTATGGCTCTGCTGGATCGTGACCCAAATATAGCAGCATTCTCAGTTTTGGATTGTTTTGTTACACATTTTGTTTTTCATCAGTGATGATGAGCATAGTAACGACACGCCCAACTTAGACTTCCGAAAATTGATAAGAAATTTAATTATTTTACAATTACATTTACATATCGGTTACAATTACGATCTCAAATACCTTCGAGGCAATCGTATTTTCGTAATTACGTATTACTGTACTGTAAGATGTAATCAGATTATTATTACAGCTATATGAACATGTTGAAGATAATTAATGATAATTACAATTATATTATTATACTCCCGTATCTTTGAGGTAGAGACGTATATCTTAAATACGTGTTAGAGTAGGTAGTTAGTTAGATTTGAGGTAAAATTAATATGATAAACATTAATAATTTAAGATAATCCTATCTAACTGCGTTTCTTTTTCGCTGAACTTTTCCAGTGGGCTCAATCACTCATGGTGCAATCGACAATGTAGGTCCCTGTACCGTATCGTCGACTACGTTGTAGTTCGTAAGGCCACCGCTAGACGATCGTTGCCATTTTTTTACAAAATGATCAGGCAGTCGGCAATGTACGTCTCTACAGACTTACAGATCGTACCAATGTACGCAGTAGTTCGTAAGCATTTATTTTATTGCCCAACTTTTTTTGCTTATCATACTAAAACTAAGTGTAAAAATGAAAAATCATCGAAACTTATGTATATATAGCAACACTTGCTTTAGCATAATGGAATAGGATGTGCTTATATTTTCAGGTTCCAACATATGCACATACATATAGAAATGTGTTGACTTACGCTTCCTTCAACCGGCCATGGGGCAAAAAGTGCAGTGCCTTGATCTGTTTCTCGACTATATTTGGGGCACAATTTAATTTTTGCCTTCAAATAACATGAGGCATTTTCTGATTAAAAGTGCCAATGCATGGAGAAGTAAATTTAATTTGTAAAATACATTTCTAGAAGCGAATGAGTGACATTTCCGACCACTCGTCAAAACTCCGACAGCAATAACTGAATGAACTGCAAACTATCTAAATATGACACCCCCTAAAATCCTTGAAATCTCATTTAACACGCCGGCCTTCACATGCCGTTCACGTCAGTTTACTGTCAACCTTAAATGTGGTCATCCGAACAGCTTTGTCAAATGATGTTATGTCCCGTATTTCCTGTGAAATAAAAGCTTTAGACAGTGAGACGCCACAAACTAAGAACTGTAATCCTAGGATTTGGCGAACGGGACTGGATGCGGTATCCACAGTGGTTATCTATAGGGTAGGATTTCCTGAATCTATACGGATCGTCGATGCAGTGTCGTTGGCTCGAGATGTTCGTTCTGGGGACAGCAGCGCCCYCTCGTTGCGATGCTGCTGATTAAATAAAGGAAGACAGAATCTACGGACCCGAGTGTGGTTGTCGTGTACCCTTATCTTGCACAATGACCGCCAACAACTTTATCTGTAGAAGGATTGCAAGATTGAGGGTTCTAGATCATGTTAAGTAATTACCTCGTGACTTATGTGTACAGCTACATCCCTATGTTCCTAGATGATGTCAAGTACAGCATTATCAACACAGTTACAAAATGGCACTCAATATTTTAACTGGCGTGTAACTTCTACTATTTGTTACCATTAAGTTACATGTTCCACAAATCTAATCGCCCAATAAAGTAATGTGCGCAGTACGTACAAGTATGCGCTCTTTTAGATCTCAGATAGGTAAAAATGCTAGTTTCCACTTTTCTAACTAACTGAATAAAGACGTAGGAAAATTAATATTAATTTATCAATATGCATATGCAGGTATTATGATTCTTACCTGAATTTATTTCAATGCTTGTGCAACTACACTGCAAGTGCTTATGTCTATACTTTCCAAAACCTTATAAGAATAATAGCTGCTAGAAGATATATAGTGGTCAGAATACATCTGTAATATTATTTAACATAAGAAATACGTTTGTGTAATTTTTGGAGCAATTTATACTGCTGATGCTGCAATGAAAATACTTTTTGCACAAAAGATCAAAGTTAAAAGTTCTTAGACATAAATACCCTCAATATATAATAAAGGCAGATTACAGCAGATATATGCTGTAGCATGATATTTTGATTTACCTATATGTAATAAACTAAGTAATTTTACTAAGTTATTTATAATAAGCAAGTACAAGTTCAGTCTTTACTGCTTTACATGTCCATCTATTTTTTTAGCAATGGTCCAATAAAATTAACAAAATCCTTTCACGTACACTTCCACCGAATTTTTGATGTGAAACCCCATATAAAAGCACCCAAAAAACACACCATTTCCTTTTTTGTACTAGTGATGCTCACGAGACGAGACAGGACGAGACACTCGCATACTAGAATACCGTGGGCATCACTATTTTGTACATAGTTCACAGACACCTGCATACATACGCCGAATTGCAAAGAATAGGTAAACGGAAGTATAGTTAGTGCCATTTAGAAATGTTTGATCTTTTCTTATGTTTTTGTTTATTGTTTGCACGATAATTTCAATTTTACTAMGWTAACTTTACGGTAATTCTTCTTTTCATTAGCGTTGTTGTCCATCGTAAAAGGAAAAGAAACATCATACCCACCACATACCAACTTTCGCTCGCGAAAACAATGTTGAGAATTATATGTGGTCAACTATTCGTGGACGCGAATAGGGAACAGACCGCCAGGCGGGAACAGACTTATTTCTGCACCAACGCGAATATTTTTTTTATATCTAGATAAATGATAAAAGGAACACTTTTGAGTTTTCGGGAATTCCACGTTTAGCCCTGAACTAAAAAAAATTGAATTTTCAACTTCTCTTTTTTCTTTTGAGAATAATAATTACAAAAAAAACAAGGAAATTGTATTAGCTATAAATTAGTAAAAGTTTCTGCGTGTTTTCTCATTTTATACAATCACTAGAAGTTTTTTCCGTTAATACGCCACAGAAGACAAAGCAATTTTTCCGCCGTCAAAAAAAGGGTCTTCGAACGTGTCCATTATCACCACCCAAATTTATATGTATACATTCATAATTAAGAGCGGGATGAAACCTCATTGTTCATAATAATAAAATAAAATAATAAAACCCCGTTAAGTTAAACATAACGTACGTATAGATACAGTGGTGTGTGGTGTGAGAAAGGATTTGTTTATGATTTGGTTTGTTATAAGTGACTTATTTAAGGTTTTTAGTAGGTGGTTTAATTTACGTTTCATGTAAACCACACCTGAGCGCTTCAAGTTGACTTTGGTTGTATTAAGTTTGTGATCTTTTCAACACTATGTAATGCTAGTGCCAATTTTTCTCTTTTCTTGATATTGTTAAATCTAGAAAGGACAATGTTTTGAGTCCTCTTCTTCTTCATAAGTGAAATTTATTGACGAATACAGTGGACGTAATTTATTAAACTAAGTGCTGCAATAGTATAAAAAAGTTCGAGACAAAACGTAATTTTAGATTGCTTAAATGTTTTTTGTATTGTTTAATTCACTTGTACTTGTTAAACCATTGTAAAAGACCGTTTAGCAGGCGTTCTATTATTATTTAATGATTACCAAAAACCTATTGAACATCATTAATAACCTATGCAACGTGCAACCCACATACTCAGGCGCATCTATAAACAAAGCAAACCTAATGCAATACATAAAGCCTAGAAATTATTATCCGGAGGTTCCCTAACCAAAAAGTAATGTGTCAGACAGCAAAAATGCAGCACAAAACTGGTACTACTTAATTTACACGACACTAAACATTATCAAACCTTCCTTTATCTTCCAATAAAAGTTTAGAGAGGCTAGGAAGACAAATATAGGTCATTTCAAGAGGTAGCAATATTAAATAAATAATATTAAGTTGGCAGTTTTTACCATGTATATGTACTATAATAACCTTTAGTTGGGTATGTTCGTTTCCAGAAGCACCAATTTTAAATATCTTGACACTTTATGAAGCGCCGTTCGGGGCAAAAATTATCTTATAAAAGTAACAAAATTTTGTGCACTTATTCAATATTTTTGCTATTTATTAAAACTTTTTACTATAAAAATATTGTTTATATATATTTTTCGTAAAAAAAGAAAAAGAAAAGTTCAGTCTTCGGTACCTGTCCTCAAGTTCCACCAAATGTGCCCCTCGAATACTCTTCGCACTCCACTTGCATAGTTGCACTCAAAATCGAGGTTCGTGTTGCAATCGTTAGCATATTATACCAGGCACTACACCTATTAGGCAAAATAAGCGGATTTGGAAAGGATGAAAGTAAAACGCTTATCCTTGGTTTGTGAAATTTCCGTCAATTACTTATTACTAGAACCTCGGTTTTGTGTGCTAACTATACAACTGGACTGCCTAAGTGTATATGAGTAACACCTTGGTGGACTTTGAGTACACGTAACGAAGACTGAACCTTGACCCCAAAAAGTCCAAAGCTGATAAACAGCTGACGGCGATACGAAAATATGGAATGGCGGGGCTTCCCGAAATCGTATAAACTGTCTCAATTCGTCGTAGGTAGGTAGAAGGTGATTTTCAACATCACAATATATCCAAACATTCGTATTCAACTTGGCGCGGTATAATAGACAAAACCGTAGCTAGTGTGTATGTGCAGATTCCGAGGCAGATTCAGCTCTATGTATTTATGCTCCACACATTGCGACATCTGTTTACTGTTTCTACCCATTCAGCTTTTGTTTTAGCCGCTGTAATCAGTTTCAAGCGCCATCTTTGTATCATTAAGACTACGAAAAAGGAACGTGATTTTGTAAAGTTTTATGTTTAATGGTTTTATTTTTTAAAAGTTTTACGTTTAAATGTTTTACGTTTAAAAGTTTTATTTTTAAAAGTTTTATTAGAAACAGTTTTTTAAATGATTTTTTACTTTTTTACGAAAAATATAAAATATAAAAATATAAACAATATTTTTATTGAAAAAAGTTTCAATAAATAGTAAAAATATTGAACAAGTGCACAAAAATTTTGTTACTTATGTTCCAAACGGCACTTCATACGGCTATGGTTGGGTGGCCAGTTACGTTCAAGGTGTTAATGAGTACAAGCGTCTCCATTCTACAAGTTCTCCATCAGCAAATAGATCAGGTAGATTGATTATTTCTATATGCCATATCCCCCTGGTCATTCTGATGATGTTCAAAGGCATGCTACATGTATATGGGGTTGATTCCGATACCAAAGTAGTGATTCGTATAATGAGAAATACATCTCCTTCAGATCGACACACGACTACATTCAACTCTGGAGCTTTCGATGCTTCGTACATAATCTATTTTTATCGTGTACTGTGGTGTTGCAGTAACTAGTTATCTGTAAACAAGTGAGCTACGTTACCGACCATGACATTAATATACGTCAATGTAGCAAAAAGTCGCGGGCTCTGTGATTTCCAGTGCAGAAAGCAGCGAGTCGCGACGAAATTTTACAAAATATTACCTCGCTTGCACAGGACGTTAAGGCGTCCATAACATGGCGTGCTGGTCGGATCGTTTTAGCTCATGTTTCAACGGTGCGTGAGATTTTCCTTGCACGTAAGCTCTCCCGGTAATGATAGACTCGCTTTCGTTATGGTGTAACTTCACCGGACCTGGGATAATAATAGCAGTCGTGCGGTGCAGTAATGCCTTCCGTAAAGCGTTTAAATCCTATGGGAGTATTCATGTTAATGACTGGTTAGGTGAAATATACTCGTTGACGACATTGTGTTAACCGCCTAACGTATACCGACATTTGCTCGGACTGCTCAGCGTGGCTACAAAATTTAGTCGATACTACAGTTTGATTTTAGGGAGTGTTAAGTTTTACATCTATTTGTCATAGTACAGCAACGGTTTGGTTTTTATCAATCTGGTCAATTGTCACATGATGATGTCAACTAATTAGCGTCTAGTCTTTTAAAACTACCCGTACAGTACTGTAGTGTACACAAACGACATAGTCAAACCTGCCAGAGTATCTGCAGGAATGTTGCAATCTGAACCTACCCTATAAACCTAACAATGTAAATTACTGCAGAAAATAAGATCTTCAGAATACAGAGCACACTTTCATAACTTGGTGTATTTGGAATGTTAACCCCCATAGCTTCTAAGGGGATAAGCAAAACCATTTAAATTTTGCTGTAATGTACCTACTGGAACTAAAAAGTACCCAATGATATGATTGTTGTTTTATATTAACTTAATTTAGCTTTGTGTCACAACAAACCAACAATTTTTTTTTCAAATTTAACAAGAAATCTATCAATCACGTAGTTGATGTTTTGGTGGCAAGCCTGCTTTATAATATAGCGTATATTAGATCGTTATCGTATTTTTGACGGTACAATTTAATAGTATCGACAGTAACGCTTATTAATAATATAGTAGCGTTTATTGCAATTTAAAATAACAATACAGCTTTATAATGTACGCTCTTTAGGATATGTACGAATTACAAACGGACTGAAAACTGTTCTTTTCTTTTAGCTTGTAGTGATGCTACCTAAGCGTTTATATGGCACATTTAAAACGATATATATGTACCAGTTAGGCGATTATTGGGTACTCAGGGATTCTGTAACGAGCCACTACATTAATGCTTTTTTCTGACGGTGGGTATGATTCGCTTTTGTTTTAGCCTTAGTTGATCGTTGCGGCATGTGAATACAAAGCTAATGCTAACCTTTTTGCGTTCATACTTTACTAGAACTAGTACTGATTATTTCAGATTATAAAAACAGAACGAGGTCTGAACGTAATTATGAGTGAACACAGATTAAGCACTGCCGTAGCTCTATTTTACTAGCGCATTTACCTAACCACCAGTCAACAGTTCCCTTGTAACGATGCCGCTGTTATAAATGGACCTTCCCTACTGAAAAAAAGAAAACACTGCTGAAACGCAATCTGAACCGTTTCACTTTGCACGCTAGTCCGTCCTTTTCTCTCCGCACCGACGTTCGCTATTACCGTTTCTATATTTCGCTTAACGACGGCCAGTTAGTGTTATATCGCTCGCTAGCGGCAATGTTTTTCATAAATCAGCACCAAGCTTTGCCTTGGGTGTAGACTGTGCATCAGGCTGTCAGAGCTTTCCAGGCTTTCCCGGTCACGCTCTGGGGCACCTTCTTCGTTTGAAAAGATTGCCAAGACTTTCACGAGAAAGCTTATTAGCTTAAATATCAACCGTTTTAGAAATTACTTTCCAGTCATACCAAGAAGTTATTAAGGATTATTGCAATATTAACACGTTGTTGGGGCATTGTATTTTCGAGTTTCTAAAACCTTACTTTTCTTTAGCACATATCTAATGGGTGGGTATTAGTACTTTAGAATTTTAAACTGAAATAGAGCACGCGATCTATATGTTTTATTTTAATTATGAAAGAATATCTCACAACTATTACGATTTAAAAATAATATCGCTCAAATGTGCACCACGTTTTTATTCACAATAGAGCATCCGATCAGTCCAATTTATCACCACGTTTTCAAACATTCTGGCTGGTATTTCCTGAATAACATTTCTTATGCTAATTTTAATTCCTCAAATGTTGTAAGGTTATTAGCGTACACCTACCTTAAATAACCCTACAGGAATAAATCGCGTGGCATCAAATCACAAGACCATGCTAGAAAACTTACGTGACCATTTCTGGTCACTAAAACGCTTTTGCAATTACGTGATGCTTTCGTTGGCGGTTGGCACTGTGTTAAATGGTTTTTAGCAACAATTGGAAAAAATATATAATAATTCAACATTGTTCGATTTCCAACCCTATATACAATAACATAATGCGTTCGTTGCACGTGAACTTGAACATTGGCTTTGGTGATAAATCTCAATAATTTTACTACATTCTTTTGGAGTCAAATGACTCATTGTTTTGTAATGGCAATTCTACGCAAATATTACATCAGCATTGTTTTAACGTTTACAACGATAACTACTTTTAACTAGAGCACTAATTTGATCACCATTTAGTTAAGAAAAATAGCTGCCTTAAACTTTGAAGTCGTCCATGGGCAAATTTAATGAGAGATGGCGTACGATATATGACATAATAAATAATAAAACCTTTTTTTTGTTTGTGCTTTAAGAGGGGCGTTTACCTAGAGCGAATCGGGTCATTTTAAGCACCCACCGTTTTACATTTTATCGAGTTATTCGAAACTTTTTAGGAGTGAAATTTCGACATGGCAATGACAAAGGATGTAGCTACAACGTAGAGTTCGAGCTTTTTCTGAATTTGTTACAGTAATGTAAATATTTGTTGTTATATTTTGCTTAAAAATGCGTATCTTTGGCGAGCTATTCCTCTAAAACTAAGGCACATAAACGAAAAATTCGAACTCCACCTTGTAGCTACATATTTCTTTGTACACTTCCAAAAACATGATCACGATAAATGAGTAAAAACATTCAAAAAATCTAAAACCGCAAACCCTTTCGCACGAGTCCGTCATGAGAGCGAAATGCGAATGCCCATCCCCACCAGGTCCGTCGCGTGGTATCCACTGAACAGTGAGGCTAAGATACAATCCTGTCGGGAATGATCGAGCGGTATACGATCTATTCCGATATGACTAGATTTCTAAGATTGTATGTCTAATTAGTAATTACACGGGACAAGTTTAATGTTAAAAGCTCTTTCACATTAATTTACTGTCTGCCGAAGCAATGGGGAGGCTGAAGGAAAATTGTTATAAAAGTTCCTACAGAAATCATGCAGTTAGAATGAAATGTTATATAGTTCATATTTACAGAAATAAATGGGTTATTCCATATTTTGAATAACCTGGTATAATATCATAGTAAGTTACTAATATCATGCTTAGTTTTTTGTGCACACCCTACAGTCAGCAATTTTCCGAATATTAGTTTAACCCGTTTGTTGCTCGTACGATCTTTGCGCGATGTCAACCTACCGGCTACCCTCTTACGTCCCATGTCCCGCGGGTAATATGGGTTGCATAATTTACATTTCTGCCCGATCGCTCCAAGTAAATGCCCCTCTTAAGTCGACTGGTTGCGCGGCTAGGTGGTGTGTGCGAAGGGTAGTGCCGTAAGCGCCTTAACTAAAGGCAACCTGTCCCACACTACAAAGGAAGGGTGACGTCGGCCGCATTTTGGATAGATGGCTAACCACCGGTGACGTGGAACAGACTGGCTGGAGGTAGAGGACGTACGTAGAACCGCTAATAGGTTTATGGGGTAGCTCCTCCACACTCCACAGCGAGAGATGTTTTTTTTTGTTTTGGCAAGATAACTTGGTTACTGGATCGAGGGGTCGTTCGATGCTAAGGGGGACAATTTGTGTGAACCACCAGCCCCAGAGGAGAGCTACCCGATGTTCAACCCAGCGGTTTGTCCTGCTTTATGCGAAAAGCGAACGGACAGTACTTACTTTCACAGTGTTGTCTGCGTGCAGAACTAACTAGCGCATAAACCAGGTAGAGTGGGTACAAAAGGACTTAGCACTTGAGAGATGGTGAGATGATTGCGCAGAAGGACAAAATGTAGAATGGGGCGTTCGTCTGTCCGCTACAGCCTAAACCAAAAACATTGTCACTTTCGCTTGTCGTTCGAAGTGTTTAAGTTCTCCCAGTATTTGCCCGTTTCGTATCATGGTTAAAACACCATGCCTTTTCAAGACAACTTGGTTTCATTTTCTTATAAGGTGAGGAACTAATACCCAAGCACGTGCAACATGAGTAACACGATATTTTCAGAATGGTTTAGCGCTCGTTTGGTACATACTACGCTATCTTTGACGCTGTCCGAAGCGAGGCCCGCCTTCGCGCATCTCGCGTACCAGGTCGTTTTGTACCCACTCTACCGGTCATACTGAAATAAATTGCACAATTTCATTGGGTGGTTTTATTTACAACACCTTCAACGGTCCACGAATAAATCTTTTGAGGATAGGTAAGTACACAAATAACTTAAAATTTGATTGACAAAGATGCATTTGTGTGTAGATTTCTCGAAAGCGGTGGAATCTGCTGCATTGCAATAAGACGATCCTATTTTTTTAGTTACAAGGTAATGCTTAAAAGGTTGAACTATAGAAAGTGGCTCACCCAGCGATTATCATAATAACCACTATGTTGTATTAATGTCACAATTTAAAAGATAACGGCTGTGTCAGATTTGGTACACTCCATTCTCAAAAAGATAAGGTAATTTTAGAAAACACGCTTACAAGAAGATCTTGATACAATACTATGTGAACTTGAGCCTTTAAAATATTAGAGTTGCCTTATTAGACATGATAAAAGTAATTCAAAGTACATATACGTAAAACTAATTGTTCCGAATACGAATTGTTGTTACCAGATTATGATTATGAAATGGACTTTTTTGTCGCAAACATGAAAACCGCGTTATCAAAAACTGTGACCATCAACTGGGTATAAAGGGATTATTGTAATCATTTAAAGATGACCTTTGGCAACACTGAATTTAGACAATTCATTAAATGTACGCTAACATCAGCATTTCTTTCTAAAATCCATTTTGATTTAAGATCGGCAACTCAAACCTTTCGCACCAGAATTCAAATACACTTTACTTTAAGTGCATTCTAATAGATACGAGTTTTTCCAGCCTGTACACACCAGTAATATCGTCAAACTAAAAACCAGTAACGATTAATGAAAAAAGGACAGTGGGAGGCATTATGAGGGGTTTGCCAAATTACACACTAATATTATAAGAAAGCATAGCCACCACTGATATACCCTAAGTAAAATTATATGGAGTGATAAATATAGAGTAGTAAAACAACAAATCAAACTCTATTTTGTTTGTCTCAATTAGAAGCCTCGTTTTCGTATCAGATACTTCTCAAGGTTATAGATAGGAGACAAATTCGCATAATTCAAGGACTACCTCGTTACTGTGAGGGCATTACTTTTCGTTTCTGTTAGTTAACAAGAAGCTTGGCAACCTCTCTCAGGTACAATCACAATTCGGTGGTTGCTGCGGTAACACAGAACTGGGAGTGTACAGAGCATTTATGGAAATGAGATACCTTAATAAAGAAGTGCAGAACAGCATATGAAAATACCGGAGTCCGGTGGGGAAAGTTCAAGCAGCTGTCGATTTCACATAGTGATAGCGATAGCTGAGTTGGCAGAAATTATCGTTGGCAACCAAAAAATTTTTAACTTTAAGACTAGTATTTGGTGACGCAGTGTGAATAACGGCAACTAACAGTCTTTTCAAAAGGACTCGAAAAATTCGAGGTTGTAGTGCTATCCACAAGATAGTGAATCAGTATTTGTGGTCTAACAAATCGGCACAGCGCCGTGTGTTGCGGATATCTAGAAGTGGCCCCGCGCGTTTCCTACAACTTATGCATCTGTATTTGGACTAGCATACCACGGAATAGTTCCACGTTCTGTCAGACTCCAGTGTATCACCATAGAAGACCAGTGCACTACCATTTAAAGAGCTGTTAAGCATAGTGTAGTGCACCATGGATTGTAGGTATCAAACGAAGACAATCCACACAACAAATAATGTTAGTACACTCAGCTTTAGAGTCTATGTTCTTTTAGTGGTTAAGGTGGTAGCATAGCTGATAACGGAAAGACAACGACGATTTAAAACACTGTTATGATGTGCGGAAATTATCGCCTACGGGTTAGCTAATCAGATTGACGTTCAAGCGATTGTCAGTAAGTTTGTTGTGCTCCAACGGTCACGAAAGTTTCACGATAGACAGTAAGATAGCTCTAGACTATTCGAGAAATTTCATCGCTCGGTATTCTAAAGTGTTTTAGTGTGACTATAGTGAAGTGTAGTCTTGCGAATAGAAGCTTAACTGAAAAATAGACAAACCTAAGTACTAAAACGCATTGATCTTAGTTCTTTCAGTTCAACGCTTTTGTTCTCAAATACTGCTCGATGTATATTGAAAGCACAACTTGTATCTGTTGTGGTATTACTCATATCACAATCCCTAAATTATTCATATAAATCTATCCGCCAACCGGTTTCCAAAGTTTCAGCCGCCGCATATACCTACCTACACTACGACTCCGTTCTTGGTCGCATAAGCGTAATATCCAATTAAGCACACTAATAAATCTGGCTTGAGCTCATATTTGCGTCTACGCCGCCTAGTCTAGGCTTTTGCATGTGTACGAGGAGGGGCACACAGCGATTTCGGTTTTGGCGCGCGTAGTCACACTTCATTACTGTATTTGTAGTAACAACTCGCAAAATTAGGTAAGTATTAGAATTTGGAAGTTTCATGAATTATAAATCATAGTAAATGCTTGTTAATATGCACCACAGTAACCTTACGAAAAAAAATAATTCTATTCAAATATTTGCAAAATCAATTATCCGGAAAATCTCAATCGCGCCATTGATTGTGACGTCACACACCGTTGTCGGCCACCATTGTTGATGTTTTGTGACTTGTAACAGTGTTTTTTGCGTTCCTATCTCGCATATGCCAGATTAGTAATCACGTACGTGCATGGTATATTGTTGTTCTGGAAGAACGTCGTGGTAATTTACTAAAGAAAGAAAAATTCCTGTTAGAAGCAGTATACGTTATATTCTTGCACATTGCCGCTCATTTTGCATCAAAACGGACATTTGTTGACATTTGTCTATGATTGGCATCGAGAAACGCGGAAATATTAGAATTATGGTTAGCAATGAGATTATCAGCACCGTATTTCTTGGTTAGAGCTTATTTGGGGACTGACTTAGTTTTGCCTTCTTTCTTTTTCTGAAAACTGCGTAATTTCTAAATCAATGCAGTTGTTGTAAGGACCCTAAAATCGGCGCCTATTAGTTATCAGTTAACCAAAAAGAAAAATTGGAGGGTCAGTACAAAAATTAGACCAATCCGAGTTGCTTCAAAATTAAGAAAATTTGGTTTTAAAGCAAAATTTTGAGTTTCCTGATACATAAAAGAAGACAATTTAAGTTTCACTGTATTTTGTTTTGAGTTGCATAACAGAAGCTGTAAATAAGTGTTCAATAGCAGTAAAACAAAGATCTAAAATGGAGTATAAGCAAACTACTAAATGGTTATTCTGCATGCTTAACCTAAGCAGTTTTAGAGAAATCGCATGTTTAATACCTACTATAGCTATAAAATATAACATCTGTCCTGGCCAATCCACTTTAATCCTACGATTAGTTCGCCCTATCGCTCATCAGATAAGGGTATAGAGTAAATTGACCAAAGTAACCAGCTCTCTTAGTAATATTATACGCATGTTTTAAATCTCACTATATTTAATGCTACAAAAGCATACATTTAGCTGTACATTTATTTGTGCTAATGAACCTTAATTTTGCAGATGTTCATACAATTTAAACAAAACCGTTGAGGATTAATAAAAGCAAGATTATTGAAAATGGTCTTTAAAAATAATTCGTTATTAGCAACTAACTTATAATTTTCTGCCTTGGACGTTCTGGAAAGACGAAAGTATGGGTCTGATAAACTTTATTCTTACGTATAAGACTGTCACTCTTCAAGACTTTTAAAGTCATAAAGTTGTATTGATACCACTAGGCTTTAAAATGCATGTCTATGCTGTGCTATCTACACCTCAACCAACTGCAGATATTTCGCTGTCATTACAGCTCATCAGTGCAGTTTAGGTCTAGTGTAGACAACACGGCATAGAACTGGTTTTGCTTATATACCAATGCAAAGTGCCGTGGGGGCCTGCTGTCAAATTGAAGTATGCAGTTGCATGCCAATTTTTCAGGCTACAGGTTACTTCCTTTAGGAAGTAGTACCCGTTAAGGCAGCTAGGTGGCTTTGTCATCATGTCAGTGTAATGCTGACAGATGGCATTGCCATCCTAAATTCTTACTTTCACCATTAGGCTTGTTAGCATTACGGCATCCATTCATGGAGACCTAAAGTGTGACTGATAGGTGTTGGGTCGTCCACAAGGAGGTTCATGACCAAGGCGTTCAAACTCGTGCCTTGATTAGGCCCACAGCTAATGAATTGGGTATTATCACCTTTTTTAAATTACGTATAATGAATCTTGAAGTGCATTTATATAGTACGCCATGTTAAAAGAAAATATTTGTACGTAGAGAACTTCAGGTCTGAAATTCGAATCTTAGGAGTCGCCGCCAAAACGCTTCTTACAGGGTTATTCAACTCGTGACGTCAAGTGTCTCGTAAACATTAGCGAGGAGCGTGTTGTTCAGTGGTGTAGTATCATTCTTGTATTGGGAAAGCTTTTGTGTGGTGATTATTAAAAGGACGGTATAAAAGGTCGCGTCAAAAAGTGATTTGTGTAGTTCTACAAGCATCTATCATGTATGTAAAACAACACTTAAAACAAAACAAGTGTTGTATTATACCTAGCTATAAGAGTACATCAGTCAGTACCGCTAACAAAATTTTTTGTAACCGTTCCTCGAGATTATCAACATAAGAAAAAGTGGTTTAAGCTCGCTAGACGTGATATGCCTAAATCGCAAAGTTTGTTTTTCTGTTGTGAAGATCATTTTAATGTAAGTTTTATTACTCTTCTTGAGGTTATAGGTGTTTACAATTCAGTTTTCATTCTGTTATGGCTGGAGGAGGATATGGAAAATTATATGCGTTTTAAGTTGATAAGGAGAAATGTTATAATGAAGATAGACGTTGTTTCCTATATATTCGACTGTCAGTCAGAGCGGAAACGAGCCGCAAGTGCCCCGAAAATAAATGGCAATTTATATTTATTCTGACCTCTAAAATAAATGTCAAGTTCAGGTTTAGAGTACATTTTTTATTCTCACTTTTCATGTTAACAAATAGTGTTTCCAACAACCCATTGTAATCAAATTTTCAATGCTACGTTAATTTGACAAAAAGTTCACTTATGGTGTTGCTTTTACGTTCCTTATCTCTGGCGCGTTGAACCGCTCGTCGCTCTTTACAAATTGCATAACCATGAACATGTCTACGGTCGGAAGAGTATTTGAAGACGCCCTAAGAAAGCCTTCAGAAGTCATAGGTCATAATTACTTCACTTCTTTGGCATATTTTAATTCAATTTTCACAAAATCAACTCAAACAACAAACTGATGATTTGACGAGCTGACACTGACGCGTGACGCGCAGACCCCAGATGTAAACAACCGGCCATGTACAAGACACCTGACGTCACGGCCAATATGTTCGCGTTTTGGTGGTCACTTTAAATATTCACATTTTCATGCGTCTTTAACATATAAAATACAACTTACGATCGATGTTTTCGATTTTATAAGCTGTCACAGCTGTTTTGTGTATTAGACGCTACCTATTAATACGCAATTTAATAAAATATAAATACATGGCAAATACTCATTTGGCACAGTTCGTATGCCGGTCATCGTTGACGAGACCGCGCGATGAGACGATGAAAATTACAGCATTATTATATTCTGTAACGAGACTGCTTTCACTTTCAATTCGTGATCCATAAGAACAAACTTAAATCAATTAATAATATCGTCTCTCGCAGTTTGAGAGGTGTAGAGGTAAGACTTGTTTACCCCTTTTCTACGAGAACGCACTTGCTTTGAATAATTGCGATTTGTAACGAATATTAAAACTGTACTAACAAATAATTTAAACGATTATTGGTACCATGTTGGGACACACATTGCAGCTCTCTAAGCAGATCTGGTAACTCGTTTTTGTTAATGATTTAAATTATCTGATAATAATGAGCTTCCCCTCGACAGTCACTTCGATTAATTTAAAAAAATACAAAACGCTGCCAGTCGGAAATTTGTATTATAAATGAAGAAGTTACAGCGACCTGTGACCGGCCCCTACTTTTTGTAAGGTCAAGAAATCAAATAAATTAGGGGCTATTACTGAGAACTGGTACAGATGGGATCCCGCCTGCAACCAACAAAAAAGAAAGACTTAAAGTTATACTATTATTCATTAAGTAGGCATTTTAATCCCCCATTTCGTCTACGAAAACAAGAAAAAATGCAAAAGGAAACAGATTCAGATCATCTGTGTATTCTATGACTTAAGGCAATGCGAAATTTCGTAGCTCAGAAGGGTTAAGGAATTGAAATTTCGTACAGATACCGCACCCAATTCAAACTTGTAAAATGCTTTGGGCTGTATGCAGCTATTTGCATCCAAGTCCTGTCTTCACCCTGGATACCCCGCAGACAACTTGATGCAACGGCGCGGCAGAGGCTTGTGGCATCCAGTCGCTCCACTGGTAAGCTGTAACGCTGTATTTACATTTACTTGCTGCCACTTAATTTGCTCTGTGGACGCCGCAGCGGCACTTAAACACAAATTAATTGCATTGTTTTGCAATTACGTGGGAGATTGATAAAGTTTTGGAATCCATTTTAATAGATTAACCGGAAAACAATCACCGCTGCCCCATTCCCTGATGTAAATTCTATTTGCCGAAATCCTTTTTTTACTGCATGGCTAACAGGCGTCGGTCAAGCGAAATCGATCATTCGGGCATCTGTCCCGTTCGGTAAATTCGCCTATGCAGGCGGATGCGAGATTTTCCGGCATTATAGTGAAAAGCGTTTTGAGGTGGAGGTGGCCTTAAATATGTTTAAACGATTTTATAGCAAGCTGCAAAATATATTAAAATCCGGTAATAAACGGAAACTGAAGAAAGTAGAATGAATTGATAATCGATTACAGATTATTACTAAAAAAAAAAAAAAACTGTGTGTTGGCCTTATCTTGCATACACAAGTAATTTTAACGTGTTGGCGTCTGATGCATTGTAGAAGAACTTGTGGCGTTCTTTTAATTCAAAAATTGTAAGATCAGGTTAGGAGGTGCATGACAAACTTGATTTATCCACTGTTCATCATCAATAGCCACCTTAGCGAAAGAGACCAAGAAATTTGTAAAAACACATAAAGAACTAATTATCAGTAAATGGGACAAAGGCGATATGGTCGCTTTAAAAAGTAAAAACGAGTATATTACTAATGCACTCACTATGCTTAACAGCGACCCAATATAAGAACAAATACGACAAGATCCAAACACAAAATATGAAACCAAAATGAACCAATTGGTCACCTACATGGCAATAAATGGATACTTCAGTAGATACTATATATAGAAGGAAAACTCCTAAAAAGGTATAACAGCGTTCCACCGAAACTATATTGTGAGGAAGACTCACAAAAAAAGAAAAAGCTTATAGACCTACAGTAAGCTGCACAGAAACGCCATCATACAAGTTGGCAAAACTTGTGCTCAAGAAACTTCACCTTGTCACGACCACATTCGAATACAACGTTAGTAATTCAATGGAGTTGGCAAAAACTATCAACAACACTGTGCTACCTGAAGAGTACGTGTTAATTTAGCTTGACGTCAAGACCCTTTTTACTAACATCTCTAGAGCTCGTTATATCAATTCATGGAACTTCATAGAATCATACTTCGATATGCCTAAATCCTTATTGATAACAACAATAGAACACATACTACCTACTTTTCTTTCAATAACAAAATTTATAGGCAATCTGATTGAACAGCGATGGGTAACCCACTAAGGGCGGTCTTCGCAAACATAGTAATATAGTGTTCACAATCTACCTTTTGAAGTTCCACTTTTCAAAGTTTATGTGGAAGACGCGTTATTGGCTGCCCCAAAAGATTTCACAAACACTCTTCCAACAAGTGTTTAACAACTATCACGAAAAACTACAAATTACCATCGAGAAAGAAACAAAAATGGGTATCACATTTTTAGACATGCTAATTATAAAAAATTAGTATCAGCCTAAACAGGTACCTTTGTACAGTGAACTGCAAAACGGCCTCTAATAACTTTTGTACATCGAAAATATTTATAACGAATTTAAAAGACAAACCACTAGTGAAATTTCAGTCCCGTCTAATATACAAAATACTATTATGGTAACTGCGGCTTAAGCTACATTGGACAATTTAAGCAAAAATTGGGCAAGGGGATCCTAGCAACATCGTTTAGGATTGCCAGTCATCTGATGATATATTAAAAACTGCACTGTCCTTACATCATCACGAGACAGGACACAATTTCAACTTCAGAGGGACAACCATCCTGGAAAAAGAAAATTACCACGTTAAAAGAAACTGCAGAAATGGTACACATTTACACGAATCTGACCGTAAACGTTAGAGAAAACACAAAGAACCTCAGTAAGATGTATAGCGACCTATTAAATAATATTGGGGAAAACCGCAATACACAAGCACCACGCTAGACAAATATTTTAATTGTTACAGTCCTATTTGATTTGTCTTACAAATTTTGAAACTCACTGACATGTGAGGCTAGGCTTCTTTATTTTGATTCCGTTCCTCGAATCTCTTGCAAACATAGTATTAACAAAATTACTAAAAGTTTGAACAAAATGGCGACCACCTCATGTCTACGGTACATTACACAAATAATTATTTAGTCCAAGGTAAGAGAATTTGGGAGAAAAAACTTAGAAATCAATCAACTTACATAATTTTAGGTTTGAGACAGTGATAATAAATCACTAAGCGTTGCCAGCAGACAAGTCCAACAACAACAAAAAATAGTGATTCAATTTATTGGTAAAAATATGGATAATAGAAGCAAAAATTAATATTAAATACCCGTATCAATTCCACGCATTCTACAGTTGTCTGAGTATCAGTCACACATTAAAGTTAAAACTAAAATTTTGCATACGGAATAGGTATTGAATAACGCTAATAGATAATAGTTACCTTAATTAAAGTAAGGCACTCAATTCTAATTTTCCGGCCTATAGTTCTTTAACCTATCATTGCAATCGTGTATTGGCATGCGGAGCATGTTATTTCACAATTGACTTTTTACGTCGTGCCGGTCCTTATTTCGATATCGTTGGTCTCGCCGCCACCACCTGCCTGACATGGTATAATTTATATGTGACTTGTGAACTTGCGAGTGAAAGCATCAGGCCAGAATCTCACATTCAGTTTAGAAGGATCAAACATAATGTAGGAAACTCTAAATAAGCTACTATAAGGTAAGCGCTACTACCTTGTACTTGTACCGCTGTGAGGCATCAGCCATCACCAGTATTGCACATATTGTGGCCCAACGCGAAAGATAGGACTTTGTCCAAATCGAAAAGCCCTAACAGTTTTAAAAGTTCTTTGACTTTTGTGGCCGTTGTCTAGATGTAGTATTCTGTCTTCACTGCCTACTGTTTGCTTGCGTCTGTAATTGGCATCTTCAAATAGTTTATAGCCAATATATTAATTTTGCGGCTCTACCATGTCTACTAGCAAAAACTGAGTGCCAGGCGTAATTTGTAAATACTAGTATTTTTCCTGGCAAAGGTGTTCATATTGCTGATCTGTTGTAGATATTACCTTCGCCTCTTCGAAGAAACTGTGACTGATTGGTATTTGATTAAGGTCACCAACCGACAAAAGTCACCGGATAGCGATTTTTTATGGGAGGTAGCTTCTATCCGACACTCCTCTAACGCATGGTGATAAAGTTTTTGCTCTGTAAATTCTGTGTTCCCTGAGTGTGACGCTGTCGAGGCTGCATAAAGCTGGAAAAGGAAACAATATTGATGTGCTGTAGCTCCTGCCCGGAGTTTTCAGGTACGAATATCTTTCTAAGCCACACAATCGAAGTATATATTTTGTATTTAAGAAAGTAATTAAAATCCGTTTGCATATATCTGTCTGTATTGGGTTGGTATGCGATAAATACCATCACCATACACTGCAATACTAAGAAATGATAGATTCCCTTCTGGTTTACTTTCCACAGTGAATCGTATGTTGGGGTACGTGAGAGAACGCAGTCATCATTTAAAGTACATAGGCATTAGCCTATTATATAGTACCTTCAAATGCCGGGTGATTGTAATCTGAGCAGCATCCGAACTATATCAAACTTAATTAGACGCATGTAAGCATGTCCTGTTACCGGATATCTTTTTTCAAGATACAAATTTGTTTTGTTCTATACGTTCTTTTACAGGGAAGTTATTGGAATTAGCAAACACCAGGACAAATTCAATATAGAAGACGCCGTCAGCTTCACGTGCTACTCACTTTCCTTTAGTTGCCGTATAAAAACTGGCTCTGAAGATGATGCACACGAACGCTGGAAAGTCAGCTACAATGAAACGGGCGAATTAATGGTTACAATTAGCTATGCTTATTAAGATGATATGATGTAGGGAAGTAGGAGGAGGTCATGAAGAAATTAAGGAAGGCATAGGGTACAATCCCATATCATTCCCAGTACCATTACGATGGTTACTGAAATATATTATAGCTATGGCTAAAGTATAGCAATCCTGATTCTTCAAACGTGTTTCAACAATTGCAAGTACAGTGTGACGAAGTGGAAGAAAACAGAAAATAGGCAATACCTGTTGTGCAGGTATTTTCAGGAAAATGTAAAGAGGCATGGTTTGTATCGCTCCAGTAATTGGCTTGCGTGATATTGTAATAAGAAGATAATATTGGCTCTGACCAGATTCGAACGTGGGCTTCAAGGTTTCCGCCCTGGCACGCTACTGCAGAACCATTACAAATTCTACTTAGGATGTCTGACAGACAGTATTATTAGCAGTTGATTTTATAGGTAGGAAACTACACTACCATGCCATCTAATACTAAATGTTGCACTGTATATACCGCTGGACACACAACGGTTGATAGAGCTGCAGGTTCCGAAAAGTGCATTAGTTGCTACAATAATGTGCCTCTTAGTGATTTAAATTATGTATCAACCACTTTCCGAACCTTATTTCTTGAAGTCACCCAATCAAATGTTAAAAAATCCAGGTCTGTGCTGTTTTCAGTGTAAAACCAGAAGCTATAGGTAATATTCTCCAGCGACCGGGAAAAGGGACAAGCGTCATAACTGCGCAAATCCCCGAATACGTACTCTGGCTAGGGGAAGTGTGGTGGGGCAGCTATTGCCGTTTCCCAGCGTCAGCTGAGTTAGTTGTTGTCACCGGCATTTGCTTTTGTAGATATTAACATGCTGCCCCACTATTCCCTTCAGTGCATCTAACGATGACGTGATGTACTCTTCTCCCGATCGCTGAACATTACTTTTATATCAATACAAGCGGTGTTGCCTTAAAAATAAGGCAGTTAAAAATTGCCGTAATAAGTTTTATATTTTTTTTGAGAAATACGGTTTAAAAATAGAATCGCTTTCTGGCATATTTATTGCTTTTATTTAATTTACAATGATATTAAGAATTTTTCAGCAGGCTTAGGACATCCAGTATTAGTGAAGGACATACATTATCGTTGTTGTACAATTCCTGCAAAGGTATAAAAACCTATTACAAAATTAAAGAGAAGTAAAGATTTTATATTGTTTTAAACGGCATTTGAGTGTCAGGTGCAATCAGCGCACCCCTCCCAAGAAATACCAAGATAAATGAATTTTGTTCACAGATTTTAGCAATTGCCTTAAATAGATTGCTTTGCTTGCATTTGAAAGTTTCCCTGCAAGTCGCTTTAGATTAAGTAACTAAATGCAAATGAACGCCGCGTTCTTCTATTGCTAAAAGCTTTGGTTTTAATTCATTTACTTAAGATAACAGTGTAGCTGTGCAGGCGCCTGTTACCAAACAAAACAATTTAGTTAGACAAACATTAAATGCGTTAAGAAAACTGCCGATATTCAGTAAGTTTTGATATACTTGCTAATATCGGTATCATTGTTTTTCTCTAATACGAGTAACTAATATCTTACATATACGTAATATGTGCATGCATTAGCTTAGATTGTTGAAACTTACTCAAATTGAAATACCGGTAACTTCTTAGGCTTGTCCGCACTAAAAGTAAATTTTTGATCTTTCCCGAATGTATCAATTATTATAACTGAAAACACAATTTTCTAGATTGAATCTAAACTTGCTTTATACCACATAATTCTTGTCGCCCAAACCCATGAAAACATTAATGTAATAACTGTGCCCCATCTGGAATGAAACTATAGACATGCTCGTTTTAACATGGTCACACCCTATCCTTTAGCTTGCATTTAACCTGAACACACAGTTCAATTCCACGGATGCATTTTCGGAAATTCGTGAATGTTCGCAAGGAACTTTGCGCTTACGTTAAACGACTGTGTAATCAGTACAAAGATTTGCAATTTCCGTTTCCCTTGAGTTTCGTGAGCGAAGGCGTCCTACTGTTCAGTTCAACGAATGAGAGGACCGGGAGTGTTGCCAGCCCGACCTTGAAGGACCCTCCGCAATCAACGTTTCGGCGGGCGCGGACACTAATTAATAAATAAATTTCCTCCATTCCGAAAAGGGAGGCATTTCCAAAACCATTACCTTGCTGGGTGCGTCTTAATAAAACCTTTTTTTTCTTTGATGCCTTCAGAAGTAAGTAAATCAGGCTCAAAATTAAAAAGTCCGTGAAATCGTTCCCTCTTATTGTTGAAATTGTAAATATGATAAAAATAAAAGTAAGGACTATGACGAAAAATAATATTGATATATAAGTCATTTGTGCCAGTCACTATAAGTAACGGATGTTCTAAATGTAATATCGATCAAATATATTTTGGATGTGCTTAAATTCACATTACTAAATTGTTTATAGTTTAACTACAGAACGAATACTGTCGCTTACAAAAGTTATTTGTTTAATCTAACAGAAGTATTTAGTGCTAAAAACTATTAAAATGCTCATACACAGCTGGTAGTACATTACTTATATCTTAAATAAATGAATACATAACAGATGCTTTTAAAAAAGCCACTGCCTGCAGCCACAAAGCATAATTTTTGCGCTCTTTCTTAAATGAAATAAATAAAAATAATAGATAAGGCTTAAAAACTGACCGATTTTCTGTCGTAGTATAGACGAATCAGTCAATGCGCATAGTACATTATAATTAACAGTATCTCCCAAATCCAAGAGCCGAAAAAAAATTAAACTAAGTGTCATCGGCTTACATTTGAGTCTTACACCACCAAACACAAGCGGTCAAGTTGTTTGTAAAATTCCAAATGAATCGACCATTGTGGTATTCCAAGTAGTGCAACGCAAACGCTTAGATCATTAACCAATTAACTATCTGTACTCTATGGATTAGGTACGATTTAATCAAATTGATTTTCTCTACCAATACCTACATACTGAAGGATTACAATTAACAAACGATGGTTTAATGTATCAAAAGCTGTACGGTAATTAAGCACTACCATGACTAACCAGTTACCGTGGTGGTGTCATCCGTAACTCGCAGTAAAGTTGTTGGAAACCGGACTGGCACTTGGTTAAAATATTATCTGCAGATAGATGAAGACAAATCTAGTAATACTTAATTCATTCCAACACCTTAGATAAGACTGGTAATATGCCTATAGGTCTCAGTTGCTTCATGCTATTGGATTTAGAAGTCTTTGGAAGTGACAAAACTACAGCCAGCTTTCAACTGTCAGTGTAAAAACTATAAAATAGAATAGTTTTTTTTTATAGAATCTTTATAATCAGTTATAAAAGGACAAGCTTTTTCGCTTCTTATAGCATCGGTCAACATGTCTAAAAGCAATATTGTTTTGGTACTTGTAGGTAATATTTTATCAGATCATCATTATTAATGACAACCGTGGTGTACTGCGAACAAAGTATACATCAATATCGTTTGCACTGTTTAATTAGGGGGGGTGCAACTTTTTTGTTACTCTTATCTTATCTTATCTTAATCTAACTCATAGGAAATTTAGAATCTTTGATAAAAAAATTAACATAGGCTTTCTTTTCTTGCTTAATAGCTGCTGCACTAAAATCTCCCAAACTTTTATAGTAATTCCAGTGCCTACTTAAGCCGCTCTTTCTGTATTTACTTTTAACTTTATCGCGCAGGCTCATTAGAAATCTTACGTTGTCGTCAGCCATTATTGGACAAATATCACCACACCTCGAAGATGCAAAACACTAGATAATTATAATAAATTAGGTAATTTGTTTTAATAAAACAGGTTATGGTGTTACGTATCTTAAAAAACAAATTAATCGGCGACTTGAGTAAGACTGTTTAATAACTACCAGTTGGAAATAGCACACGGCGAAAAAAAAATATGAAAGAAATTCTTAGAAAGGGTTTATTCATTACCTATTTACTGTCCCCGACTCGACACTATAACAACAAAAACGCTTTAGGGATATCCATTACAATTCATTATCCTCCGCCTATTGAGATATTGACTGTTAAACATGGAGGAAGAGAAATAGTTTTTTAAAAATATCTCTTAGACCGGTTGATATAATTTTATCAAATTTTGGCTATTACTATTTGAAGTGGAAGCTGGTTAAATGATGCGCGCGTTTTTTAAATAAATGTTTTGGGGGCCGCAGGAAGGGGCCGACCCCTCACATTTAATTCCTTAACTTTAAAACGGTCAAGTATTTTTTTTGAAAAGTATGTTTTTTAATCATTGGGACTTGCTAACAAAAAAACATACTCTTCATTCGTGGGGCTAAAATTGACCCTTTCCGAGAAAATTGCAGTTAAATAAGTAAGAAATTAGGATGGCAATGCCATCTGTCAGCAACACACTGACATGATGACAAAGCCACCTAGCTGCCATAACGGGTAGTACTTTGTCATCATGTCAGTGTATTGCTGACAGATGGCATTGCCATACTAATTTCTTACTTACATCATACCATTGCTTTGGTATATAAGCAAAACCAGTTCTATGCCGTGCTGTCTACACTAGACCTAAACTACACTGATGAGCTGTAATGACAGCGAAATAGATCTATCTGCAGTTGGTTGAGGTGTAGACAGCTCAGCATAGACATGCATTTCAATTGCAGTTAAATGTTCGAATTGGCGTTCTTACTTAATTAACTAAGTCATTTTTATTATCAAATTGGCTGTGATAAATAGTAAAACTGTGTTTGATGTCACTGTTACATTGATATTATGACAATACTTTACATTGGTGCAAAATTCGGAAATAATGATAATGGAGTATTTATATAAATGAGTATGTTAGCGTACTCACTTAAATGAATATCCCATTACTATTATTATATTACATATCTCTTATTTACAATAATAGCAAAAAACAGCTCGTTAGGTTGATATTGATAGTCCTCTTCTCGCACAAGCAGGACCCCGACGTATCGAAATTCTCATTTCAAACCAGATAAATTTTACTAATAGCCTTGCACAAAGCCCACTGTTGCCTGTACAGGCATGAAAACTGTCTTGTGTGCAAGGGAATTCCAGTTCAACATTGGAAAAACGCAATACCCTACGTCCGCAGTGCACATATTGGCCAATCAGGTACAGATATTACCAGAATATGCTAATGCAGCCGCCCGAGACTCGAGCTGATTGCAACATTTACATAGTTAACTTGGCCTGGTCCTCTACTACATCGCCCTACCAGGTCATTGATTGCGATTTTTGAGCTTCACTATAATAAAATCGAACGATACGATGACTTCCAAACGCCACCCGTGAATGGACCGTTATTATGCACCGAAGCGGACGCTGCGCGGTCATTTACGACCTAGTCGCCGATAGAACAGACTGAAATGTTAAATTTGCGAATTAAGTTAGCATATGGCGGCGGAGAGTGCATTCTGATCAGACGGTAATTTAATCATGCACATTGTAACACAATTTACTGTTTGTGCAGTGTTATTGATTTGAATAGTTATATGTTACTCATGCAAATGGTCCCTTCAGTGTTGTCCTATATTAAAATAACTAGATATAGTTACAGCGATTTACAGGAACAGGTATTTAATATTACGCCCAAAATTGCTTTGGGCATTCTCATAAGAGTGTAAAAAAGGAATTAACAGGTAAACATCGAAAATTTATAGTTTTCTAGCAGCCTGTTTTAAAAAAATTATGGTCATATATTGGATCGCCGACCTTTCGGTAATGCCGCCCAATGCAGGAAGACCCTTTGCGCCTGTCTAAGAGCGACCCTGGTTGTTGTCATCCTGCGAAGGACCGTACAACGCAACATAGTGAGAAGAGTTAACGACGTAGTAGAATCCCGCGATGCCCAACATCAAAGATAAAAGTGGTACAACTGAATCGATTAGGCAAATACAACGCAGATCCCTACTGATTGAAATTAATGGTTTTTGGGTTTAAAAATTCGTGTCAAAACTTGTGGTACTTACGTTATGGTTGCAACTATCAATGCCGGCAACATCTTAAGAACAAAATGCCCATACGCCTCAGGGGTCGATTGTGGCCTCTGCAGTTTTCGCTCAGTATACGTTAATGAACTTCCTTGCCGCATTAGAGTTGATAAAGTATGCTGCAAGACATTTGGACAAATTCTACTATCAGTGGCTCAAAACAAAGAACGCAGGTTGATTTAAAAAAAAGTGTCGGTAAAACCCTAACCGTGATTTGCTTGTTCTAGTTTGATCTGAGCCGAGTGTACGTCGTTTAAACAATGACCGATCCGCTTGACGCTGTTTCATAGTTGATCCTAACCGGCAAAAGTGTACTTTCCCAGACGTGCTTTTACGAATCACACAGACATACATCTCACAGGACTTGAAGTGCAGGTACTTTATATAATATATGTAGATTTAGTAACTTATCCCACAAACCATTCCACATATTCTCGTGCATCCTGTCAAAACGACATAATAGTTTTACAAACCTTGTAAGAATTTCGTTTTTTCCTCTAATTCTGCGCGTTTGATCTTATACTGGTTTAAGAAATTAAATTGTGAAATCAAGTAAATAATACATAAGTCACTCTGAATACACACATTCTTTTTTTTTGGTTTAGTTCGAATAAAAATGCACGCCTTTATTCGAAAAACCCAGATTGGTTTGTCAATAGTAGAATTGCAGGAAATATGTCACAATAAAGCCTGTACTTGTGACATCGAGCGGAATGAATTTTTAATACATGGAGTTGCACACGAGGCCTTTTTTATTTCAACTATCGATTACGATCCGACAATGACAAGGAGCTAAAAAGCTGGTGGTGAAAGATACTGAAGTGCGCTTTACAGAGCTGCCAACAAAATATTTCCAACGAATTTCCCTCGCTCAGCGGATTTTCTCGCCCTTTTATAATTAATACCCTTTCAGCTTATAAGCGCAGTGTTTTTAATAACCTGCTGAAACGGCGCTTTCAGGCCGATCCCCTAATAACAATAATTGCACGTCAATAACGAGGGACTATTTTTATCTGGAAACGTGAAGCGTGAACGGCGAGGTACGTAAACACAATGCGTTATTCGCAGATTAAATGAAATGATTCTGGAAAATTGGATATACTGACAGCGATTTTTATACAGTGTGATGATGTAGATTTGTTGCGCTTGTCTCCGGCGATACCTGAAGTGTGCCATGCACATAGATTTTTTGTTTGACGATTCTTGTCACACATTCGTTCTACTCGCTGACAGCCTCATGATGCAAGATTTGTATTTATACCATTAAATATAAAATCCTACCTGGTGTCAGGTAAGTAATTACTTGTAATTGCAATTGCTTGCGCGAGCTGTTTTTATTTATGTATTTCTCAGTGTGTAGAACAATAAAAAAGACTTGAAACGTTTGTTGCTTTCCTTGCTGGGCATTATGCTCCTATCCAACCGATCCTTTCGAACACCACTACCCCTAAAGGAGGGGTCCCGTTACAACAGATAGCAACATTTTATGTAAACAAATCGTGCAAGCAAATAAGTCCACCAGCAATAGGATCCAGTAATTCCTTGAGTCAGTGATTTCAAACATCAGAATTTATGAATTCCAAATATGGAGCTCTTAACTATATAACTTCATTTTTGACGCTTTGAGGGGTAATCATGAGAAAAAGCTTGTAAGCTAATTAGCAGTTTGACGAAGTACAACGTAGATTTGTATTGCGAATAACTGTGATCTTTGCTGTCTTTCTTGCTAAAGAAGTGGCGCTTTAGACAGAAGTTCAGATCAATGTAGGTTGCGGTAACTTACAGGTGTATAATTTTTACATTGCGTTTTATGAAAAGTTAGGTTAATAATTCATTGCTTTCCAATTTAAAACGATTTATATGCTATTTTCGTATTGTAAACGTCGTGATGTTCTTTAGGTGTTTAAAGAAAAGCAGATGCTTAGAAAAAACAAGGCCTCGCTTTTCAATGATAATAATATAAATATTAATATCATGTAAGTAAGAATTTAGGATGGCAATGCCATCTGTCAGCATTACACTGACATGATGACAAAGCCACCTAGCTTTGTCATCATGTCAGTGTAATGCTGACAGATGGCATTGCCATCCTAAATTCTTACTTTCATCATACCATTGCTTTGGTATATAAGCAAAACCAGTTCTATGCCGTACTGTCTACACTAGACCTAAACTGCACTGATGAGCTGTAATGACAGCGAAATAGATCTATCTGCAGTTGGTTGAGGTGTAGACAGCACAGCATAGACATGCATTTTAAATTAATATCATGTGTAATTTTTTATCATCTAATTTTTTAAGAAACACACTACAAGTAGGTACTAGTCTTGCGATAGGTGGACGTCGTATAAGAGTATCTAATATAAGCATTTAATATAATCTAAGCAAGTTACAACTTGATTCATTTTTTTTGTTTTATTCAGTATTTTGCACAAGTTTTTTACCTTTTAGATGTTTTGAACTTATTTTTGTTTGAATTTTGCTAAATTCGTTGTTTGATAGCCGATCTAATGCATTCCTAGAGCAGTCAAACAAATAAATATGTAGCAGTACATAATTACATAATTGTTATATTATGATGAGTATTGTAATTTTATACCCGTTTATTACTGGAAATAAAAAGTAAACCTAACATTTACCCCGTAAACGAGAAATTGTACCACATTATCATTTAGCTTCCTCAATATTCATTCACCCAAAGTCTCCAGATTTTTACAGTACCTACCAGAATTGATTGCGCCACTATTCATAGCGAAAATGACGTTCTTTGATCAGTAAGCAGTTGTTACGAGAGAAGGTCGYGCGATGTTTACGCTCATCAGTGATTTCATGTAGTATTTGCCTTGTTATGTGATTAGCATAGCATACCATGTGTATACAGATAATATACAATTAGAGTTTTATTGCTGTATGCCCGTTTACCGCCGCTAAACCGCTCTATCGTCTCTGTCCGTGGCTCGAGCTCTTAAATTTCTATTGATTATGTTGCTTTCATTGCCAGACGTCGTTTTTGCCCGGAGTACGAGACTTGACATTGTGTGCAATGATAGCTTCTACAAGTAGTAGGCTGCTAATATTTATTATAAATACATATCGTTGTGCTACATTCTGTCTTTAGACAGAGAAATTGTTGAAGACCAAGTTTACGACCTGTTGATTTTGAAAATTTCAGCTTTACTTCGGTGTAGAACATGCAGCAACAGTAAACACTGCAAATTTGCATTATTTCAATAACGTATTTTATAAATGAAAATGTTTATTTGTAGCTTTGATGCTGCTTCGTTGGGCTACATTGCGAAATTGTCGATTTCAGTCGTTTTATTTACCTTTTTGGGCACAGACCTAGTGTGGACCTTTGTAGTAGCATTAAAAAATACATTTCCAACTAACTTATTATGCCAGGTTGTGAGTAGGCATATATAACAGTAGAATATGTATGGTGTGGAGCTGAAAGCACGTTTGATCTTCACCGATGTTAAGTCATTTAAGTTGCTAATTGTAAGGAGTACATTAAACATTGTATACCTGAAACCTTGTTAGTGAAGGCTTATTTATCATAGCGATCGATTCCCATTAAAGGCATCTCACAACTGCTTGTTTTGCAACTGCATCGATTGGGAAATGGAATGAATGCTCCGTTCTTTAAAAATGACGAGAGGTAAATGCTGACAATCTGCTAACTAAGCCAGCTGTAGCAATGCTTGTATAATACGTGAAGTCAAAGATTTTACACGGGTTAATGGAAATAAATAAATGATTTAACACTGTAACTTTGTAATTCGACGGTCTCATTCTTAGATACAAACCTAAACAAAACTAGTCGGAGCCGGACCATGGCAATAACCCTTGCGGGTCGGGTCGTTATTAAAAGTAGAGAATAACCAATTTGTTTCAGGGTCAGTACGGCACCAAATCCGAAATGCCCAGATTGATAGAAAAAAACTAATGTTAATCTGATATGCGAAACCAATTTATTCTTCCTAATCTAGAATAAGAAAACAATGGTCTTTTACAAGAAAAATCTCAGAACAAAATTAACGCTAGATTCGCCAGACTCAATTGCGCAGCGGAAAAACCGCGATTCTATCGATGAAATAATAAAAAAACAATACCATCCCGACACGTTTGTAGCGCTACGTCGTGCAGTCGAAACGTCGTGAAAAAAATAACTGGAAAAAACACCGCAATCTAACGATGAATTGTTTGCAATTAATTCGTAAATGCTAGCGTAAACGAATAACTAAATTGATGAAATACAACTAAATTAAATAATATACGAATGATAAGTATACAGATTTACACAAAAAAATATGATTGAAGACTGTCAATTGATACCAAATGTAAAAAAAATAAGTAACGGAAAATTAGTACTATTACTATATTACTAAACAGACGCCAAAATTTTAATATATACCAATGTTATGAAAAAACTACAGAAAACTTAGTACTTACTGTACCTACTAATAAACATTCGCGGCAAGTGGTAATCTGTACGAAATATGATGAATAAACTAAAAGAAAACACAGTACTATTATACTAATAAACGATCGATCGCGGAAAGTGCTAATCTATACCAAATTTCAAGAATAACCTACAGAAAACGCAATAATTGCTATACTATTAAAGAATTGCGGAAAGTGTTCGTTGCGCGGAATAAGGAATTCACCAAAGAGGTAAATATCTGTGCATCACAATTATCATAGGGTGTACTTATCATTAGGTTGTCTTCCGAGTACTTCCGCAAAATCCCAGGTGCCAGTGCAGTGGATAACCAAACGATTTTCTGGATGAAAAAAGCCCACGTCGGTTGAATGACCTCAAGTGCCATTTTCAGATAGCATCAGATGATCATGACCTCAGTGATCAGCGCTCCTGATGGATGTAGAACCCAAATATTCCATGTGATACGAATCGACGTAAAGAATAGTACTCGTATTTAAAAATGGAACATGAAATTGAAATTAAGCGCCTGGAATGGTATACTGGAATTATCAAGCGAAAGAAGTAATAAGAAAAAGACGAATCTGTGATGGTGTGCGGCTTTGTCAGTTTCGGAGATTGTGCGGGATATCCAACAAATGTCGTGTTCATTTGCCAGACCAACGAATCCAATCTAGTACATTCCCCGGTGGTTGATTATGATCCGGACAAACTCAATCGTCGATTTAGGTAAAAATCACTAATAATTCATTACCAACTATATAGTTTAACCACCTCGTGTACTAGCACCGCAACAAATCGAATGAATGTTCTCTTGCTGTTCTACTATCAAGATGGATGATGGGAGCAATGCAATGTACAGGTACTTGAGAGACATGCACAATGGCAATAGAGCAAGCGATGGAGTTCTTCAACAGACAAGCAATATTATGGTTTGATGCGCCGACAACGAACTTTAGAATTGTAATGTGGATGACGTACTATTATTAATAAAACGCAATTTCGATAATTGATAGTTACTTTTTGGAACGTTACAACTTTAATGCCTGTTAACAATATGGCAACGAGTGCAACGATACGTTACAATATGGTTCCAATGGTAAACACCACAATTTAAATAGCCATTAATACTGTATTAATTAACCGTATTATGACATTCTTCTGATGAAGTTGTCTTGTTAATTAAATTCTGTAATGCATCGATTATACCGAATTATTCATTTGCCGTACTGAAATTTTTGATCTTCATAACTCAGTAGAATCACAGTTTTGGATATTTACATACATTGTGTTTCCAGCAAAGCAGAAAGGAATTGAAGCACCGGTGGCTAAGTTATTGCATTCTGCATTACTGGGAGCAGATTGATAGGTATAAGTAGAGATCCTTAGCACACATTCCCAAAATAATTGTAGTGTGCCATTCACTCTGCCTTTGTTGTAGTATATACATACAGTTGAAATTTGTAATACTTTTAGTCAGAAGAATTTTTGGGCTAAAAGTAATTTACACAGCCTGTTTTTAGAACATACTGTCATGCTCACATGATAATATACCTACCAGTTTACTGTTCTCTCATAAATGATATTGCATGCTCGTATATAAATTTGTGAATTATAATTTTATGATTACCTTTGTAGGTTTAACCTCACACAAATAAATATGTTCTCTAAGATGTTTGATTTTGAAGTTAAATAAAAATACCTGTACAATATAGGAAAATACATGTACAGTATAGGGACAGTTATGACTCTCGCGCATTTTCAAGCCGGCGAGCCGGACTGTTGTAACGTTGTAAGGCTTGTGAAGCGTTAGTGAACGTGACTCGACGGCATGGGTGACGTCACATATCACACTTTATTGCTGCTAAAAACTTGTAACCTTAAGAGTTAGATGCATCAGTTAGCTTCTTTATTGTTAATGTATGTCGGAATTCGCCACTGCGTGTCGTTGCTCACCATCACGTTGATAACGATTTACGTCTGCTTTTTATCGTACATGCTTAATATCCCAATGACAGCGCCGAACAAATTAATWCTGCATCATACATAAACGTAATWKACCGGCGCACGTTGCGCTAAAGCACATMTTATGCGGTAGGGCTATTAGGGCATGCAGTGGGCACTAAMATGCATCAACGATAACCACCACAGAAGKACAGCTAATGCCCGAGAACAGGCTGCGTTTTTTYAAGCTTCGTGTTTAATTACCCGGTCGGAGTAGCATGACATGCTGCCGGCCACGTTAAATCAGTTCAAATCCAATACCACCGATTTATGATGCACGTCGCGAATTAGCAACACGTTCTTTTTTCTCTTTTTCGTCCAATCTTTATTCCATTACTTCAAGAGTGATTGCTTCTTCATTCTGATGACGACTGTACGTAACAGTAACCTAAATATTGGAAGAGATTCAATTATGGGGTGGTTGTGTTTTACCCCATTTTACAAAAGAAAAGATTATTAGAAATCCGAGATTGTAATGTACAGTGGCAATAAATAGAACAAATGGTACTTGAAAGTGGTAAAATTTGAGAACTAGAAATATACATAAAAGATTTTAAAGGTGTATCCGAAGGCAATGTCGATATTTAATTTAAATTTCCAAATGACTTTCCACTAGTATATCCGCCTTCTAGTGCTGTTCTCTGAATGCGTGACGTATCATAGCTTCAGTATCGACAATTGCGCCGACTAACCCTGCTGTTTAAGAAAACAGCGCACTAGTTGGAGAAAGCAAATGTTTCTTATTAATATTTAGGCTCGACCACTACAGTCCGCATCAGTGTTGTAACGCGCCGGATTGAATGATTGTGTGCCATGTGCAAACGGGAGATGGCGTTGGGTTTGCGAGCGGGAAATGGTGTTGGGTTGGCGAGCGTGAGATGGCGCTGGGTGTGCCGGAGAGCCAGTGTTGCCATCCATACCATAATTATGGTATATATACCATAATGGTATGGCAAATACCATATACCATAATAAACTATTATGGTATCCACATTTTACCATAATTTGCACAGAGTCAATTTCAGTTTTTTTTTATATAACACAAAAATTACATCACGGCAAGCTTGGTTTTCTACATCGCGTACTAGCCTCAACATAGGGTTTCATTTCTTAGCCTCTCTCTCTTTAGAGCAAACTTTGTACTTGATTTATTCAAAAGCTACTTAAAATTTTGGGGTTTTTTTGTACAGCGATGGGTATGTAGGCACAACTTGTACTGTAATAAGCTACTAAACTAACACCTAAAAATTCTGAAGAACCCTATTTAAAGAAAATGGCGGCGACTAGTTTTTCTTGTTTTCCCTAAGAAGGAGTAAAAATTACGCATACATGGCAATGACACAAATTGAAGAAGACGAAAGTCGGCATTCAACTGTAAAGCAATATTTATTATACGAGGTAAGGTTATAAAATATTTACAAAAACGAACTTTAAATACAAAATATGATAATTTGCAAAAAATTTTTTTGAACACCCACCAAGCTATCTTCAAAGTGTTTAAAAAGACCTACAATTTGAGATATAACTTAAGGTTGTACGTAAAAAAATAAAGAAAATACGCGCCTGGGGAGTTGTAAGCGGCGGACCCTGTATATGTCGTTGATCGTCAACCAACGATAATGCATATACCATAATTTGTGCCAAAATACCATAATATTTTGAAGTTGATACCATAATTTATGAAGCAAGGCCTGGCAACACTACGGAGAGCTAAAGTCACTAAATAAATAAAGTACCGCAATTGTCTGCCATTTCAGTGCAAAATAGCAGCGGTAAATTTAAATGTTTATGTAAAAGACGGGATCAAAATTATTTGGTTTCTATGGTTTTGGTTTCATCCACCATTTTAGTGCAAAAAGGACAATGAATTGCGGTACTTTATCTATCTAGTGACTTTACGGAGAGCGGAGAGACGGTACGGCGACGGCAGCTGCGGCACCCAAGATTGGGTGCAGCAGAGCGGTCGTTTTAATCAGGGGCTAATTGTTAAAAATTGAAGAGTACTGAGTGGTGAAAGGTGATAAAAGGGCCCGCAAGCTGAGGGTAATCCAGTGGCACGAGAAGAACGCAGGAGGATTCGTCGTTTTTCTTCCTTCGTCAAGGCCGGCTCCATCCAACGCAAAGCTCCTTGCTCCCTGCTCCCTGCTGTTTTCTCGGGCGGTACGCTGGCGCACATACGAACAAAGTGAAGTCGTGGGACTTGCGAGTTACGAAAAGGGACTATAATAAGGTCAGATAGACATTTATTTTTTATCTTCTTTTATTTTTGCAACACTACTTCGCACTGCGTTCCCTTGTTATAACGAATTGCATGTAATAAAGTGTTAATTTGAAAAGGCAGCTTTAATTTTTGATGCACCCAATTTTCAAAGTACCCTACCATGTTCTAAAACAAAGCCGTTTAACGAACAAAGTGGTAGTTTACAGTGTATAGAACCCAACCATACCACAGCCACTAATTTCTTGGACATACATAGCCTCGCAAAATTATATTTTTCTGTGTCAGTTGTCCACACTAAACTCTTTGATGCTGCATTTTACAAGGATAACATTAGTGATACTTTAAAACTTTTCTTACCGAGGACTCCCAATTTGGTAGCTTTACCGACCACTCCGGATTGCTTCATTTTTTTATTGACTGTTGAGTCAGATCTTGAGAGTAAAAAGGTTTTCGAACATATATTTTAAGTACCAGTTCTTATAGTTATATGCTGTCATTTTGCCGTGACAGCGTATACTACTAGTGAAGCGTAGCTTAGTAAAGCGTGCAGCGTGAAACCACAGTTCAGGTGTAATTAAGCCTGCAATATCACAATTTTACATTTTTTTCTAAAAACTCCAAATTCCAATTTAAAATGGTTTAAGCTATATGCAAATTTGATTGTCAATTTTATTGAGCAAACTACTTTATGAGGGTGGACATAAATGCCCATTGCTATTATTTTAAGTTGAAATTTGATTGTCCATACGTAGTAAACGTCTCCATTTAGTGAGAAAAAATTAATGACGTGAGTCAACTGCTTGGGCAAGCGGTAGATACTATACAAATCTTGTTTCCCGAATATTAAACCTAATGATTTTTTACTCGCAGGCAATATCTCTTGTCATGCCAGAAAGGAAGTTCACATAGTTCTGCCTAAGAATTTTCAAGCCTTTGAATCCATTTATATGGTATTAAAGCACGTCGAATGTTAGCTTTGCTGCCGATTGCTGGCTGAAAACAGCTCGCGTGAACTAAACTGGTACATACAAAGTTCCAAATTTTCCATTATGTGAAAATTCCTGAAATGCAAATTAGATTTATCCAACAAAGGAAGCTCGTACACCATAACAATAAAATCAAAATTACATGTGCCGCTCATTCCGATTGGATCGCTCGTGCGGCCTAATTTTTAAACCGTTTCGTCCCGGCCCCGAAGCGAAACGGCACCGGTCTACGGCCAAACATTTGCAGCAAACGAGCGACGTAGCAATTTTCGTTTCTGAAGTTAATGCCCACGATCATGGCGCTACCAACGAAATGAAAATGTATTAAGAAATCGAGTTTCCACGGCTGAGAGTTCATTTCATTTCGGGGAATACGTGCTCAAATCAAGAAACTTAACTCGGGTTATACGTATGTTGTATTACAGTTCAGGAGGGTCCTTCTGGAACGACGTCGTTGCAGGCTAAATGTAATTAAGTTATAATGAAAGCCTTTCTGCGACTTGTACTCGATTGTAATGGCCTCTGCAGGGCCTTACTTGAATGAAAAATCCTTGCCAGAAGAAGAAATTAGTCTCGGGGTTATTTTAGACGACAGCTTAATAGGACAGCGTTTCTTAGGATAAATGGCGGGTGGCACGAGGTTTGTAATATTACCACGCGTATATTGCAAAATGTGGTTTGCGGAAGCTTTTTCTTTTAATAACTGTGTGTCCGTCTAAGGCACTTGAACTTCAAAAGTTCTCATTTTGTTTTTAGTGACATAAACGTAAGGAAACAGTGGAACTTATAATCTCCCATTTCATATAAATATATATTGGGGGTCCTTTTATGTAAAAATCAATCGCCTCACAATGGATGTAAACCCAGTTAAGCAGTAATGAGTAATGCAGCTCGTACCCTACCATGAATTTATATTAATTGCTGTCGTCTACAAGACGTTCCAGTCCTGTTTTGGAAATTATAATTCTGTTGGAGTTAATTTAAGGGTTTCTTTCGTGTACAGGTAGGACGTTATGAAATAACAAGGATGTTATTTTGAATTTTAAATGTTTAGTAATTTCTGCATTAAATAATTGCCAATAAATAAAAATTGACCGTAGGAAAAAACGATACTGTTGAGCAAATCATGAAACTGCATATATTTAAAATAGATAAGCTGGAGGCTAAAAACGGTCGTAGTTTGTTAAACACCAAGTAATTCAGGGTATGTCGACCTGTAAAGCTACACACAAAGAGCACCCTTTTTTCCTTAGGCTGACCTTTTGAATTCATTTAAATTCACATTTAATTAATGCAACAAACTATATGGAACCTTATACTTACAGAAATTTGAGGCTAGGTGTAAGTGATAAATATGTGCAACAGTGTACTTAAAACTTATGTTTCGTGAAAATACATTGTTGCACATATTTATCACTTACATCTAACCTCAAATTTCTGTAAGTATAAGGTTCCATATAAGTAAGAATTTAGATGGCAATGCCATCTGTCAGCATTACACTGACATGATCACAAAGCCACCTAGCTGCCATAACAGGCACTACTTCCTAAAGGAAGTAACCTGCTGTCAAATCGAAGTATGCAGTTGCATGTCAATTTGTCAGGCTACAGGTTACTTCCTTTAGGAAGTAGTACCCGTTATGGCAGCTAGGTGGCTTTGTCATCATGTCAGAGTAATGCTGACAGATGGCATTGCCATCTAAATTCTTACTTATATCATACCAAGCCAAGGTATACAGGCAAAACCAGCCGTGCTGTCTGCACTAGACCTAAACTGCACTGATGAGCTATAATGATAGCGAAATAGATCTATCTGCAGTTGGTTGCAGTGCAGACAGCATAGCATAAACATGGACTTTAAGGTTCCATACAGTTTGTTGTATTAATTAAATGTGAATTGTAGATGCTCCGAAGAAGAATTTAATTAAATTCTTAAGCTCAGTCTACCCTGAATTACTTGGTGTTTAATTAGATATGATAAGTTGGTTTTATTCTTGCGTATCCAGCTGGTAAGGGCAATAACAGGCATGGCAAGTAGAGCAAATGTTTATATTTTGAGCCAAAATTAGTGGCCTTTTTTCAGAACAACTAACAAGGACAAAGAGAAATCCAATGTGATACAACACATTAAAAGAATAAAAAACATTCAACTCGKAGCAAAAAAGCCGATTATAAGACGCAAAACAGGTCATCAGGCGGGATGGTAACAATTATTATTTTATAAAAATGAAAACAAGGCTGCAAACAAACCCCGTCACCAACATCAGGCAAAGAAGGGTGTGGTCCACCAAACACACCACTTCCAAAAAACACGACCGGTGCAGGCAAGTAAAATTTGCCAAGCGTCATAAAATTGCATAAAAATGACGAAAGATGAATTAATTTAACAAAATAAGCTACCGGGAACAGGATTATGGTCATATGTGTGAGTCTAAATGAAAATGATATTTGTAAATAATAAATTAAAATAAGTAAATCTAGGCCTTCCTGCACATCCTTTCATTAAAATAGGTACTAGTACATGTTTCGAGGGAATCCACCTTCATCTTCAGCTAAAAGTTGTAAAAAAGAGAGATGCACATTGTTACATTGGAAGTTAGCAAAAATATATCTTACCTAATACAGGATAAACATTTTCAGATTATAAAAACAATATGATGACAACAAATCAGCAAAATTACAACGAGTAAAGCAAATATATAGAAATAAAAGCACGACCAAAGGGCATGGTCGTGCTGGTGTCAATGACTAAAAGACTGATGACATATGGTCGTACAAGTGTCAAGACAAATGACAGATGACCGCAAAAATGTAAACAAGGCTAGAAACTTCAAAGTACAAAAATATTTAAGTGTAATATTAATTATATTTATTAGGATAGTGAAGCTTGATCTAACCGCCAAATGAATCTAAATGTTCTCAATCCAATGTAGCATTTCCAAAAGTTCGGATTAGTTTAGCTCGACTAGCGAAGGCCTTTTGGTCGTGCTTTTATTTCTGTATATTTGTTTTATGCGTTGTAATTTTGCTTATTTGTTATTATATTCCTTTTATCCAGAAACAGATTAGTAACTACATCTGTAACGTAACGAGTGTCACACACTTTAATGTTTCGTATGAAAGTAATAGTCATTTAAGCGTAATTCAAATGGCTTCGCCGCTTTGAACATCGTCAAAGCCGAATATTATTTAATAATCAGACGTGAAGCCACGGCGTAATCGCCGGGATATGTATTATACTTCGCCGCTTCCAGCATAATACTCGCTTACCTCCCGCAAAATTTAATCTATTTAATCTTCCACAACCGCCTCAAATTACAACTAACAAAAGAGTAAGCATCCCAGAAACTGCCCTTTGTGCACAAGCGTCGACGGTATAATAAAGTAACCAAGACCGAAGTGCACCTTAAATTGACTCGCTATAAGGTGCCTCGATTTTCCGCAGCAATGCACCCAGCAATATTTCCTTGTACAACTTCAGACACCATAAAGTGACAAATACTGGACACAAATCTCCTATTTTAATCATACACGTAAATAGGAGATCCGGCAGGACGTAGTGAAATGGAGCGGAGAGAGAGGTCCGGGAAATCCGATTTCAAAACGTATTGCCTCGTAAAGGAAAATAACCTGAACGAATGCATTATTCGACGGGACTATATTGTTCCGTGTTTGCACGGGCGGCATTGCATGTTGTACAGACTTCGAGATATACGTCTATGTGCATGTACATACATACAACGCGCTACCCTGTCTAACGGGACTGGCGTGAAGGCTTCAAAGTCGATTACAGCTGCAACGTTGTTCTTCTTGGGTGTAATGTTCGTAACAGCAGTGAGAGATGATGAACAACATGCTATTGAAATATCTAAATATTTAATAAATTCATGTTTATCACTTACGAAGAAAACTTGACATTGGGTTTTAATGAAACTTGAATATCTATTTTTCAATTAACTACTGAAAATTTGTCAAAGACAGACGACGTTAAATAGCGAATATCTAGAAAGATGGAGACGCAGGGAGCTACCCTATATAAAGCACAAGCTTTAGTGAGGTATAGTGCATTAATAGTGGTGAAAGCCAAGGTGTCTGGTAATTTTAAGCCCGACAAAGTTCTCCGCTAAATTACCGCTAATAACAAAATACTCGTAATAGGTAGTAAAATAGTTCAAACTTGAACTTTGAGCTTCTTCGTCTTTGACAAAGATTAGGTGTAATCGAAACGTCAGACTATTAACTTTTTGTCAGTGTTTTCAAGAGACAGCGATCTATCCGACAAAACATTATCTGAGATTTTATGTTTTTTGTCAATTACCGAAAAACAAATTGCACGAGGGCATTACTAGCCTTATTTATGTATCTAAATAGGCATATCTTCTTTTTAGTGGATTGAAATTCTTACTTAATAATATAAATATATTGTATTATGATTTTTATTGTTTCATAGCCTCCTGGAAGTAAGTATAGAATCTGGCTAAATTACTAAAATAAATTAATTATGCCAAAATTAGTAAAAATAAACCTAACAATGTATACGTTTTCTTAATCAGAAAAAAATGAGTTTTCAACCATATCAAAGCCAACAATGGTTTCCAAATAAAAAACTGCAAGTTTGTGTTGTATCTTAAAAATCTAATCCCCTAAAAAAGTTCTGTGTATACGACTGGATACAGAATAAAAATATTATAAAGGATAACTTCACATTTTTTGGTATCTACTCTATATACCCAAGCGAGATATTGCGAACGGGAGAAACGTTATTTTTTTCAGAATTTGGCTAAGCTAAGACGTTATAAAAATGGCGATGGTACAGCTCAACTGACAACAAAAAAGTAAGGCAGTAATGTCCAAACCGCAATCCTCTAGCATTAACAGTTATCGAGAAACATAATAATAACATCACATTCTACAATAATGAGATGCATCTTGAAAATAAATTATAAAGGAACCTCAATTTATTGATACATGTAATCGTTCTCTTGATAGCTTTTTGTAAATATTGGTGTTTGTAGGGCCGCAGATCAATTAAATCAGCAACACGACTTTATATTAGGTCCTAAAGTCACATAATTTTTAATTCATGAAATGATTTGAATGTCCGCCATTTATATAGTTGTCAGTTCAAAAGAAAATTGTATAAAAAATGCATTTTGCAATGTTCACACTGAACACTTACCCTTAGGTAAGGACGTCAGTTATATTCATAAAAATATGGCGCATATACTGGAAAGTTATTCTATATTGGTGTATGCACTTAATAAATGGTGGCCTAACATTTAAGTCCCCTTTACTTTTATTCTTACTTTGAACACATTTTTGCTGACTGGATACTTTGAAATATACTTTAAATTTTAACAAAATAACCTATTACCATAGAACATAGCCTTGTTGGTGTTAATTGGAAACAAACAACGCTCACAAAGGCAATGCAATGAATATTAGATGTTATGTTCAAATTATAACTAGTGAAACGAAGGCTCCGTTTTAATGCGAACGATAGCGACGACCACCTTGATCTCTGGCGGAACTAACAAACGTTTAATACGTTGTGTCATATACTTAACAGTTCTATACTGGCATTGGTATTCCTTAGTTAAGCACCGATATATGCATACATCCGTCAAATTTTATGACGTCAACCAATACAATGAATGAAAGCTGAATAGTTAACAGTTCATCTTAACTGATTTGAAATGTAAACAACTCTGCTCACGCCCACCAGGCTTGCGTTTTAGGCATTTAGTTCATACAGTGGTAAGAGCATACATATTGCCACTGCATCGGTTTAACAGTAGAATATCCAACAGTGTAAGACCATTGTCACCCGCAGTGTAGAAGTGTTAAACACATGTTCCAGGCTGGTTCATTCAGCAAAAAAATGATACTTGCGTTTAAACTTGGCTGGTACACAATTATCAGCTCCAAATGTATAACTGTATTAGGAACTATTTTAGGATTAATATCTAACTCAGGGGTTATATTTTAATAGACTTTGACATTTAAACCGCATGAAAAATAATTGATTATTGAGCTTTGCTTCAGGTATAAAGATAATTTGATTGATTCAAAACGTTTCGTCAGAATGCTTGCACGTTTTAAAGCATTCAACATAGATATAAATCTAAAATGGTCCTCGTTAAAAAAAAAAATTCGGACCATGCATAAAATTTTGTCGCACGAAATTTTGTATCATATATCTATTTGTGAAAATTCTTAAAAATTGTGGCACTTTAATTTATGCTCAACTGAAAGTCATACACGGAATTTTATTATTCTTTTAAATTTTTCTAGAGATAGCTTAATGGGATAAGTAATAAAAAGCACTTTAATTTTAAATTATTCATAGCAGGCATTGCCATTACAATATCAATATCCCACATCCGTAGCGCATTTGCTTTATTATATAATTGGAGGTTCCACCCTCAATCAACAAATGTGCTGAAGAACTCTTGCATAAAACATTATATCAAATAATAAAACAGTATATATTTCATGCGGCTTAACAGCCTAATGAAATTGCCGGTTTGAATATAGCCACGGAGACACCGAATGACTTCGAGCACCGTCAATATATCCCCAAAGTAGACAATATTCATTGGGAATATTGAGCTTGTTATGCTAAACAGACGCCTCTCAGCATAATTTCCCGCATTTTCTTAAAGGCAAGGCAGCGCACGATGCTGCACAGGTCGAAAATGCGCAAGATGGGCAATATAAAATTGAGTTTTCACGGTATAGACGTTCAGCCCTCCCTTCTTCCACTGATTACGGCACGCCGGGCTCTCCGATGCTCTGAATTTTTTATTAGAACGTTCAGTGAATCAATAGCTGTATCCTGGAATAGTTTATCTTTCTGCGTTTTCGTTCACTACGACAGATTGGACTTTTAGAAGTTACAGCGCAAGTAGTTTGGTACCATACGTGCTCCGCATGTAATTTTTAGAACAAGCTAAACCATGTTGGATCCAGTGTTACAGAAACTGCGCGATTCTCTGCGTTATTTGTGACCTCTAGATATACCCGTGTTGTTTTGGTTATCTTAGACATATCTAATCTTTAAGTCGTTAATAATAATAATACTTTATTATCCAGCAGACAATTAAGTCCAATTACAGGATAAATACAAAAACAGAAACAGTCAGCAAAAATGTATGCACAAATTGAACTAAATTCTATAATTCAAAGAATACAAAAAATGAATGAATTTATGTATAACAAAGACAAAAATGAAAATAAAAGTACATAAAGTCAGAGTGGAATTCGAGGAATAAACACTATGGAATACCAGTTATTACACTTTTAGTAATTTTCTTAAATGTTAAGCTACTACCACAAAACAGGTCAAGGGTTTGGTTGTACTTATTATAGTTTCTCACAGCAGTATATAGTGGAGAATTAAAGTGGTGCATGGTACTAGTGACTTCATAGCTAAACAGAGTAGTGTATCTACTAGCTGGTCGCGGGATCTGAAATTTTAGCATTTGTAACAATGGTTGAGATACAAAAGTGCCATCAACTAACTTATACAAAAACAAAACAGAAGAGTAGCATCTTCTATCGGCTAACGCAGATTGAGAAAAGGTTGCAAGTAAAACACATTGTGGGTAGTTTTGTATAGGATAAGCGAGATATTTAACAAAATACAAATATTTCAAAAACCTTCGTTGAACTCTTTCCAGGGCATTTACATGATTGTCATAATGGGGGCTCCAGACCAATGAACAATATTCTAATTTGTTTCTAATATAACAATAATATAAAGATAAGAGCGTATCAATATTTACAAAACCTCTGGTATTTCTCTTTACAAAACCGAGCATCTTCAAAGCATCCTCACAAATTTTCTCAATGTGCGGAGACAAGGACAGCTGACTATCAATGACGACGCCAAGATCCCGAACTCGAGAGCGTTTCTCCAAAATAATGCCATTTATATAATAATCAAAAGTAAAATTACTGATTTTGCGAGAACACGTTAGTACACAACATTTAGTAATATTGACTGTCAGTCTATTGTGGCTACACCACTGAACAAAGGAATCAATAGACTTCTGCAATGCAACACAATCAGATTCCGAATTAATTACATTGAATATTTTTAAATCATCTGCGTATAGCAAAAACGGACATGACAACTGCTCCTTCACACTATTAAAGATATTGAAAAGTAAAGTACCAAGAATTGAGCCTTGTGTCACACCAGTTGGTGTATTGAATTGTGCAGATTTAACATTTCTATATTCAACAAACTGCCTTCTACCGTGCAACATTGAATGAAACAATTTGATAAGATTATCACAGAGACCGATGCTATCCAGCTTGCTAAGGAGAATATCCACGTCCACAGTATCAAATGCCTTAGACATATCCGTATAAACTACATCGACCTGCAACCTTGCGTCAAGTGCACTTGACAAATTTTGTACAAATTCACATAAATTGGTTAGAGTGGATTTTCCTCTAATAAAACCATGTTGTTCAGCAATAGTTAATGACGAAAAATGACTATAGAGAACGTCCGATAAAATACATTCAAACAATTTCGAAAAATTGCAAATATTAGCAATCGGTCTGTAATTTTGTATGTTAGTTTTATCACCGGACTTGAAAACAGGATAAACTTTCGATACTTTCCAAGCAACAGGATATACAGCATTAGTTAAAATTAAGTTAAAAATACAACTAAGAGGTTGACACAGACAAGAAATACAGTCCTTAATTAGAAAACTTGGAATGTTGTCCGGACCCATAGTCATCGAAGGCTTCAATTTTTTGGCGGCACGGGTAATTTCCTCAGGACACACGCAGAACCGATGCAGCACATTCACACCGACACCAAAACTCGGAGAGTGATCACCACCACGAAAATCCTCAGGAACGGCATCGGGTAAGCGCAACTTAAAGGTGTAAGTTAAGTACTCACGAACACAATATCAAAAATACAGGGTGTTAAAAAGGAATGCCAAATATTTAAAGAATTAACAGTATAGACCAAAATAAGCACGAATGTTTTAATAAACGTGGGTCCGCACAGTAATGGTTTCGGAGAAAAGGGAAAACTTTCATTTTAAAAAACATTTATGTGCAATTATTTACTACTCATCTATTATGTGCAAACAAACAAAATAAGCTTCTGGCACAAACAAACAAAATAAATATTATTCGAATTAAACAAATCTTACCCAATTGGGTTAGTTTTGTTTTAATGGAACCTTACAACTAATCCATTCAACTCTCACGATCAGTGGCTGCAATGGTGAAATGCTAAGACACATTGTCATCGTAGTTCCTGGTTCCAGGACCACTACCAACAAATGCCAGGTTTCGATCTGGCCCGAGCGACATGGGCAGCGCATAACACAATTCTCATGCGCCATGGGAGATGTGCAGACACCCTTCACATTCTCCAGAATGTGATTGTGGATCTCCGTCCCAGACGATCCAGTACATATAAAAAGATTGTAGCGTTCGTGCACATACAGAGAATTTGACACGGACGGATTTCTTGGAATCGCATTTCCATCGGCAATTGTGTGGATTAGAACGTAGATGTTAACATTTAAACTCGTTTCTCATTTTCTGTTCTTGTGTTTTAATTTTTTTTACTCGTATTTTAATCTTTTTATATTTAAACAATACAAATATTTTTATTTGATTAAAAGTTACATAACTCTGATCATCAACGAATTGCATGTACCATACGGAAAAAAATACTTTTCGACATTACAACTTTCTTTCTCAAGGGCTAATTCTTCGATGCCTAAAACAGGGAAGCTAAAATCTATATGTTGAACACACAGAATGCTCCTAAGGAACATCACATGTCATTAACAGTATGTTGCAAAACATTTAGCAAACTACAATTTAAAAAAATTAAAAACCAGTAAGAATCACCCAATTGTATCCCTCTTCAACACTGATTGTGTGGGATAGAATATGATTATCCTTTCTGAGTTTTAAATTGTAGTTTGTTAAATATTTTGTACGAGTAAAATACTATCACATCTATGTTTTAGATACCGAAGAATTATGTAGGGGTATATTTGTAAGGTTCCAATAAAACAAAACTATTCAAATTGCCCGAGATTTGTTTCATTCAAATAACATACGTAACACGCTCTAGAATTGTTTAATGGCTAAGGCTCTCAGTATAAATAGATATACGTTTACATAAGGCGTTTAATGCGCATTCCTTCTATTTTCAAGCAGCACAACATCTTTGTCTGAAGGATATTCGAACTTTTTCGCTCCTTACCCCCTTGGCTCGAATGTTAGCATTTTTAATTAATTCGCAGCTGCAGCTTCTCGAGGCTATTTACAGTAGTAGAGGGAGTAATGTTCAAATATAAGACAATTTTGCAGCGAATAATATAGGTCCGTTGCTTCCGATTTATCTATGTAGAAATGTAGAAAATCAGTAGAAAAACGAGCTGGAGTACAATCGTACTGCGATCAAATTGTTGCATTTGGTCCAAAAGAGTGTCGTCATAAAATCACCCTTTGTCTAGATACGGCCCATTCAAACCGTTCATGAACTATTACCGAGAACGAGTTACCGAGCTGCTAGACCTGCTTAGACATCTACAGCGTGTGTCCGAATATAGTATGTAACAATAGTCGTTTACCTTACTTGTGAATACAGCAGTAATATTTGTTACAAATTGCAATTATGTAAAACAGGTCCGATCTCGTAGAAAAGGGGTAAGCAAGTCCCACATTCCTACACTTCTCAAACAACAAGGTCGGTCGTTCTTAATTGATTTAGGGTTGTTCTTATCGATCATGAATTGAAATAGAAAGCAGTTTAGCGTTACAACAAAAATATGATGTGCTCCCATCGGGTCGACTCGTCAACGATGAACGACGCACGAAGGATGCTAATTCATTAGGCATGAGTTCTTAAATTTGAACGACTTGATCATGCTCGTGAACAACCCAACTAGTCGTCAGCCATGCGTCAGAACATTTGGGGTCTCCATGGTTGCCTATGCGCGCACTGGATGGCCTTGGGAAACAATATTGGATGACGTAATCCTAAAATGCCTAATTCAAGTAGCTTTTTAGGTAGGTTATATAATATACATGGATTTCGCGGTGTAGTGGCAATAGTTGTTCAGTACTTAAGTAAGTATTGCAACGTACATAAAATTCTATTTAATGATTTTAAAATTATTTTTAGGAATGGATAGATATTGTATATATCATTAATAAATATCGGGGAATATATAATACGCAATCTGTATTGCTTCTTTTTCGTAGAACTCCTTTTAATATATGGTTTTGTAGATTTCGTGGGGCAAGTTCCAAAATGCTCACTCGTTTGTTTGTTTAATTACGTTTCGGCCCTTCTTGTTGGGTCTTCTTTAGGCGTGTTTTTTTTATTTGATTTGTCTGAACTGTTCACGTGACCTGTGTACTCTGTCATCTCGGTTTCATGTTGAAACACCGAAACGTAGTTAAACAAACAAATGAGTAATCATTTGGGAACCTAATCCCACGAAATCTACAATAACATATAATACGTAATATTCATATACTTAACCTAAACTATCACAACTAAATTTAAAATGATTGGATACCCTTTAAAATTAAAAAAAATTCATTGTGATTACTTCGATTGTTTAACACTGGCAACGTTGGCTACTACTTACCTACGCGACTTAGTGTTCACTCCAAGTTAAGAGTTCTAAATTTTACCTAAGGAAAATCGTTGGGGATAGTAATATGTTATCCCTTTCATAGAAACTACAAACCGTGAATGAGGAAGCTGCATGAAATTGAAATAAATCCTGGCAACTAGTCGTTAGGCCGAAATGAAATGAAATCAAATTTGACAATACAATGCTAGAAGATAAAATTGATTCGGTCGTCACAATATGAATTAAATATTTGAGTTAATGCAACGCCAAAGATTAAATAACTATTAAGATGGTTCTCTTTTTTTGGCACCTTTGATCTTTTTGAAACCGATTTGATGACCTTGAAACGCCGATCCTTTAAATGAAAATTGATTTGACGCGGGGAATTTGAAATTGTGTCAAACTTGGATTTGAAGTTAGTGTTAAAAGTGTTCTTGAGGGACACTACGCTACAATCACGTGCAGATATATTTTTCTTCACCGTCCCCCTAGCCTTGCGCGCCAGACAGAGTCCTGTCTGGTCCCGCCGCATGACCCAGTCTTTGCACGTATGCGCTTTGTCTGTTCTGACATTTCTGTAAAAATGGTTCAAAGCAATATTTATGCAGTGTTCATTCACAATTTTCGATGGTAAGTAATCCATATGGCATATAAATGTTGTTATGATTTATCTATTTTCTAGCTTGCAGAAAACAGAGCTCTGGAAAACCATCTCTATCTGGAATATATAAATGTTCATGTTATTAGCACTTATCTCCAAAAACTTTATATGATAAGGCTAATAAAATGTCTTAAGAATCATAAACAGGCAAAACAACATAAGTACAACACAAAACAAGGGAAGTAAAAAAATCACTTCTCTCGATTGGTTGTTCGATGGTCCTTTGGCCATGTATATCAGGTTTCGACTTGTCAAATTCATGTGTGAAATTCGAATAATGTATAACATGCACTGCAAACACTCGGTGATGCCATGCTACTCTATGAAAATATATCTGCCAACCACGTGCACAATCCATGCACCCACTACCGTTTTTTCGTGTTTTCCTTGGACAGTGTTGTCATATGGTATTTGTTTCAGCTCTTAGTAAACAGGTGACACATGAGTCTCCTAAATACCTCTGAAGATCTAGTTTTTAATAAAACTATACAAGAATTTATTAAATTTGTAACGTATATAGTTGTACTATGAATCGTTTACCTACAAACGTTTACATTCAAAACGTTAACCGTATCCATTGAATTTAGAATTATTATTAGCCGGTGCTGAATAATGAATACAGACAGTAATGACATTGTTAATATTTATCTAAGTTTTATATTCTGCCGGTTGTTAGTAGTACAAATAATGTGTATAGTTCCTCTTTATAACCTATATAAGTATATAACGATAATAGTTACAATAATTGTAAGAGGGTCATAAATATAATTGCAAAAACGTTATATTACGCCTGAAAGTAGGCCACCGGGAGTTATTTGTTTTCTAGGTTACACTAACACAATTACGACTTCTTCAAATTTAAAGCCACAAATTGTGAAAAAGGGCGGTTTTGATAAATCGCCCGCTTTGGCAACACTACCGCAGACCAATGTTGTGCTTCCCGAAGGCAACCAAACAGTTCCGAGAGCGGACCTTTAAATAAGAATTGTTTACCATTTTAGTATTGTCGCGCATTTCTTTTCTTAATTAGGCCATTTTAATAGTTATTTAACCACATGCCTGACGGATTCGCCCACCATCAAGATCTTATTTTAGGTGCAGATAATCCCATTGTTAGCAAAGATAACGCTTTTCATTACACTATTGGCATTTGTTAATGACTGATATGGATAAATGGAAAATGTGTTGTCTGGAAACGGGATATGAAAATTGCGCAACTTCGCCATTGTCGTCCAGAGCAGATATTATTCATTTAATCCACAATTATATTGCGCTAGAAAATTGATATAAATATTCTGAACTGTCGGGAATTCTATTTATGGCAATTATTGGAATTATAAATGGCTTCGCAAATTCAAGTGTGTTAGCGATTTCTCGTGACTTGTTTTCCGCAAAAAGACACTCGCGATTGGTATGGGTCTACCTGCTTCTTAATAGAATTGTTAGAGCGTGCGGATTCCCCTTTGAAATAAAGGGACAGCGCTTGGAAGCGCCGTGACGGTGAGGCGTCGTAATGGTCGATGAAAAGCCGGGAAACTGTATTCACTGGGTGGAATTGCGGAGAATCGTCGAGGGCCGGTGATATATGCGTGCCTGCCGTGATATCTTTAAGACGCACGCCGAAATTCGCCAAAGATACAGCCAGGATTAAGGGATGGGAAGCGAAATCTTACGAAGCTGAAAATGGACGGCAGGTGCGAAGCTTTTGTTTCCGTTGCCTGGGCGAGCGGTTCTGGAAGGGAACTTTCAGCGCAGCTGGGTCCTAGAAGATGTCAATGTAATAAAAAGATAAATATATAACATATAATGGTGGTCATATGAGCGAGAAGGCGAAGTGTTTATTTTAACATAATATTATGATGGAGGACGATTCTGCTCTAAATAGAGGGGTTGGTCGAGCAGAAATAAGTGTGATCGTCTGATCAGACTGCAGCCGACCTTCGAGCTACGATTCAGTTTTAATAATCTTTTTTCGAATGCTTTTGGTTTACAATGCATTGATTACTTACTTTATGTGCATGTTCTAATTGTAGATTTATTTTTTTCTTATTAATAAACTGTTAATAGTAGGGGCCGCAGTGGAATCATCTCTGCCGTAACCATTGGCCGTAGCTCTTTATTTATAGTTCTTGCAAGTTGTCTCTAGCACAACGTCAGCCAACGTTAGCTTAAGGTTTTGATTAGTTTTCATTAGTTTGTCTATTAACTAGATACCTTACTTACAATGTAGTAATTAAAAAATTCCTCGTATCAACATAGCTAACACCAGTGAAACTTTAGAAAAGCAGAGTAAAAATATAGCTTATATATGTCGAACTAATGAGGATGAAAACTCTCTCTAAGTATTAAACCGTACTAAGAGCGACAACGGAAATAAATGCACAAACTTGTATAGTACGATCTATTGCATCCCTAAGCAATTTTGAAGCATGGGCAAAAAGAGACAAATCTGCAACTGCAACTCGAAAACATTACGACGATGGCTATTAAAACCTAGAAATGATATGCGTACCACCATTACTGCTTAAATTAAGACAATTTTCAGCTGAAGATGCATTGTTGCAACAACCGCTTTTTACTATTCCGACAATATTTTAATAAAGGTAGGAGACAAGCCGAAATGGCAACAATTCAAGTTCTTCCTCGTCCTCATATAATACAGACTGCAACGTTCCTTAAAATTCACAGCCAACCATGCTGATGATGAGGAAACCGTTTTCTAGGCGCAATTTCTCTTCGAATTCTCCACTAATAAAGGGCGGCTATAACTGCTTTTAGTATTCCTACCAACTTTAAGAAAATTACATATAGAAAAGTAATAGTTTCTACTCTAGGCTGATGATATACCAGATAGTAAACAAGCATAAGAAAACTACTACACAGACACATTTATTAATCTAATAAATGGAAGGTTTCCTCAACTTCCACTACACCCGTAAATACGTAAGGAAAAATCATCCACACATCTTATACCAACCCTACTGATTAATAATTGAAGTAACTGGCTACGCATCGTTCTCTTGGTCCAATAAAATACTATAAGGGGTTATTCCAATAAAACTGAATGCGTTACTGCGCTGTAAAAAGAGATATGGTAATAAATTGCGATGATAGAACAATTTTCATAACGTATATATCAATATATGAGGACGACAAGCTACTTGAACGCCTTAGGCTATATTAATGAGCTTCTAGCAGACTCCGCTGACTGTTATTGCTGATAGTGCGGTACCAAATCCACCCTAGAGATTTTACTTGAGCACAATGGTTATCAAACAATGATTCACATGGGCCACATTAAAACAGGAACGCCTTATATGGAATCTGAGTTATTTGGTGACCTTACCTACCTATCTTTCTTATTATGAGGTTGGCTACTATAGAAATATGTAGCTTACTGTCTAGTATAACATAAAGGTAAATAAGGTTTTAGTTGTTAACACGAGTCGTCTTACCTATATAGCGATAGATTGTACCCGCGTAACCTAAAAGTGGGTGGATCTGATTCTAACCAACTTGAGTGCGCAACCTGAGAAATACGAGAATTAGCAAAAGATAAATGTCCCTGAATATATAACCTAATGCATATAAAACGACAATTGTTCCAAATACAGAAAAAATAGTTCTACCTAGAATTGTCGATCTTGTATAAAATATGTCGCCTCTAAAAGCATATAATGTTTAACGATCTTACCCGGATCTGCTAACTTCGCAAAGGTCTTTTCTTGACACTCTTCATACATTTTCTTAAGGATGTTGTCAAAGGCCCACTCTAACTCTAAAAATGCGAAACAAATTTCACTATTCTTGCTACTTCTGCTATCGAGTTCCATGTTATATTAATTATAGCTAGTAAACCTTTTCCACTTCTTCGTCTCGTGTACTTTATTATTTCTGGTGTAATTTAACAGTGCTCTGCTGATTTCCTCTCTTGTTAAGTATATTTATATGGCTTTTTTCTTCTGTATTACTTAGACTCGTTCAGAAGAACGAGAGAACAAGCCATACTAAAAATGAAACACTACTTCTCAACAAAAAGCTATGGAACTGAAACCAGTATTTTTGTGCCTTCAAAGAATCTTTTGGTTCTTAACCTCTTGAATATGTGTATATAGTGGATTAAAATGATCACAAAAGATGTGGTATATTTATATTTTCTAATAGCAGCATCATGAGCATGAACAKATTCAAGTTTCTTTTTTATTAAGGATGCTTAACCAGAGCAGTCATAGTCGATAAACGCCTGCAAATGTTACAATTTTTATACCAGCAACGATTAATCTGCATTTGTAAATGTTTCCGAAACTTAAATTGCAAAATAAAAAGTAATTGTAGTTGAAACAATACAATTAAAATATTACCAGGAAAAAATTTAAAAAATGTGAGCTATACTAAATAAAACAAAATCATATGTGTTATATAGTTTCCCTAAAGCGTATGACGTATGACGTTAAAGAGCAAAGTAGTTTCCGAACACTCTTACAATCCATATAATTATATATGTTTCAACTAAATTAAAGCTCTCTTGCCTCACCATCTGCTAATTAAGGGGTATTTATGTTCATTGGAAACGCTTACGCTGTTAACTAATAACTGATGCATATACTGCGAACATTATGCCATATGGCGTACTTTACAGTTCGGTGGTGCGGAATGATGATTTCAGTCAATAAGCACTTCCATTATCTATACAACGGACATAAAGCCAGTTAATTAATTTACATTATAAAACAGTTCATAAAAACCGCAGTTTGGGCAGTAGCGATTTATATGTATTGTTATTATTAACCTTACAGAAAGTGATTTGTGCCAAATAAATCAAACCCTAATGCAATCGATAAAATTTATAAGTTGCTCATTTATACCGTCATGTGGATCTTAATTGGTTAACTGTCAGAGCAACCTAACGTGTTTGTCACCATTTTTTTATATAAAAACAAAATTATCTTCAATTTATACTGCTATTTTAATATTTAACAAGTGTCAACTAGTTACAATATGTTGAGCGTAATAGCTCACTGGTTGTCACAAATAGGGCCACAAATATGGCCACCGTAGCATTGGCATTCTTACCCTAGAAAATTCTTGCGACCAGAAAATTACCTATGAAGGCTTTAGATGTCGCAATAGTAGCATTCACGAGTTGCAAAGGGTACGAGGCACCTTAATTAAATAGTAAAAGAATATATTTCGTATTATTTGACTAAACGTCAATTAAAAATGTCAAAGCCGCTACGAGTACCGGAAAGTAACATTAAATACGCAATTTAACAACTTTGGGTTACTTTTCGTAAAAAAAAATGCCTGATAAAAATATTGTGACATTTATTATCACGGTTAGATACATTGTGGGAAAAGCAAAATGCTATAAATATCCGAGAAAGATAAAAAATGATATCGTTTGTACTGCATGAGAGTTGACAAGGAGAAAAGATAGACAGCGTACATAATAAGCCAATATGTTACCAGGGTATCTAGCTAGCAAAAGCTGATGTGGTTGACACTTTTTGTCAGATACCGTAAAAATGGCGTCCGTTCGATTTTGGTAGAACGCTCTGGTATATGCGTGAAATCTTAGATACTGTTCCCTACTGTCCTCATCTAAATGCTTGCAAATTTGGTGTGAACGTAACATCAACTTGTTCTTTAATGATGTCTTCATCAATCACTTAAATCATGTCTTTTTTGACACAGTGTCATTCAGGTTATCAATGTATAAATTAATGTCGATTTTTAAGGAAGCTAGATTTACACAATGTAAACTGGTGCATTTGTACACAGTGGAATATAGTAATGTTACTTCTAAAAGATAAATCTTCACCAAGTCCAACAAATCCACTTTATTAGAAACAAAATGGCAAAGCGCTTTCAGCCATCATCAGTGGCATTAAAAGAGTAATACCAAAGAGTTTACACAAAACTGACGTTGTCAAATTCGAAATTTCGTACTTAGTATTAATTAGGTAGGCCAAAATTTCTGTGCCGATCTGAATCGATTTTCAGAGAATCGCAGAACTTAAATAAATGACCATCCATAAAACTTATAATAAATACCCACGTAAATAAATGGCAGGTGTGTAGTTGTGAAACCTTTATAGTACAAAATGTATGATACAAAAATCGTCTGAGTAGGTAGGTACATACTTCTACTGAACCTTGCACATAACCCTTACAAAAATGTCTTGTTCATCCCAATAAATACTAACTAAAGGCATGTCCTCCTCTACTAAATACCCTTTTTGACGGAACGCTTGTACTCTGTGCACACAAATACTTTCTCGCTAGCTTGGCAATATTAGGGAATCTGTTGTAATTACTTTTCCATCATAGTAATGGTTCAATATCGATTTCAATAGCAGGCATATTCTCATAGCCGGAAAACTCAATATTAATTGCCTCCTCCTTTGTGTGCACACTTCTTGATTTTATTTTTATTCAAAATAGAGGCAATACCTTTCTTACGGGATGACATTTTTAAATGAGCGGCGAGATTTCCTTGAACTCCGAGAATGTGCCGCTTCTATCTTTTGGCTCTTTGAAACGAGGATCAAAAAACAATTATTTACAGAGGCTTCTTTAATAGAGGGTGTTTGTTTTTAAAATTTAATTTTGTATGTTTACTGTAGGTTTGTTTTACCTGAATTGTGCATCAAGCAAACAGAATTTATAGCGTTTAATTCTGTTAACTATAATACATTTGGTACCTTCTAGGTTTTAATATCATTCATGCGTGTACTTTTTCGAATTTATAAATTATATTTTATGTTAACTGTGCTACTTTGTATAATATATATTACGACAGTAGCGGACCCAGGGAGGGGCTAAGGGGCTCAAACTCAAGCTCAAGGTCTGGGTCGACCCCTGACAAATCTCAAACTTAATATTATTTGTTTGTTTTTGTAAAATTTGTATTAAAATTACAACTAAACGTAAACAAGAAGATCTTCGTTTGTTTTACTGATAAAAAGGAAAGAAGAGGACGAGTCGAGCAAAAATGAGCCATATCACCTGGAAACGATGTCAGCAACTTATCATCGTCGACTCAAATTTATTCCGGTAAGGACATCCTTTTCATTATTTTGTATGTAGTAACTTCCCTAAAAACACAGTCGATTATGTTATTTTTATTGGGTTGAGTTCGTTAACTTTTCGGTTGGTGTTGCATTGGGTGTGGGTGGTGGGTGGTTGTAAATTGAACCCTGGGTGTGTTCTCTCCAACTCTATGATATCTGCCTGTCTTACAAGGGACAGCGTGAGGTAATAAAATTCAGTTACCATTTGAATGAATCATCGGTATATTCGGGTTTGAACTTGAAACAATTTCTATATCTTCGTTACGTACGTTAATGTTGCTGACATAATAACATTGGTTTGTATATAAATGTACTCTACATGTTACATCTCATGTGCTGATGTACAGGTAACACATTAAATATAGAGATATGTAATATAATATTGTTTGCTGGGTTATTACTTTACTTCTCAATATCATTTTTACAAATATAATTTAAGTAGCTTTTGATTACAAAACAGAGCGGTAGCTATGATGTACATACCCTTTCCACGTTGTGGCATTCATGCTGCATAACGGATTGCCACGTAGACAGTATGTACTTTTATTCTGAATACTCCGGTAGAATAAAAAAAATGGCAGAACAGAGCCTGTAACAAATGGTTCCTATGTGTCACATAAGCCTTAATTACTTTTATACTGGTAATTAAATCTATTGCTTACTTTACGCTATTAGTAAACATATCCCTGAAATTTCACGTCTCATGAAACTTGTGATGCACACAACTGCAATATTTATTCGACGACAAAAACTAATACCGTACTCTGATGGATACGAGCTATTGCAGACGCAACCATTTGGCGTCTACTTAGCATGTTTTCCTGCAAAACTGAAGAGCTTATTTGAGGATGTGAGTGCAAATCCCTTTTATCCATTTGGTAATTCGGGTTCGTCGTTTCGATCAAAACTTTTCTCATTTAAATATTAACTCGACATAAATTATCCTGAGGTAACACGTAAAAACCACAGTGAATCCGACTCTAATATGGTAATTTTATGCAAACAAAAACGGAGGAAGCGGAGAGGGCTGGTTTTCTTCAATTAACTTAGTGTTTTCCCAGAAAATAAACCCTTTGTCTTCAGTTTTCGTATACCTCTCTCATCTTACAAGATTTATAAACGAAAGAAGTTCGCCCACAGAGCGCTTCGTCCCAGACCGCAGGGCAATTCTGAGTTAAATTGGAAATGAAACATGGGAGTCCTGAAAACGTCTTGAGCACAAATAGGGAATAATTGCATGTTGTTTATATGCACGAGCATGTATCTGCGCCTCCGTTAAGGTAAAGATATCTTAAAACTGCAAGAATGTTAAGATACTACAACTTTCCAGGGACTTAAAAACGCAACCCGCTGAGCAAAAAACGTTGGCATAACGCAAATAAAACGTTTTATATTTGCCATAGTCTTATTCAAAAAATGTACTGTATATTACACTAGACACAATGCATTAAATTAGTTTCATATTACTCAAGCTTAATCCCTACGTGTCATTTTTTACTATTATTGCATACACTGACTCGCGCGCCTCTATAGGCTACGACTGTTCTTTGCTCGTGAAATGAGCCTCAAACGTGTATTTTTAGAATTTTTTATTTTACAGCTTTTCTATTAATTCCAATTACCTATCATTTAGAGCAAAGGAAACAAGATATTTGCAAAAAACCTGCCTCGGTGACTAGCGTACACGAGATTCTGCGAAACTTTAGAGCTAACCTATAATGTTAAAATAAAGGTTGTGCAAGCTTTTAATTTAATATCTTTTACTCCAAGGTTGAATTCCTGTTAGACCTGACCTAATATCAAAAACAGAAACTGGTCCAATATGTTCTAATTGTACCAACGCTTTGTTGCGGCATTTACTTGTTCAATAAAATTTCATAGGAAAATACGTAGGTAGGTGAGTTTTACGTTGTAGTGGGTACCTCTACAAGGTAAGATAGTACAACAGTTATCCCATTCAGCATCCATGCCGCGATTTAGAACTGAAACCTTCAATTGTGAGTTGAACACGGGCTGTTTGTATCCAACAATCCGGTACCGTTTATAGGTAGCTATCCAATCAGAGCGCGCGTTTCCTCTTACTGGGCCTAACGCTGAGGATTGGTTTAGTTAGACGTGGTCATGGTGATTTCTTCTTCGCCGACCTTTCATTTAAAGCATTTTCAGAGGTAATTGCACGTAGTTGTTCTCTGGCACGTCAGCGAATAAGAAATCGCCAGAACCACGGACAAGCAACCCAGAGTCAGTCACCTACCACTACCACTAATACATTACCTTCTCGTTTATACATCGCATGCTTTTGTGACACATATCACTAAATAAAAAGTATTTTTGCAGCTACTGTCTCTTCATGCTTTATAAATTTACTTTGAACTTTTGTTTATATCCAACCCCGGCCCCCACTTAATACTTGCATTAGCCTACTGCAAACTTTGGCGTGACTTCTTGTTTGCAGTGCCTTCTGCAGGTTGTCATGCTACAACGTAGGTGCTTTCGCAAAAGCTTTCTTATGACAGACTGTAACATTATGATTACTTTAACAATTATTTAAGGGAATGCTTCGGTAATAACTACCCGAGAAATTGTTTTGTTCATATTTTTATTCGAATTTAATAGATTTAAATTAACATAATTTCATTTAGATGAAAATTCATGTACTCTTCTATTTTCTTCCAATATGTATTGTTCGTAAAAGGGAAAATATTCATCATATCAATATTTGTATTTCGTGTCATCATTATCTTACCTATTTTGCGGGGACCAGTAAAAACTGGCATTCACAGTTCTCCGTTTTTTTGTTCAGCGCGATATGATACTCCAGTAGAGGCCAGCATTTGAATTGCTTAGCTATCATATTATAGTGTGTAAAAGCATTTGTTAATTGTGTATTTTTGAACATTGTTGGAATTCGGCACACTTCAGTCACTTGTGGGATGTTGTGCTAGCAATTCTAGTTTGTTGCGGATTGGCTTTTATTCATACCTCAATTCGACTTGGTCGGATTTTGTTGGATACCCTCACTCCACTATACAGAGCCGTCCTCCATCTAAAGGTGAGATCGCTAATAGTTTTCTTTATTTTAGTAGAGCGGTTTGATATTCCTTTTAGGCTCTCTTTGTTTTACTTCTTTAACGAGATTATACCTGTTCATTATCGTCGAGGACGTGCAACACGCAGCCCCATATTTCGGGACGTCTGCATTGCATTGGGACTTACCCGTATTACTTCATCTAGAACGTCGGAAACGGCCCTGTGGTATTTTGAGGACCATCCTAGGAACATATACTTACCTTCAAGTTGTACTTACCGCCTACACATCGTTCCACTGACGTCACGGGAGCATCAGTTCTATCGAGAGTACTTCAGGCTAAGTACTTACCCTCATACTTACGTTTAACTAACTATTTACTCGTGTTTTATTATTATTACGTTTTATTGCGGCATTGGTATATTTTCTTGTAAATTAATATAATTCGCTAGATTTCGTTAGACACAATAACTGGTGATAAACAGGCGATTACCTCGATGATTTTACTAATCAAATCATTTAGATTTACGAATTGTACCGCATATTGTAGCCATAGGATACACAAGTACGTACTTTGTCAGGGTTAGTTAGTAGTCACACTGTATGTAAAACGTAGATCATTAAATTAACGAACGTATTCCCGATTTTAGCGTTTTCTTTTCATATTTCACTATTTTTAAAGTACAATTTCGCGTTACGTATGTTTATTACTCTCCACTAAGTTACCAGTGTCTGAGATTATCATCCCTCAGGCACTATAAATACTTTGTAACGGTGATCCCTTGAGGTGTCATACTCGCAATTTAGTTAGAGTTTGTATAAAATTTATTTGAAAAGAGCATACACTATGGTTTAGTCTTTTGATACCGTTACAAGACTGTTATGACGATCTCCTCTAAACTCAACGCAGGGCAATGGTAGCGTGATAGTTTACTCATAACTTATAATTTTCAGAATTATGTAATAAACGGTAGGTATTTTTAACTTTTTAAGAAATTTAAAGGAGGAAGTGATATTTCTAATTTTATTACTTTCATTTGCCCCTTTAAATAGATGTTGAATTTGTGACGTTTTCTCATTCAAAGAATTATAAGCGTAAAATGCACAATAACATATAAAGGGGTAAAACTTTCGAAGAAAACAAAAATAGCCTTGAAAAACGACAAGAGCGCGAAAACTACGACACCATGCTAAATGCACTAGTGGGATTTGGGAGGGGATTTTAGGTGGAAATGTTTATTATTACAAAATAAATTGAGAAAAATGTTTTCAATGACTTGATAGCTTAACTCTTGACATGCGAATCAATACCCTTCACTGTATCATAAATAGGATTAATTCGGTGCCATAGGTATTATTTTGAAATTCTGGATTCAATTACGTACTCTGCCTGTTCATACAACTACGATTAAGTGTTTCCTACACGACACTAACAAATTTGCGTCTGCAACCAGCAGAGGTCATTTTGACGGGAATTGCCATATCTTGGACCAAATAACCAATTTTTCACAAATGGTCGTCTTGGTAGGTTGATACAAAATTAAGCGCCGGAAACGCATGTTCTTGTAAAGGGTAAGATTAGGCAGGATGTTAGATTCGATGGGTCATTGCTTTTACATTTTAACATTGAGACATCAGCACTCTAGCACACATTCGCACAGGTTTGCTGTATACAACTATCGAGTCAGTTCAGCATGAGTTCCGTCACAGATCTATCTTAATCGAAATAACTGTCCTTGTGCTTGACATAAGACACCATCTACCGTTAGGTAAACATCCTTTGAACACGATCGTCAATAATGAAAATAAACCGACCGGCTCCGAACGTAGGGATACGCTTAGGACAAGAGCCCAAGATGCGAAACCAAGCTGGCCCAGTGGCATGAAAGCGCGATGACATTATGCCGACGCACGTCGTGTAATACGTTTTAACAGATTTTTTATTAGCAGTTTGTGAGCTGACTCTCAGTTCTCTATGCAAGCGGTTTTATCATTGTGAAAAGTATTACTTATTGTTCAATCCATTTTGAGCTTTATTTTAGTCAAAAGTCCTAATATTTTGCATAGCTCACAGCCCCTGTATTTTTGTGACATGACTTGATCTCGTCAACCCGCAGAGACCGGTTACATTGGGTCCATTAATTATGAAATACGAGGCATGTTTTTTAAGTAAGTACCGTTTTGCGATTCCGCCGCCGCAGCGCTACGGTCGGCGTTCCGCGCATGCGCGCTGGTTACCTACATCTCTTGTCTACGCACTGACGCCATTACAGTTTGATTCTTCATTGTATACGTTGTTTACTGAGTGTTAAAGATGACTCCGACAATCGTGAGTCCCGCCGATTGTGAAATACGGGCTGTTATACGATTTCTTAGTGCTAAAGGCGTAAACCGATCGATATTCATCGTGAGATCTGTGAAGTTTACGGACAAAAGAAAGTGAACGAGAAGGTGAGAGAAAACAGACGCTTTACAATTTCATCATTGTGCGACTGCTTTCCTCAATATTCTCGGAGTGTTTTGTATCGCATTGTGACCGAGAACTTGAATTACCGGAAATTGTGTTCACGTTGGTTCCGAAAATGTTGACGGATTTGCACAAAACCCAACGCAGTGCATTGATTTTCCTTGAGCGGTATCACAATGAAGGTGAAGATTTTTTAGACCAAATTGTTACTGGTGACGAAACATGGGTGGCCTACGTCACACCAGAATCGAAACAACAATCCATGGAATGGCGACATTCATTATCACCCAAAAAAGTGAAGTTTAAGCAAACAATTTCTGCCCGGAAAATCATGTGCACAGTTTTTTGGGACAGAAAAGGAGTATTGCTAGTGGAGTTTCTGCCTCGTAAAGACATTGAACAATCTGCGTCGTGCAATCCAGAACAAAAGACGTGGCAAGTTGAGTAAGGGTATCGTTTTGCTGCATGACAATGCCCGTCCACATGTGGATAATCGGACCAAAGATCTCATCAAATCTTTTAAATGGGAAACTCTAGATCATCCATACAGCCCTGATTTGGCGCCCAGCGACTACCATTTGTTCCTGCACTTGAAGAAACACCTGGATGGTCAGCGTCTTCAACACGATAACGAAGTCGAAACATTTGTGATACAGTGGTTAACAAGTCAGGCGGCAGAATTTTATGAGGAGGGTATTCAAAAACTGGTGCCACGTTATGACAAGTGCCTCAATATTCACGGAAATTATGTAGAAAAGTAGACTAAGGTACAGGCTTTCATGTAAGATAAAATTATTGCGATATCTTTGCACGTCTTTTTTTAATTCCAAAACGGTACTTACTTAAAAAACATGCCTCTTATATAGTCGTAGCAAAAAAATAGCGTTCAAATAAGGACAAAGCTTTTCATTCGAATTAAATCTTAACTCAATTCGGTACGGAAGGGTCTTTAGCAAAAAATGTCACCAAGCGCTTTTGCGTGCTGTCACCTAGAGGTCTAAATTAAATAAGCTATAGGTTTTTAAAACGTTATTTAAGATTGAGATTTTCCTACTTCCGTTTGCTTCTGTATATTATGTTTGCTCATTCTTATAATTTTATTTTTGTTTCACATTTCTACACTTAATTCTTCTTTCCAGTAACAAGCTTTGAAGTTCTAAGTTATTCGTCGAATCAGAAATCTCCAGATACAAATAGTGTTGGTTATACTAAATCTGATATGATACTTTGAATAGCACAGTTGAACTCCAGAATATCGCTGACGTTATTTTGGAAACACAGCGTTCCAATATTAAAACAAGATTGCCTCCTAAATTGGTTTTCAGTTCAGAGGTCTTGCTGAGATATGCCAAACTTCGTTAAATAAAAAATACTAGCGATAAGGCATTTTCTTCAATTTATAATGTTTTCAAAAATTTTAAGCCATGTTGCAACCTCATTAACATTAAGAATTGTACATAGTTGTATAAAAATAATATCGGTAGGTCAATTCTGAACCAACTCCAGCGTTTTCCTAGTAGGTTATCAAAAGAATAATTATTTTGCAATTGACAAATCAGCCAAGTGACTTAGTTTTGTGGGAAAGTAGTCGTAATTACAAGCAAGGAGGAAAAAGTAATATATTCATTGTGTATTTTCCTGGTGTAATTTTTCAGCATGTTAATTTAGGCAAACCCCATTATCTTTACTAATACTGCAAAATAGTTGCAAATATCTGTTTTTGACGAGAACGAGAAGCACGCCATAAATTAACGGACATTCGATATTGATTGACAGTCATCGCAGTAAACATCATTTCTAATAACTTAACAGTAATGCATAACTTTAATTATCCGCGCTGCATTTCTCTAATACATAAAATAATCTCATTAAATTGGATTTTAGCTGCTTTGATTAGAAAACACTCAATCACGTTGCCGTGATCAGATTTCGACTTATTTGAACGAACGCGTCTCATTTTGTCTTTAATCCACTCCTCGGATACTAAGACTGAACACCGACTTTGTCAATGGATCACCGCCGTGCAGACCTGGTGGTGACATTACACTGACAGATGGATGGCCCCACATTATAACGCTTTACCATCATTCACTCTCCAGAACAAGTGCATCGTGCTGCCAGGTCAGCGTTTTTTAAGGCAGCTCAGACTTGAGTTAGAGTTCTACCTACTGAAGAACTCTTAAAATGAAACTAAGCGTTGCGTGAGGCAAGTAAATGCATCTGAAAGCAAAATGCGTATGTTTGTCTGTGTAAAGGATAAACGGGGTTTATTAGGTTTAGTTTGCATTTAGTTATTTATTTATTCCCGTCGGATAACTTCTGATTTGTGTTACTTAAATACATGCGTAATTGTGTGCATTTCCTTATAAATCTTAAAGCCACTTTACACGTAAAGTAAATTTTGTAGGTAAAACAATTACCGCTTTTGTGTCTAACCAAATTTGCACATTGATAAATTTTGTTCGCGACCTACAAGTGGGCTACTACTATTATTGCTCCACGTCGCTTTGTACTCAGCGAAATATAATCAAATTGGTATGAATCGTAACCAACTGCTTAAGCCTTTTTCATTAGATATTGATTTGTTTCAATTGTTTGTACGTTTACTTATTACATCGGCCTGACTGTGTTGGTTGGCAAGCAGATATCTTCTGATGACTGAAAAAACATCGAAACTCAAGGGTCATGGGTTCCGACTTGTCAATCAAAACAGACGCTCTTTTTATTAGGCATTATTGATGGTCTTTTCAATTTAGCCTTGTTGGAGGTTTACTTGTCAGTTTCTAACCATCATTTTATCCTGCTATGCCTGCTTATTTTTGAATACTTAGTTGTTTACAGATAATAAATTAGTTTCCATGAAATAGAACATTAGGTATTATCTATTGATAGCGTGAAACAATAACTGCCTGAATTGAGTTCTTATGAACATGTATATTATTTTTTAATGGGTTTTACAGGCATATGAAGAAATGAAAAGTATTGCCAGCCTTGACAGAGATTTGAACTCGGGCCTTTTGAACACTAGTCAAACGCTCTACCCACTGAGCTACCAAGGCCCTATTCAGAATCGAGGTCAAAGCGGCATATATTCATCAAAGTTATGTAATGCTGCTGAACGCCATCCAGCGCATTTACAGTTGAATCGCTCGTCGCTCGTTATTTGCGAGCTTCGGAGCGCAATTCACTGCGGTGGCCAGATTGTGGCGACCAGCAGCTAATTACAACCACATTATATATTATTATATACAGTGAAAGTTAATTACTGCCTGAATTGAGTTCTTATGAACATGTATATTTTTTTAATGGGTTTTACAGGCATATGAAGAAATGAAAAGTATCTCGGTCAAGGCTGGCAATACTTTTCATTTCTTCATATGCCTGTAAAAATTATTAAAAAAAAAATATACATGTTCATAAGAACTCAAGGCAGTAATTAACTTTCACTGTATATAATAAMATATAATTGGGTTGTAATTAGCTGCTGGTCGCCACAATCTGGCCACCGCAGTGAATTGCGCTCCGAAGCTCGCAAATAACGAGCGACGAGCGATTCATCTGTAAATGCGCTGTATGGCGTTCAGCAGCATTACATAACTTTGATGAATATATGCCGCTTTGACCTCGATTCTGAATAGGGCCTCGGTGGCTCAGTGGGTAGAGCGTTTGACTAGTGTTCAAAAGGCCCGAGTTCAAATCTCGGTCAAGGCTGGCAATACTTTTCATTTCTTCATATGCCTGTAAAACCCATTAAAAATAGTATACATGAAACAATAACGTTTACTAATATAATTAATAAATTATCAAAATAAATTTCTGGTGACTTCGCAATAACAGATAACTGACATTAATTTATCTGTGGTAATTTCAAAAATTTCTAGTATTTCTTACATTTACTGCATGATGTTTCGTAGTGTATAGTACTGTAGAAAATCCCAGGCGCTGTTCATATTATACGTTTATTGTTTCCAAGATGAAGTAAAATAATCTAGAAAGCGAGGATTTATTTATTACCTGAATACGATAATCATTTTGGAAAAAGGATTTTATCTGACCTTTTTGAATTGTTTTTACCATACCAACTAAGTATTGTGTGCTATACTTCGATACACAAAAAGATACCAATAATTATAAATTCAACTGGAATATGACTTGAACGTTTACGCTGTTCTGTTACTACAAAATATTTAACACCTTTCAAATCACGTGATATGGTGGCAAGTCTAGACGTATGCAATATATTTATATATTAATTCATATAGTTATTTAAAGTAATCCTATGTAATAACCATATTTTCCCACACAACTATATTCAAAGAGAAATGTTATCGAGCGAAAATGGGCAATTAACCTGTACAGTCTACATTTCAGACTGCCGTGTTTGATAACTATAATGCTCTGCCGAGTGAAGAGAATCCGCGTGGATGTCATGTTATTGAGAGTAGTAAGTGTCTGATATTCGGTTACTCTCCACATTACCTTGGACAACTCGAGACTCATTTAACCAATATTAGGTAACCCAGAAGTTGGATTGGACTCCACAGCCCCACTGAATGCTTAGTTCATTCTACGGATATACTTCAAATCAAAGATATTTGTTACTCTGCCAGAAAGTCTTTAAGGAAACAACAACGCGGAGCTTCTCTTCATCATACCAGGGCTTTTAACGACTTTTTTATTCAAACATTCAAAGCTTTACAATTAAATGGACTAGTCATGATGAATAGTATTTCGCAACATACATTACGGCAAAATGCATATTTAATTACTAATGTCGCACACAGTAATCAAAATTGAGCTAGTGTGTTGATACTAAATAGAAGTATTGCGGTCACCGTTGTATGAATATATAAAAAATACTTAACTCAAGCTGATTTTCCAGTAAATAAATATATAATGTTACCCGTGTGCCGTCTCATGTTTATTAGTCGTTATAATTATCCTCCCATTCAAACGAAGCAAATTCGCAAGGAAATTAGTAATTGTCGAATAATAATAAATAATATACATTTCAACGCGCTATACGGGTAGTATAATCTCCAGTGAAATGGTATTCTCCAGTCTAACCCGCTCTTAGGAACCAAAGCCAAATCCCCCAACTAGTCCCTTCCATTACTTAGCCAAGAATTGGACTGTACGAAAGTCACACGAAAGTAGTACCCGTTTACGCCGTATAGTGTGCTGGCAAATAAAGCAGACGCCGGATAGGTTCAAACCGTTTTGGCTGTGTCTGCCTCTCTGCTTAATATGTGCAAAATTAGGTTTCGGTGGTATTGGCTGTGTTATTTCTGAGTGTTTATTGTTTTATATTGTTGCTGGCCGATGTCAACGGATTTTTAATATCAACCATTTTAATTGAAACATAACAACCATGCTCAATGGTCTTTATTGACAATGCCTTCTTGCAAAGTGTGTCATGCCTTTTACGACTGTCACTCCATCACAACGTTGCCAAAACAACAACAACAACAACAAAATGTTTAACATTCTTAATTACAAGAATTAGAAAGTAAGTATAAATATATATTACATAACCAAAATATAGTTTCAATAATAAAGATATATACAGATAGGGGCAACTACTAATGACTACAACATTAAGCCATCAGGTTTTCGAACTAATCTGTAATCTATCGAGTTCTATACTCCGCAGGGTGATTAGTGGACGGTGACAATTTAAATGCGGTATCACTAACTGAGGGTTTTAAATGAAATTTGCTCCGTCTATATACATGACTACGATCATCTTTAACAATGTAAGATCTAGGGGTGCTACTTTTATACAGAATTGTTCCTGGCTTTCAAATTTTCTTATCCTTAATCACTATATTTTGTCCCTTGTGAAAATTTACATCCTTTCATAATAAGATTTATATTTATTCAGATTGTTTAGCAACTTAAGTTTAACATTTGTTTGAACTTTCGGTTTTAATATCTCATGCTTTATTGGAATTTTTGTGCGTAAAAGTCTACTCATCAATATTTGCGATGGAGATACTCCAATGTTTGGAATAGGTGTAGTACGATATTCAAGTAACAAATTATGGTAATTTTTACCTATCTTTCTTGATTTAGTTTTTTAGCTGTTTCTATAAGATTCTTTACAAGTTTGTCATGTTTATTGTCAGTTTCTGTGGCTATGAGTATATCATCGAAATATATAATTATATTGTTTTTGTCAATATTGCCAAAATATTATTCGTTTAATTTGATAAAGGCTTCAGGGCTACAAGATAGTCCAAACGGTAATCTTTCGAATTTATAGTACCCGAATGGTGTGCTGAATGTACAGATTTCTGAGGAATTATTATCCAATTAAATATGCCAAAATCCCTTTTTTATATCAAATACTGAATAGTACTTTTTGTTTAGTAATTTACTTCTGATATCATCAAACCTTGGAATCAAATGAAAATCCCGCTGTATTACACTATTCAGTTCAGAAGGATCTAGACATATTCTTATGCTTTTATCAGGCTTTTCTACTAAAACAAGATTACTAGTCCACTCCTTTGGTTGTTCGACTTTACTAATAATTTTAGTTAATACTAGTTTATCAAATTCTGTTTTCAATTTAGTTAATAGTGTTTGTGTTAGTACCCTCACGAATTTTAATCATGTATTTGTCTGTTAATGAACCCATGCCTTCAAAACCCTCTGTAATATTATCTTTAATGAATTATTCTGTATTAATATTCTGATTTTTCATATTAGTAATAACATTGATATCCAATGAACTTTTATTATTTTCGATACTCTTAACTCTTTGTATTAAAATTAATTTTAGTGATGCTTCTAAGCCTAATATTGGTTTTGATTCTGTATCCACTATAAGGAACTCAAAATTTTCTGTGTTTTTACCAGCTGTACATGTTAAACATACCTGAAACATAGGTTTTAGCTTGAACCCCCCATAAGCTTCTAAAACAATATTAGTCGGAAAAAGTTTCTTTCGTAACTGAATTTTTGATAGCAATCTATAGATATTAAATTAACCTGCGACCCTGTATCAATCTTAAAGGATACTACTTTATTTTCTACTGAAATGTTCTCAGTCCACGACGCTCCTACTTCATGAATCTTCTTATTTCTCTCTTCTGAATCTTCTCCTTGGGTAGCTCTCATAATACTGGATACCTCGAACAGCATTTCTGATATGGTGGCGGCTTCATCTGGCTCTGTTACTTCTTGGACTCTTCTTCTTCATTCTCCTTGCTTAAATCTTCTTCCTTTGAATTTGCAACCCACTGCAAAATAATTTGGCTTCCCACAATGTGTGCAGATCTTCCCAAAGGCCGGACAACTCCTTTGTAGGTGACGGGTATTACACTTCTTGCATAAGCACACCTCGGATGGACCAGATTTATTTTTTATTCTATCCACATTATAACATTCTTCATTTATATTTTTAACTTGCACCCTGCTGACCTCAGATGTTCGGCAAATATTGATAGCTTTCATTAAAGTTAGGTTAGGCATTCTCAAAAGTTTTTCTTGCGTCTCCTTATTATTTATTCCAAGAACAATACGATCACGTACCATATTATCCGATTCAACTCCAAATTCGCAGGTAGCTACTAGTTTGTTTAGGTCAGCCACAAATGTATTGAAACCTTCACCATTAGCTTGTTTCCTATTATAAAATACATATCTCTCATAAATAACGTTCTTCTTAGGCTCTAAATATTTTTCGAATGCTTCAATAACTTTGTCAACATCTTTTTTGTCATCATCAGTTATTTTAAACGTATTAAATAATTCCACTGCATCCTCTCCTACCAAGTTAAGCAACATCTTTTCTGATGTGGTTTTTTTATCACCGCTAGCTGTTAGGAATATTTCAAAGCATTGTTTAAACCTTTTCCAATTATTTGTTATGTTATCGTTTAATTCTAGGCTTCTAGGTACTTTGAAACTACTAATTTTGTTCTGTTTAGCAAGCGACCCTCAGCATTCACACGTGCTCAATTTTTTTTCTTTTTAACCGCTTCAATCTCGCTTCTTAAATTAGTTTTTAATTATAAGCAGTACTCATTGTTCTATGAGTTATTTTATAACAACTGTGTTACGCAGCGCCATGTTTTATATTGTTGCTGGCCGATGTTAACGGATTCTTAATATCAACCATTTTAACTGAAACACAACAACCATGCTCAATGCCTTCTTGTAACGTGTGTCATGCCTTTTACTAGAGATGGTAAGCTGATACTGGACCTGTTATATGGTAACAGGTATCAGCAAGCAGTTCTAGGTAACAGGTATTAATTGTCTAAGTACTAGGTTCGGCAGATACTTGTATTGCGCGTTGCTTGCCGGATATGATATCATATATGTTATATTACCTATATACACGAAAGCAACAGTCAGGATCTGTACTACCCGGCTTATTGTTGAGTGGTGGGGATACTTATTATTTTATATCGTCTATGCAAGAGTAGCGCTTAGCGTTCTGATATCTGATACCTGTCTATGTTGGTACGTACCCTATTAGCGTCGTTAGCAGATTATGCAGCTTCTGAACGTTCAGTATAGAACCACACAGATTGAATAAATAATTCGCTATTAGCGAACAAAGTAATGTTTTTAATATTAGCTTAGCTGTGAATTGTATAGTCTAATATTAAATAATGTTGCATATATCAGAATAAACCTTGAAAAAATTTTCAAATTTCTTTCTTATGATATAATAAACAGTAACTAGGTACATATTGTGTTAAGCAAGTATAAAAATAAAATTCAAAACTTTCGGGATGGTGTTTTATTTATTTTGAATAGCGAAGAAACTTGCTCTTGTCAGAACATTAGAGTCATAACGATACCTAATAAAACAACCTAATTTAAAAAATACCGATGCCAGCTATCAAACAAAACCGTTTGCATTTTAGCAGGCGATTGATATTACAACTAATATTTGACATTTATAATTTATTGTAAAAGTTGCAGAGTGGTTTTGGTAGTATACTACGATTTGGCAAATCACCACATTATGTCAGCATACTGCATTTATGTCCAAGCCTCAGTGTCAATCAATCAAAGTACAATGTACTTAAACCGCTTTTCTGTAGCTCAACATTTGTCGGTTATTCTTATTCCTTAGCAGATACGGTTATTTGGTTATTAAAGGAGAATCAGCTCGAAGACTATACCTATTATTTTATAACAGGTATTTAGAACAGGTATTAAGTTCTAACAGTTCCGAAACTACCTGTTATCAAAAATTACTGATTTTCGCCACCTCTACCTTTTACAACTGTCACTCCAACACAACGTTGTCAAACCTAACTCTACAACATTTATAGTATTCGAGAAAATACATATAGCCGACAGTTGTGACGGTAGGGCTGTATTTAGGTTGGTTGGTACGAGAAATATGCAACCTTGTGATATTCTTCATCAAACGAAGGAGGTGTATGGAAACAATGTTATGGATGAGTAATGTTCACATAATTATCGTAACGCGCGGCCCTTGCTTCAGCGTTCGTAACGATCGACGGTTATTCCGAATGCTCGTCAGCATGGGTGCTCTCCCTCCAAAAGTTAAAATTACAAGACCAGCGCTGAATAAACGACTGATTCATAACATTGTCTCCATACGCCTTCTTCAGTTAATTAACAATGTCATAAAATCGCACATTTTTTTTCATTGAGAAACCTAATCATAACTTAACAACATCTCAACTGGCAACGTATTATATTTTCTTGACCATTACAAAACTAACAGAAGCAACAAGTATTTGGGCAGTTTGTTAAGTCAATAGAATTTTCGTAATAAGTTTGCTTAATTTTTAGACTACCTGAACAGGCATAACAAGAAAACAGCATCAGATCACAATAATTGATACGGTCAACTCATAATGTCGAGTAGGATTAGGGCATATACGCCAGTCTACCGACCGAGTTAAAAGTGAATTTGCAAATGACTATTGCTGTGCAAAGCTTCTGGGTAGGTTGTATCTGTAGTGTATTTGGACACGTTTAAAAATTACAGGCACCTAAATAGAATACTGCATAATTGTATTGTATAACATTGAATTATCGCAATGAAAAGTATAATAACCAATAATTCGTAAAAATTATCTATAATTATCATCTAAATTGCAGGCCAACTTGACAACACTGTTCGGAAGCTCGTATAGGCGGCCCTTCAGATCAGGAAATTAACCTTTTTGCAGCTATTAGGAGCGTTGGCGCTTAAAAATTCAAAAAAGGGATCCAGCGTAAGATTGATTAACATTCAGGAAATATTAGATACGAGAGAGGGGCGAGAATTTTATCGTTTATTAAACGATGATATGTGAGATTTAACCAAGGGAATATTAGTCTTCCTCATCTTGGCAGGAATAGGCAGGGGACGGGCCGGAAGTAAATGAATAATGTAAACCCGTAGAGTTTTTTATTCGGTGGAATTACAAGTAGAAAATTCAGCTTTTTCTTACCACACAATCACGTAGTCATTAATATTTAACAGCAAATCATTAGAATATACAGGTGCTTCATATTAATCTTGGGAATATTTTTTGGTTAGACATGCTATGATAGACTACCGCTGTGAGTTAGCAATGTATAWCCCAAACTCATTTGCATTACTGACAGTGATAATTAAACAGCGTCGCAAACCCAGAAGACGCATACAAAGATTTTTTCGGCTTGGCATAAATTGAGCTTAGTTTATTTGTTCAGCACGCGGTAACAGAAGTAGAAAATTGTTAAGTATCGACAAATTTTGTTATCAGGAAAGACCTGCAACTTTGCGATCGCGGTGGGTGACAGACAATTTGTGATAAGGTCATACAGATAAAAAATATTATGTAGAAGACTGCACAAGATTCTGATACACAATTAAAAGTTTATCTCAGCTACAAACGGATACCGATCCATATTGGGTTACATCATAGGTTACCAGTAATAAAGTAACCAGTGGCGTAGCCAAGGGGGGGCAGAGGTCCAATTGTCCCGTCCCCCCCAGGAACTAAATTAATTTGATAATGGAATAGCAGCTTTTTACATTTAACGCTACAAATTTGTTGCAAGCTATTGGTTTGTTGTATAATAAACATTTTAGCAAATTAAATATTAAAATTTAAGTCACACCTCTTCTGTTTTTTTCTTATTTGTACTTAACATTTTTCTTGTGTATGGAGCTTTGCCCCCCCCTCCCCCCCAAGACACCTTTCTGGCTACGCCACTGAAAGTAACAAAAGCTGCAAAACTTCTCATTCACAACATTGTGAATAAAACACGAAACACTGTAAGAACTGTAGTGCATGCTCACGTCAACCTTTATCTTACTTTATTTTAGGACGCAGAATATTGTACCTTAAAAAACTTAAACCTTTCGGAATATGCACCAAATTTCCATGTAGTTCAGACTTAAAAGGAGTTGCTATTATTGCTATTAGTAAATTATTCCTAAACTTCTCGTTTGTCAGATAGTTGCAGTAGTTACACTTCTAGGTTCAGTATGGTTAGAATGCAATTGTAGTTGTGTGGTTTTGTAAACTAACATCATAACCCACATCATTACGTATTTTGTTTAACTATTGTACCTGGCATCAGGGTAGAACTAGGTTTATAATAATCCTGTCCAAGACAAAAAAAAATCCGATTTGCTTCGAAATTCTATTATTAGCTATCTGAGAACGACATACGAGTACTATTTATTTTCATTGTTGATTTTATTGTGAAGCTTTTTCTACATTATTTGCACTTTTAACAAAATTCGTATTACCCGATGGACGGCATGACGATAAAAAATCATGCTTGATGGCATTAAGTTTACGATACTTCACAAAGTCTTTAATTGTCATATACAAAATTTTTATTTCTGGTGTATATGAAGAAACCTAACGGGGGGGGGGAGGGGTTATAACGTAACGGGCACAATCAGAAAGGCGTAGAAAATTGCAAGTATAGTATATATATTAATACAACACAAAAGAGTAAATAAGAAACAAAGCACTTCATTTTATCACAACCCATCACTGTGGAACCTGACATAAAGTATGATCAGTAAAGTCAGATGACTCCTTTTAATAATTTTATTTTTGCAAACCAGTAAACACATTTGAATTAAACCTACATAGTATTTCAATATCAAGTATTATTAACTAATTAATAATGTTTAGTGGCGCATACACACAGCTCCTTCCAATCAAACGAAGCTTTTTGCGAACGTCTTTCATCAACGCCGCACCACTCTCTTGAACCACTTCTTTGCTAATTATTTTAATAATTCTTTTAAACGAATTTAAATTTTTAGCTGGCATTTTTCAAGCAGCGTATTTACGTTTAATAAGCGCCCAAAATTTTTCCACGGGCCTGGGGAACATTAGGAGCGTTGTTATGTTTTTCTATAAAATCGATATTTTTACTTTTTAGAAATTCTACGTTTTGAGTGGCATAGTGGCATGTTGCTAAGTCTGGCCAGAAAAGCAAGTCCTTTCCAGCAATAAAGGGAAGTAGTCGCTTCTTAATGCATTCCCTTCAATAAACGTCTTTATTCACATTCATCAATTGCTTGCCATAGTAAAAACTTCTTGAACAATTTTTTCTTAGGCTTAATCTTCATTTCAAGGGGTATTTCGTTTTTATTACTACAATGATAGAATTTTGTACCTGGGATGTCATTAGGGTTACAGGCGATATAGGTTTCATCATCTATAACGATAATTTTCCCGGATTTCTTGGTTGCTCGTTTTTCTACAATTTTTCGACACGCTGTTTTTGCTCTCAATTTTTGGGCAGCAGTGTAATGAGGAACAATCTTACATTTCCTTGCTTTAATCCCTAATTTGTGAACTTTGAGTTCATGTAAATACGACTGGCATATATTCAATTTAGCAGCAGCCATACGTTCAGACGTCAGTGGATCGAATTTGAAGATATTCTTTATCGAAGCGCATAATATTTGTGTTGTTTTCTTTCGAGGACGTCCAGTAATCTTCTTGTAGTTCATATTTCCCGTTCAGCAAAGTGCATTACAGTTTGGGACTTGTTTCGGTTGGCAACGTTTTCAAAGTAGTGGCATACTCGTCTTGCAAAGTCTTTCCTTGATTTACGTTCCATTTTTTATTCACTGTTGTGCAATGCAACTAAGACGTGTACTAAATAGTTTGACAACTGTCTAATAATTGACATAACAGAGACAGGCGATACGCCTACTAGATTATGAGTAACAAAATTAAAATCGGGTCATCCGACTTTACTGATCACGCTTTATTTAACAAAAAATTATTACATGGTCCGATTGAGATTGAAAATGACGTCGCGGAACACCCTTCATCTTGTTCAAAATCATTACCTTTGCGTCCAATCAAGACCTCCCAATTTCTACGTACATTCTCTTGATGGTTTACAGTTGAATATAATAGTATAATAATAGTAAGCTATTTAAATTGCTATATGTAGGCCACTCGTCGGAATGGATTACTGATCCTAACTGGACGTCCCTCTGGATAATGGGAACCAAAGACGTTCGGTCTTGACGCTCTACGACGAAATAATGACAATCCGTTCCATTTCAAACCAAAAACCCTTGGACTATTCTGGACTCCAGCAACGCTTCCAACGAAGCCGCTCTGTCACCATTTAGTAGACTGCCCCGATTGTACTACCTTCGTCGACCAGCAAACCGAGCTTCACATATCTGTATTGGGCTGTCCTGCGTGCCTATTGTATTATATCATAGACAGTAGAGTTGGTTATGATATATGCTGGCAGCGGTTAAAAGTAATCAGTGAAAGCTGTCTGGAAAACCGGCGGAAGTATAGACAAAGATTCGTGCTGTACCTAAATGCAGTAAATTGTTTTTTTTTTTACTTCCATCAAGCGAAATATATATCCCTCCGGCCAAAGGTCGTCAGGCTACTTTCGCCTTCAGTGCATATAATCTACATAATGTCCATGGTACATAAATAGCTATTTGTATGATTTTTTTTAAATGCAGCTGTAGAAAACTATTTATGATCTTATTGGTAAGGGGGCAACGGAATACGAGCCTATTTTTACCTCACTACGCCAATGTTGAAAACTAGATAAGGTATACGATCGAATACTTTACTAATAAAGTATAAGGTATAATAAATGAATGTGCAGTAGTAAATCGCAGTACGATATCGATACTGTTTTTAATATAATCGCCCGATATCAGCACGCTATGGCGATCTGATTGTCGTTCTTCTTGATATTTCGATACTACCTATGACGTTTACTCAGGTTTTTCTCCTAATCGCCTGCCCCTTTGCGGCATTAGGCGCGCCCCTAAATACATTTTGCTCGTTATTTACGCTAATGTGAATTGAATGCGAAATCCGCACTTTGACACCTGTCTTTACTGCAAGCACTCAGGCGTCATTCTATCCACATTGGCTTGTCCTATATTGATTAAAATTCCATAATTGCTTGGGTGCATGAACGTAACCATAAAAGCGTCAGACTGCGCAGCAATTTTGGCGGAGATGCGGTTACCGATAACAAATTGGTCTGACTGAAAATGATTTATTCCGTTAGTTAGTGCAGTGTTCGCGAAATAAATCAGTATTTATTGACAAATTACGTCTGTACATTCTTGTAAAGCCGATACTTCACAGCAGATAGCGGAAAATTAATACCCTGTCGTAAATTACACCGCATATACGCAGCCAGCCGAGTTTGCGGAATTCTACGTTCTTAAACTGCAGAAGCATGGCGMTGAACAATTTTCACAAACGTGCATTCGCTCTCCATCTAGCAGACTGAGCCAAAGTCGCGGAAAATTACCTAACCAACTTTGTAAAGTTCTGCCGCTACTATAAATACGAAAGCTCAACACAGATGGCAGCGGTGAGAAATCGATACTAGCCGATCTGCAGAGAGTTGTCGTCCTAAGTGTGATGTTGCTTGGCAAGAGGGCGCTACCCTTACTAACTTAACAAGATACTAAGCTTCGCAACTCTGCTGAAAGATGTAAGGCAGCGTACGTGCTCCGAGAGCTGCAAATCCGTAAATCCTTATTTCCTTCTTTCACATAAAGTTAGGCTAACATTATAAATTTTACATTATCAAAGGACGCTACGGTGAAAGGTCGTCCCGTATTCTAAGTTCGAAGCGGAGTTCACGTTAATATGCAGATTCCACGTTTATTCATGAGTTAAGCTGCTGTCGGACTGAAATTTACCCTAATTTATTTGATAATTAAAAGTGCCGCGGCAAAAGGTAAAAACGGAATGTATAATTACAGTTTCATAAGGCGGGCTTTTGAGAGCAGAGTGTCAGGATTATTTATGAATATTCATCCGTCCAACTCATTAGGACCTTTTCTCTCGCCAGTTCTACTAATTTTCCACGCAACAGTGTATTCGTTTACGATTATTTAGTTTCCTACAAATACTTGTTTGTAGGAGTTCGAGCAATTGATGACGAATAATATACAGGGTGCCCATAAATACACCCACAACGAAAAGTAGATTTGGGGGTACAAATAATATGCATGATTTATCGAGAAGAAATTAGATAACAAGTTTTTGGTTTTTGAGTTTAGGGTCTTTAAAATTTGACGAAAAAAATTGTTAGTAGCACGGCAAATAATTCAGGTATGTTAACGAATTTTTGTAGTTGACTGTAATTCATTATTTAGACACATTACCTATTCCGGAAGAAATTGACAAATATCGCAAGCCGAAAGTTGTTTCTTTCACATCCGGCGTACACTTACTTGTAGAACCACAATCTTTACAGACATTTTTTGTAACCTGCGTAACTTCATTCTAAAAGCGCTTTAAGTATCTGAAGTTTTTGTCTGAAATTAACCTTTTCAAAACTTCCGAGGCTTCATATCGACGTCCGATAGTTGGCTGTCAGAAAAAAATAAGCAAACCCTATTTGTGAAACTGACAGTAACATCACCTTGTCTAAATTATGAATATGAATAACTCCACTAGAGATACCGAACAAACGATTCGGTAGCGTCCCTAATTTTGGCTCATAGGTGCCACCCCATGCTGATCGTATGATTTTTAAAAGAAGTTAAGCACACAATGACATAATCTTCTGTTTGCTAAAAATGATGATGCCGTATTGTCAATAGCTATTCTCGCATACACATCTCCTACCTTGGTGTATATAAGGGAATCCAAATCTATGCCGTGTTTTCTGCGTTGGCACTATAGCTGTGTTGAGGAGGCTTTATAAGCTGAAACAGCTGTCCACGGATTGTTTTGATGCCGGCGACATGGCATAGACGTAATTGCTTCCACAAGCCACGGATGGGAAGTATAATTGTATCGCGAAAAAAAAATCAAAATTTTTAATTTTTATTTGCTCGTTCGCTTTAAAATGGTCGAAAAAGCAAAAAAACAAAATTTAAGCAAAAAAAAATTCTTATTATGTGACCGTGTGTCTGGTTTTGTTTGTGGACCCTTATTGCAAATTTTTATTTTTTTATGTTTTTACGTTCTAGTATGTGATTAGTAGTATAACTGCGAGTATTATTCGCCCTTATAAGTTTTCGGTGCAGGAAATTGTTTAGAAAATATTAGCAAAAAAGCGTCACTTAAAGAAAACAGTTTTTCTTTAATATCTCCGAAAATATTTAATATATTCACAAAATGAAAATACCATCAGATAGAAAATAAAATTTCTCACAAAAAGTGTCTTAGAAAATTTATCAAAAATTTGACATTTTCAAAATATTTCAAGAAAACCTATTTTGGACCCTGTTTATACGATTTTCTAAAAAAATTGGTATTATGTAGAAAACGAAATTTTTGATCGGAAAGCACTCATTTAATTTTTTTGTTAAGTGAATAATTTTCGAGTTATTTGGTAAAAAAACCGATTTTAAAAATTTATGTATTTTTGCTAAAATCACGAGCACCGTTTGTGATGTGTAGAGAGAAAAAAATGCTCAAAATCTGATTACTAATCGTATAGTATAAGAAATAAAAATGTAAATGTCGTTTTGACAATTCGATGTAGAAGTATTGATTCAATTTGCAGCGGTTTTTTGTTATTACTATTAAAATCCATAAATTAACGAAGAATGTTGTAAATACCACAATAACAAAAATGTTACCATATTCTTTACTTACCTTTAAATAATTCGTTACCTTGGCTTTGGCAAAATCTGGGTAAAGAGCGACAACCAAGCCACAATTTGTAGTACAGCAAATTTTGCGTTGCAGAATCTGTATTGTGCTTTAGAACTTATTTACAGAACTTTTGCCATAAACCGCCAAAAGAGTATGAATGAAAACATAAAAGATAGATTTTCAGTTTTAAGAAACCTGTAGTGTTTCACTTAGCACGCACGATCGTCGCAAGGAAGAATTTTTTAAGCGGCGCCTTTCATATTATAAATACGTCGGTAAAATTCAGGTGCGAAATAAGAAGTTTAAGAATCCCTATTTATTTACCCAATAGTTTCGTTTCGATACTTTTCTCTATATACGCTGATAACGAAACTGAATCTAAGTAATCTCAAAACTTCTAGTGCTACATATCTTAAACGCCTCAATGATATTCAACCGACTATGATTTGTTAGAACGATTTCCAGCATGATTAAGATTTATATCTACTTATTTACACATCTTGAGATAACTGTAAGGTAATATTAAAAATAACAAACAAAAATTAATTTTGAGACTATACAGGATCCGCCACTTTTTTAGGTACAACCTTAAGTTATTTATGAAATTGTAGGTATTTTTAAACTCTTTAAAAATATAATATTGGGTGTTCAAAAAATTTTTTTTGGTCATTATCATATTTTGCAAATAAAGTTAATTTCTGTAAATATTTTTTAACCTTACCTCGTATAATAAATATTGCTTTATAGTAGGATGCCGCCTTTTATTCTTTTCAATTTGTTTTTTTTTCAATTACCGCGTATGCGTAATTTTTACTTCTTCTTAGTAAAAAAAACAAGAAAAACTATCGCCGCCATTTTTGTTAATAGGGTTGTTCAGAATTTTTTAAGTGTCATTTTAGTAGCTTATTACGGTACAAATTATGCCTACATACCCATCGCTGCACACAAAACCCTAAAATTTGGAGTAACTTTTTAATAAATAAAGTACACAGTTCGTTCTACAGAGAGATAGGCTAGAAAACAAAACCCTCACGCACTAGCCTCATCGCAGGGTTTCGTTTCCTGGCCTCTCTCTCTGTAGTAGTGTAGTGTTTAAAAGTTTCTCCAAATTTTGAGGTTTTATGTGCAGCGATGGGTATGTAGGCATAATTTTTACCATAATAAGCTACTAAAGTAACACTTAAAAATTTGAACAACCCTATTAACAAAAATGGCGGCGACTAGTTTTTCGTGTTTTTCACTAAGAAGGAGTAAAAATTACGCATACATGGTAAAGACACAAATTGAAGAAAATAGAAAGCGGCATCCAACTATAAAGCAATATTTATTATACGGGGTAAGATTAATTTTGTTTACAAAAATTAACTTTATTTGCAAAATATGATAATCTGCAAAAAATTTTTTGGACACCCAGTATTCTATTTTTAAAGAGTTTAAAAAGACCTACAATTTGACATATAACTTAAGGTTGTACCTAAAAAAATAAAGAAAATACGAGCCTGGGGAGTTTTAGGCGGCGGACCTTGTATACAGGGTGATCAATTAAGGCTGGACAGCGGCTGTGTCATGGAAACTAACCGTGCTAGAATTTTGCGGTAAAATTTTTTTGAACAAATGTGACCACATAGATTTCATTTAAAATATTTTGAAGTGCGTAACTTTGCCGCTAGGTGGCGCATTTAATATGACATATCAAAGAATAGTTGCTTTCTCAATAAACTTGCAATACAATGTTGGTATAAAATAAACTCATTGCAATCTATGTTTATGTCTTAATAAATTTTGTTTGAAATTTTTTTTTGTAGTTGCTATGGCAACGACTTTTTTGTTGGTTGTTATAGCTCATTAATCAAGAAAGATAAATTTGAAAACCGGAGGTCGATATCTTTTTCAGTTTCTTGGTTATGGTAAAAAAACTTCAAATTCGTCGTTTGGTTCAGCTATTTTTTTAATTGAAATAAAATTAGGTTATATTAAAGAAAGATCACGCGTTTACGCACAAATAACGACTTTCTCTGGTGTTTCCAATATAAAAAAATATAATACCAAATTCTTACTGACACTAGCTGACGGTTAGGTACTGAATTTATAAAGATAGCTAATTGAGTACGGCGACCAAGAGTTTTTCTTGTTTTTCATTAACAAGTAGTAAAAAAGAGGCATACATGATAATGACACAAATGAAAGAAGACAGAAATCGGCATCCAGCAAGTATAAAGTAGTATTTATTATACGAGATAAGATAAAAAAACAATAAAAAAACACTTTATTTGTAAAATATCATCTGCAAATATTTTTTGGATACTCATTATGCCATTTTTAAAGAGTTAAAAAAGACCTGCAATTTGACATTTCGCTTAAGGCTATAACTGAAAAATAAAGAAAATATGAGTCTGGGGAGCTTTAGGTCTGCCGCTGCTGGCAATTGACCGTCTAACCTAACCTAAGTCGTAATTTATGACTAAAAGTTTTTTTTAATGTAACCTCATTTTATTCCAATGAAAAACATAGCTGAACACAAAGACGAATTAGCAGTTTTTTTACTATAACCAACAAACAAAGAAAGATATCGGCTTCCAGTTTTCAAATTTATCTTGCTTTAATAATGAGCTATAACAGCTAGTAAAAAGGCTATAGGGTTGCATTTGATTTTTTAAAGATATTTGAACCAATATAAAAATTTTATAACAAGTGCCCCCTATTGTCAAACAGTTGCAATAAATTATAAGTTATTTATGATTGTATTGAAACGCATAAAATTCACTTCAAAACTAGCCATCACTCGTCAAATGTGGTTGAACCATACTTGAGTTATGCCATTTTGAAGATTTGAAACTTCTATCCCTCCTATCGTCGTCGTCATAGCAACTAGAAAAAATTGTTCGAACAAAATTTATTAAGAAATAAACATAGATTGCAATGAGTTTATTTTAGACCAACATTGCATTGCAACTTTTTGGAGAAAGAAACGATTCTTTGATATGTCATTAAATGCGCCACCTAGCGGCAAAGTTACGTACTTCAAAATATTTCAAATGAAATCTGGATGGCCACATTTTTTCAAAAAATTCTTTCGGAAGATTCTAGCACGATTAGTTCCCAAAATACAGCCGCTGTCCAGCCTTAATTGATCGCCCTGTATAAAAAATAATCATACTAAACATTAAATTAAATAGTATCAGGTAGTTTCTCGGTTATATGTAGTATGCATGATATTTTGGCAATAACTTTATAATTAGAAAACCTCCGGCTTTTCGAATACTTGTTTCTAATAATGGCCTTTATTTGTTTCTATAAATCAAGAACAGATTTTGATATTTAAAGATATCAACTCTGAAGTTCTCTACGATGTATTTTAATCTTGTTGAAAATGATCTAACGTGAGGGCTAACTATTTGATTAAGCAGATGTTTAAAAGATATAGCCTCCAGAATCTTCGAGACTATTTAGCTTTACAGTTTCAGTCAACAACACTGTTTTTGCTTTCTGTGTAATTGAAACTTATCAAACATTTAAATTAACTTTTTCATTTATTTTACATTAAACGGCATTTCTGAATTTCCTTAGGTAAGTGCGCTTAAAATTGTTTCAACAACAGACGAAAAACACAAAATCGCGTGGGATACGCCTAAGCCCTAAGCAATCGAAATTTGACAGTATTAAACGTCCAGCTTATTATTATACTGCATAAATGTGCTTAGTCTGTACAGAAGCGAATCAGTTTGGAAAATATTAGGCACCTGTACCCTATTACTATCGCTAATAGGCAATAGTTTGACTAAACGCCAATCTTCGGTTTTAATTCGAATCTAATTTCATGCCTCACCCAATTTGAGTGTCAGAGATGAATTGTGATGATTTTTCTGTTGGCACAGGCTAGTTATATTGAATTATTTAGGCTTAAATTATGCATAAATCTGAATATTGAAAATATGCTGAATCCGTTTCCTTATTTTTTAGCGGGTCGATAAACAAGAACGCACACAAAACTTTACATCAGCAGAATACGAAGCACTGATTTGAAAACCAGTATACCTCCTCCGTTAACTGAAGTAAGCGATTTATTTCCGCATTTTGCGCCCAGGTGATTCCGTCGTCGAACTCCAGTTTCCGATAGACGTAGCCTTTGTTTTCCCAATCCGAATGAAACGACCCTTTCCATTCTACAAAAGTTTCCCACCGAGTTTTAAATTAATTAACATTCTTGTTGTTACATCTAACGTAGTGGAACGAAAACTTGCACGGAGCATCCACCAGCAGTAGGTATGTACACTTTGCCGCTCGAACTTTATTCCGCTTATCAAAACAAGTGAAGTTATTCCTAAAATAAAACTCACAAACCAAATTCCGTACGCTACATTTACCACAAAGAAATATTTAGCGAGCGCGACTTCTGCTCCTTTTGTAAATTAATGAAATTGCTACTCGGCATAATGTAATTCGCTGGAAATACCTTCATTTGTGTAAGTTAAAGGAAATCAAAATGCTCCAGGAAGATGGCTTTGTATTTGTTCATTTCATGGAGCGGGAGAGTAATGCTCGTTAAATAATATTGCATGCTTACATAAAGTGAATTTGAGACTTCCAAATAAGATTAAGGAACCCATTTATAGTCAATTTTCTCATTTACTAGTTTAGTAAATTACTTTTACATAAATTTTAACTAAGCTCAGAAGCGTTGGCAGCTATTTCTGTTTCGATGAACTATTCCTGAGACGGAAAATGGCAAGTCACTTATAACCAGAAGCTTAACTGAATCTTTTGATGAACACGGTTTTTTTTATCGAATATTAAAGTAAAGAAATCCCAACAAAAAACTGTTTTACAATCGACGATGCTTTTCGGGAGATACGCACCTGCAAAGTACTAATTAAGGGACTAACCTACAAACTGTACAATCTGCTTTAATTTGTCCATATTAATGTGTACAATCTCCCTCCTCGGATATCACAACAAACTACAATTTCCAAGAGATTTTTTATATTACATTATTGTGTTGTCCACTATGCAATGAAGTGCTTTGGTGATTTGTTAATTCCTCAAGATAATAATGGAAATTTATTCCAGAATAAACAAGGTCTAGAGGAGTAGGCGAAATCTAGAAGGTTGAAAAAAATGACACAAAGTGTGTTAAGGAATTAAGGTAAACTCTAAGGATGCCTTGTATACAGTGTGAGTATACGTCCCTTTTAAGTATAGTGCATATTGTGTACCTGTTTAACCAACTTGTGGACATAAATTGTCTGTGATTCAGTGCACCTTTCTCACAGTGCTCGATGTATGTTATAAAGTCATAGGAAGAATATTTCAAGACTATAATCCTTTGAAGTATTGCAAAACTGACTTTTTACATCCCTGAGACGAGAATGGTAATTGAAAATGCTCCCGTGTAATATACACTGCTTGCTGAAAAGGCTTGAGCGTAATTTACACGTTTATTATTTATTTATTTATTTTAAAACGATTGTTGCATTACCAAAAGCGTTGGCGAATCATACTACGGGCTGAGAAAATCCAATAATGTTTGTATAATGATTGTAAAACTTGTGGTCCAGCCTGGCAGTATTTCTTATGGCAATAATTAACAAGGAAGCTTACAAACGGCTCGGATTTAGGTAATAGGAATGCTTTTGATCGAACTGAATATTTGCATTTACTAGCCGACCACCTATTCTAATTATTTTATTGTGTATGAATGGATGTAATTTTCTCAATTAAGAATTAGATATAATTGTTGATTTTTCCTACGAAAAGTAGAAATCTGAAAAATGTTTCTGCTGTACTGCTCGAATTAGATATGTTTCACCAACACATAAATCAACATTGCGTTTAGTTGCAGTATAGATAAATAACCTGGATAACGTATACAAAAAAAAATCATTAAAATAGGTCCAGCCGTTTAGGAGGATATAGATAAATAACCTAGATATCGAGTGCAGCGCCATCTGCCGGACCGATTTGTGAATAAAAACCATTCAGGGCGCCACCCAAACGCATAAAAAAAAAAACACTCAAATAGGTCRAGCCGTTTAGGAGGATATAGGTAAATAACCTAGATGCCAACTGCAGCGCCATCTGCCGGGCTGATTTGTGAATCTAAACCATACACGGCGCCACCCAAACGTATACAAAAAAAATCATTCAAACCGGTCCAGCCGTTTAGGAGAAATTCAGTGACATACAAACGTACAGTAGAATTATATGTATATATAAAGAAGATATTAAATTATATTATTTTTCTAAACATATTTTAATACCACTATTTAAACTTTTCTTATATCTACAGTTCTTTAAATTGTTTACATTATTTAATTGTTTCTCCAAAATTTTAAATTTTCATCTTTTGTCATAAGTTGTTATTGTTTATCTGCGTGCAGCTCATAGAGTTAAGTGAAAGACCAATGCTGAACAAAATTAATTTGTGAACACTGAACTTCGCTATTGGCATGTTTTACTTGTTGTTATCTATTATACATTTATTATTTTTGTCATTAAAGACTATTATTATTATAATTTTACTCTTATTATTATTTATTATTACATATTATTATTATTATTATTATTATTAAAATCTAACTAGTGGTGCTTATAAGCCTCGAGACATTATACTGTCCGTGTATATTGAATATGAATACTCGTATATGTGTATAGGTAAAAACAACAGTTCATAAATGTTCACAACTCGTGTTCGCATAACGAAGCTAAGCAATAAAATTACCCGTTTTTTTCTATGCCTTATGAAGCTATACCAAAATATAAGTGGTCTGCGGAACCTCATGCAAACCAGACGTCGCAAAACATGGAGTTGGAGACAAACAACACGTAACAGAATAGGCAATTTCAGTCTGGCTTAGGCTTCCATATTTCGCACGTAACGTTGCACATTTATGAATTATGGTGGAGGTCGCCACGTCCCAACTATATTTTATTTGTTATCGGTTTCAAGTTCGTGACCGCTTTCCCAAATGTCCGTTTGCGGTTTTCATCGAATAACACATACTTTTCATATATTTAAATCCCCTGCGATGTCCGTAAATTGCCTTTGGAATTGCGGCTGACGAGAAACATCCCAAGACATTAAGTTTTTAATGGTTTCACGCGATTTTATCAAATACTACGTGACGACTGAAATTATAGCACTGCCGTAGCAACACGAAATCGATCATCTAGTTAAGTAGGCACACATTAACGAACCGGTTTAAGGTTTTGCCCTATAAGTTAAAGGTATTTCGTCTAATTATAGTTATGCTAATTTTGTGGAAACGCTTATAATAAACAGATTGTTCATATCGAAAAATACGTAAGATAATGAGCAGAAGCATTAAGTGTTGTACAGTCGTGTGGTTTTTTTTTTAAATGCTGTAGAGCAAAGTCATTATTGAAGTGTTTTGACATATACGAAGATGCTCTTAATAAACTGAGCACAAGACGAATTTAGGGATTTGTCCTAATAACAATAAAAGCTGGTATTCAGCAGAAGAAGAACTGGTCCCGCCAAACGTTAACCGTTATTTGTTAGAATCAATCTTCAATTGTTAGTTAAAATGCAATAACGCAAACTTGCTGATAAGACATATTATAGTGTTTTTTAATAACCACCATGCCTACCATCACAATGAGAAGTTTCTCAAACCCGTCATCATTTAGCTGTACGCGGTATAAGGAAGCATTAATATTAACTTCAGAGTTACTTCTTATATCAAGAAATAACGTCAGTGGTATGAGTCTGACTTGAGCAACACAAAACATTTGGTATACCCTGCATCCTCTGCAATCACCTTTATCAATGACCTGAAGTAATTTATAAGTTATGTAATCAAAGCAATAACAAATAGCTCCTACTACTACTACTACCCACGCCCAAACATTCGACCCAGGCGTTGAATACTTAGTCTCTACTATTTCCGATTTACTAAAGCCACATAAGCCTCTTTCCCGTAGTCAAAAGCCCATTTCAAAGCAGCATTTGATCCCACACTAGAAGCGTCTGTTTGCACTAGAAATTCTAGGAAATTACCTGGGTATGTAGGCATTGCAGCTGTTTTTAAACAATATCCCTCAAAGCTATACCATATTATTGAAACTAAAACGAGCGCTTATCTAAATAAAATGTCGCAAAGCTTTGAATAACCTACGATATTAAGACACAATGGCTATAAACCTTCTTACGTCCCAAACATTCATATAATATATGATTATAAGAACTTTGATTATCACCTGAATAATGATTTACAGATAGGTTATCGGGATTGCAGGCATAGATTTGAATTAAAAAGTAACTCGCTGCGGTCGGGACTCGAACCCAAATCGCCTGAACGGGCCTCAGAAATGCTCACATTGCACCACCGCACCGGAGCATTTGAGTTCGAGCCCATACCCAGCGAGTATTATATGATTTAACAAAAACTCAATGTATGCCTGCAATCCCGATAATCTATCTTTAAATAATATATGATCTTACCTGTTTCTTAGTTCAGCGCATTTTAATATACCACATTCCTAAGACCCTTTAATTATTAAGTTAGAACAAAGCCACATTTGTCGCTATTTACTGTAAACACTGCAACCGTAAGACTCTGTATGTTCTGGCAGCTCTGAAAGCTGTACCTAGTAACAGAAAAACCATGATGGCTATAATTGTGGACCTAAATCGTGAACTATGGAACCTTGAAGTGCAGCCAGATTATTATGCATCTCAAAGGGCATAGTACAAAACTGAAGAAGACCCTGACCAGAACCAGCAAATGCATTTTTATTGCTTCCATCCTAGAGAAACTGTCAGTAAAAACTTGTAACTTCTAGGTAGGTAGCGTATAAGTTTCTAAAGTAATAACCGCATTGACCTTGTGTTCCAAGTATGCCGGTGAATGGGCTGTCTGATTTCAGTTTTTAAAGAAATTAATAAACTATCGATGTATTCCTGAGTGTAGTGGTATTGGAGCCTTGATAAAGAAGTAAACGACTTTGAAACGTTGGCAAGGATACATACATGTCATTTAACGTCCCCATCCCAATATTAACCTATATACTACATACAATTTAAAACTGGGACGAAAAACAGCATAACCAAAATTATATTACACGAGGGATTTTGTTCCCATAAACCTTCAAAAACAATACCCTCCTGAAGCTTGCTTGTACTCCGCTGTAATATTGTGCCATTTTACTAAAAATGGAGCAGTGGACAGTAGAACACCACATGCTTGCATACGACACGCATATCCCAAATGGCAAATCAGTGATATCTACACAGCGGCTTTTCCGCACTCACTTTAATATTGGTCGATCGGGAGCTGTTCCGTCCCGTAACACCATCATAAGATGGGTGAATAATTTGAGATCAACTGGCAGTATAATGGTCACATGGTCCAAATGTACCGTAAGAACCCCTGAAAACATAAAGCGAGTAAGAAATGCGCTAATCAGAAGRCCATCGCYATACGCTCGAAGCATGCAATTGAGTTGAACATGAATCGGGAATCAGTTAGAACAATCTTGTATAAAGATTTAAAATTCCACCCCTACAAGTTACAGCTTGTTCAGCAATTATAGGAATAAGATTTCGAWCTCGTGAAGATTTTGCTACGAGAATGCAAGTGATTCTGGAAGATAATTTAAGTATGCACCTCCTAATGAGTGACGAAGCTAATTTTCATTTAGATGGAGCAGTCAACAAACAGAACTTCAGGTACTAGGCACCTCGAAATATCCATGAACGACCACTTCATTCTGAAAAAGTCACTGTGTGGTGTGCCATTGGACTTACCTGCATTATTGGTCCCCACTTTTTTGAAGAGGCCGGGCGTACAGTCACCATCAATTCTAACCGCTACGTTCCCATGATCCAAAATTTTTTATGCCAGAACTACGATGAAAACGCATAAATCCAAGGAATGTGTGGTTTCAGCAAGATGGTGCCACGGCACATACTCCCAACGCATCAATGAATGTTGTACGCAACATGTTCCCAGAAAAACTCATTTCGCGTTTTAGGGATGTGCCCTGCCCCCAAGGTCTCCAGACCTGTCAACATGTGATTTTTTTCTGTGGGGGTATTTAAAGAGCCGAGTGTATGTTCACAAGCCCCGTAGTTTGGCCGACTTGAAAAATGCCATTCGTCAGGAATTCTTAACCATTGGTCAGGTGTTATTGGAGCGTGTTATGGACGACTTCAAGGGGGGTCGAAAATTGCATCCGACGCGACGGACACATCTTGACGATATTATCTCCCATACTTAATATTAATCGTAAATGGCTTTCTATAACTTCCATTTTTATTTTAATAAAATTGTATTATCTTGTAATTTTCTTGTGTAGCACTTATTTTAAATTCGTTCGGTTCCCGATTGTCACCCTGCATAAGTTTGTCAAGACAATTAAATGCAAAGAAGCAACAGTTTTTAATTGGCTATTACTACCCTWCAATRCTTTTAAGTAAGWAATTAGGATGACAATGCCATCTGTCAGCATTACACTGACATGATGACAAAGCCACCTAGCTGCCTTAACGGTCACTACTTCCTAAAGGAAGTGATCTGTAGCCTGACAAATTGGCATGCAACTGCATACTTCAATTTGACAGCAGGTCCCCACGGCACTTTTTGCTAGCGGGCAAGAACCGACATACATTAAAATGAATGTCTATGCTGTGCTGTCTACACCTCAACCAACTGCAGATAGATCTATTTCGCTTCCATTACAGCTCAGCAGTGCAGTTTAGGTCTAGTGTAGACAGCACGGCATAGAACTGGTTTTGCTTATATACCAAAGCAATGGTATGATGTAAGTAAGAAATTAGGATGGCAATGTCATCTGCCAGCATTACACTGACATGGTGACAAAGCCACCTAGCTGCCTTAACGGGTACTACTTCCTAAAGGAAGTGACCTGTAGCCTGACAAATTGGCATGCAACTGCATACTTCAGTTTGATAGCAGGTCCCCACGGCACTTTTTGCTAGCGGACAAGAGCCGACATACATTAAAATTCATGTCTATGCTGTGCTGCCTACACCTCAACCAACTGCAGATAGATCTATTTCGCTGTCATGTTGGTTCTTGCCCGCTAGCAAAAAGTGCCGTGGGGACCTGCTGTTAAATTGAAGTATGCAGTTGCATGCTAATTTGTCAGGCAAGGTTCAGGTCACTTCCTTTAGGAAGTAGTACCCGTTAAGGCAGCTAGGAGGCTTTGTCATCATGTCAGTGTAATGCTGACAGGTGGCATTGCCATCCTAGTTTCTTACTTACATCATACCATTGCTTTGGTATATAAGCAAAACCAGTTCTATGCCGTGCTGTCTACACTAGACCTAAACTGCACTGATGAGCTGAAATGACAGCGAAATAGATCTATCTGCAGTTGGTTGAGGTGTAGACAGCACAGCATAGACATGTATTTAAATTATTTTGTTAATATTCGTATGTTTTAGACGGTAGACTAATAAACAGCGCCTCTTAGCAGCTAAAATGGTATCATTTTAAACCAAACTGATGACCGTTAATGTATTATTAGGCTTTATAGCCATTTTCGTTTGGTAGCATTTTGTTTTATCATTAATTATTACAGATAGTGGAAAAACAGATTAAAATGAAGAGTTTTATTACGCATGAGTACTTTTATCATGTTTTTTTCCTCTTATTATAGACTGTCCTCGATTAGCGAGCCCCCATGAGTGGGAGTGATCACAGCTATTTATAGCGACTTACTCAAAACGCTTTCAGAGCAAAACACTGTCACCTAATAAGCGTTTTGTGCTTGATTAGTACAGCAATTAACATGAACGCTTAATAACAGTCGCAGTGACACTACTAAGCGGCTTCCTTAGGCATTTCAGTAGCGACAACTGTTATCCAAAACACATTTCTAGCACCTCGTCCCAGCTTTGAGGTCGGCTTGCCTTTGTTGAACAATTGCGCATACAAACCCACCAAGGAGTCGTATTAAGCGAGGCAATAAAATGAGCAAGAGCAAGCGGGATGTGTAAAAGAGGCAGACAACACAATAGGAGCGCAGTCATGTGTCAAAGTGGTGTTCAGAATGAATTATTATTCAAATCCTTGTGCAGACTAATTGCAGTAAACAAGAACGGGCAGCAAAGACCCGAGAAGCACCAGACAATGCTGAAAGTCTTGCAAGAATAAATTACATAGAAACTTGTACCAGTCTCTCCCCGAATACTAAATCTCGGTTTGTATAAACATATTACACACAATCAGATGCGGATTTCGTTACATGCTACTGACTTTATAACGACGCGAGGCAAACAAAACGGAGATCCGTGCCATTAGCATTCAGGATTCCGGGCGAAGATCTGGATCTCCAACTTTATTGAAACTAAAACAAAGCCCGTAGATTGCCAGTAATTAGGTTAAAGGTTATGTTTTAACCTCGACTGCTCCGAGATGTATTACGCCGGCAATAGAGCTTTCCTTATCGCGCCAATTATTTGCTACTGGCATTCTTACGCGTTCGAACTTGTGAGAAGGGCAAATTTAACCGTACTAAATGCTCCCCATTAAATCAGGCATAGTTGAGGTATACAAATAAATCAACGATATTTAGCACAAACAGCTGGTAAAGGCTTATGTAGAAAGAATAGGATTCATTTGATATGACCCAGATAAAAATTAATCTAATCGTTATTATAAGGTGCTGATCAAATTCCAATTTTTGGAGTGGGACCTTTCGTTAAAATTTAAGAATTTTAAATATACAGTAGGTAGCATTGCGTTGTTATTGTTAAATAAAATAACGTTAAATGGATTTTATAAAGAGCTTGCGTGCGACTTTTATGTACTACGTGAGTAGGGTTGCCAGGTCTGCTATTTTCAATATGAGTCTCCTATATTTTTACACAATCTCATATTAAGCAGTTTAATATGAGACAATTCACATATATTTTGAAATTCAATTGTTTCTGTTTAAAATTTTGCGCCAGTACGATCCAGCGCGCTATGAATTGGCAGCGCTGTATTCAACGTGACAACGTGATATGTACAAGTATTGTACATTGCATAATATTAAAATTTGTAATTGACAGTTACTACCTATATGGTTTATGTTCTTTGTTGTTCTTCTTTGAATCTATTTGGTTGTTCCTATTTGTAATAAGAGTTTGTAAATATGTTGTTTAATAAATATATAACATACATATTAAACAATCACGTATATTTTTGCTGTGTCCTATATATTTTCAGCTGGGCTGTCCTATTTTACTGATAAATTAACCTGGCGACACTATACGTGCGTATTGTACGTGAGCATGATAGGTACATGTCAAGTTAATACAGCTGAATGATAGAATGTGGACAGTGCAACTATCGTGGACAACGTTGCCATATATATTTTAATACATACTATAGATTCCCCAAACATCCCTCTCCTGTATTTTACAAAAGTGTGATTTCGATATCTAGGTTTTATAAAACGTAAGTTAATATATATTCCACATTGCAACTAAGTAACATTATTGCAAACCATTTATAACCTAATTATAAATGTGATAGTATTGGCAACACTGTGGTAGCCTAGTGCTTCGGGTGCTCGCTCCTACGAACACTACTACTACTAGTAGTGCAAGGGTTACAGGTCTGTCGCTGAAACTTGTATTGTGACGTAGAAAACGGTACTGGGGTACCTAAAAGAACAAAGAACAGCTTCATACATCTAAGGTCACTGAATCTTGATAGGTAGCGACAACGGTTGTATCGTATATCGTATATCGTTCTTATAATTTCTTCTTTGTTATTGTCAGATTTTACAGCTATGATATCAATGACTGTTAGGCGAAATTTAAATCCGGCAATACCCCATCTTTTGTTCGCACCATTGGGAAAAGTATCTTTTGTGTTGCCGGATCAGACCTCTGACAGTAATGTTCCTACATTTAAAGTACCGCAAAGTCCGCTATTTTCACTTCGATAAGGACGGACGTTTGTAATAATAAGACAACTTTAACTTTGAACTTTACGAGGAACATAAATCTGTTACAACCTACGTTCTACTTTCTCTAAGGAGTCTAAAACTACCACTACACATTTTCGTCGCGATTTTTGCTGTTATTAGTTTAATTTGCTTGCTTTATTTGGGCGAACATTATTATTATTAGCTGTTGGGTTTTTGTGCGGTTTTGAATCACAGTTGTGTTAGCTTATAGTGACTTTGTCATCATTGCAGCATACCATCGTGAGCAATGGCGTATTGAAGGAGAACAAAAGGGTTCCTTTTATACCACAATGAAACACAAACTGTTTGGGTACTCCGCGAGAATTTTTCTCACCTGACGACGCAATTCTGGAAGAATTTCTTCCGACTAAGTTGACTTGTCAAGAAGGTTTTTATTTTTCAAAAATATGAAGTCATAAACAGGCATACACAAAAATTGTATATATTATAACGAATAAAAAGTTTACGTGCTATTATTTAAATAATATTCTTTAAAATTGCATATATATGATTTATTAAAGTTGACTACAACGAATTTATATCGAAATCAGTTTTTGCAAAACTCTACATTACACGCTTTTCTTCTTTTAACTGCAAAAAAGCACTAGGAGGATTATTCCTTGATTTTTTGTTTTCAAAAGCAATTAGTTCATTGAACATGTATAGGCAGCGTCCTACTCGTAGGTGTGTAAGAGTGCTATATGTGAATTGCTCCCCCTCAATCAACCTTGTACCTAGCTCATTTTTACTAAATAAACCATAAAACTATACCTAACAGTTTCTCTTGTTGAACAAATAATAAACACGAATATTATGAAAGATAATTATTGCCTGAATTCTTTCATAAATGAGTATACTTGATATTTTATTGGGTTTGCAGGCATATTATGTAATGAAAAAATATTTTCAGCCTTGACCGAGATTTGAACTCGGGACCTTTGGAACACTAGTCAAACGCTCTAAGCACTGAGCTATCATGACCCTATTCATAGTCGAGGTCAAAGCGTAGTAACTTTGCATGTAGCCGCTTTGACCTCGATTATGAATAGGGCCCTGATAGCTCAGTGGTTCGAGCGTTTGACTAGTGTTCAAAAGGTCCCGAGTTCAAATCTCGGTCAAGGCTAGTATTTTGAACAGTCAAACAAGTTATATAGCTTAAGTAATAATAACGTAGGTGCGTGAAACCGAATTTAGTTTATAATGTACAGGGCTTCTATAAATGATCCATGCAACGCGGGCTGCGTTAATTTCTTAACTATTTGTGCCGCCTTTTTGTAATTGCTGCCAAGCTACAATATGCACGGCGATAGTACTGAATGTTGTGTAATGACGTTTTGATTTGTACAAAAAAAAGTAGTAGTCCTTAGAAAAAGTTTTGAAAATGACAAGTGTCTAATTTATCTGCAATTTTGAATTTTTAATTGTATAAACCACCAAAAATATATTTTGAATTGAACGGGTAGTTTAATTACACGACATTTTGTGGCGACCGTAACAGGACCTGGATTTTGGTGGTCTATATAAAAGTACGTATTGTTTCTGGAAGAGAGGTGTAGAGAAGGGCTCTAGCTCGTGTCGTCCTCTTGGTTTGTATATTTGGAACACGAGTGGTGTGGCTGGATTTCTCAAATGGAACAATTAAAGAAGGGTCGTAGAGCGACATTTACAAAAACTTTAAATGAGCTAGAACGGCAGCTTGCAAGTACGGAACCGGACGAATGTAATGTCAAAATGTGTTTGGAAACACTTAAAGAAAAATTCAAGAGTCTCCATGAAGTAGACGAGAAGATTTATGAAGCACTGTGGGAAGAGGATGCCTCTGAAGAGGATCTCATTAATGAAATGAACGCCAGGGATGAATACGGAAATAAGTTCAAGTTAACGAGGTTGCGTGCTGAGGAACTTTTAAACGACAAGGTGTTGGAAGAATGCCGTTCTACAGCATCACAAGGTAATTCTTCTGCGATCAGCATAACAGATAGGCGAAAATTTAAATTACCTGCTAGTGAATAAGAAAAGTATGATGGAGATATACGCGGCTGGTTGCCCTTTTGGGGTAAATTTCATGATGATGCGGATATAGAAGCTGTTGATAAAATACAGTACTTAATACAGTCCACTACTCCTGGTAGTAGGGCCAGACAGCTGGTTGAGAGTTATCCTGCCGTAGGTGAAAATTATGAGAACATCATTCAGTCGTTGAAATCGCGTTTTGGTAGAGAAGATTTGCAAGTTGAAGTATACGTCTGTGGGCTGCTAACAGTTATAATTAACAATGCCGTATCCAATAATAAATTAGAACTGTCCGTTTTATATGACAAATTAGAAACCCAGCTTCGCGCTTTAGAAACATTGGGTGTTACATCAGATAAATGCTCGGCTATGTTGTTTCCTCTGCTTGAATCATGTTTGCCTCATGAGTTACTTGCAGTTTGGCAAAGGTCAAATATTTTTCGCGAAAACGATGCTTCACCGGAAATGCGTTTAAATGGGTTGATGGATTTTTTGAAGGGTGAAGTAGAAAATGAACAACGAATATCTCTTGCGGCTGAAGGTTTTGGTCTTGTAAATAAAACAGAAAAGGAGTCTTCAAAAAGTAGAAGACAAACACGCGAAGTAACAAAATTACCCAGCGTGGCTGGACTGGTAAATTATAATGTTAGCAAATGCATATTTTGCAATGGTAATCATGCCAGTGAGAACTGTTTTAACGCGAAAAAGTTAATCTTAGAGGAAAAAAAGACACTGGTTAGGAACAAAACTGCTTGTTTCTCGTGTTTGAAAATAGGACATCGATCTATGAGATGTCGAAGTGGTCTAAGATGTGTTATTTGCAATAAGAGACATGTAGCATTGATGTGTCCCGAATTACCAGCAAATAATACACCTAAAATTAAAGAAACGATGACAGAATGCTGTGGAAATAATGAGCAGAAAAACGTAAATGAGTCAAGTCTTACAAATCATTCGAACTGCTATGTTTTTCTGCAAACTCTTCGTATACAGATCCTATCAGAACATGGATGTCGTGAAATACGCGCTTTAATTGACAACAGGTTCTCAAAGGTCATACATATTAAAATCTACTGCTGAACAACTGCAACCTACGGTGAAAAGAACCGAAGCTGTTATTCATGGTTTGTTTGAAGGGTCAACATCGGAACAAAAACACAACTGCTATGATGTCAGGTTAAGAAATGGTAGCTATGCTTGTAGATTTGAAGCTTTGGATCAACCGATGATTTGTAATGATATTAAATATGTTTATAGTGGACCATGGCTGGAGGAGTTGAGAGTTTTAGGCATAAATCTTAATGATATTGACAATTCGTCTCCAATTGAGCTACTGATTGGTACAGATGTAGCAGGAAAACTAAACACTGGAAGGATGCACATTTTGAAGTGTGGATTAGTAGCTACTGAAACGCTTTTAGGAAGGACACTTATGGGTAAAGTACCTGTTAATAAGAATTGCAGTACACTGATATCGTTGTCTCTTTTGATGTCAAATATACCTTTGACTGATCTTTGGAATCTGGATATACTGGGTATTACCGATCCTGTGGAGAAGAAATCTAGGGCTGAGCTGGAGTTAGCAACCAGGGAATTCTTTCTGCAAACAGTACGTGTGAATCAAGAAGGGCGTTATGAGATAAGATTACCTTGGATTGACTGTCACCCTCCGCTTCCTCAGAACTATACCCTTGCCAAGAAAAGATTTGATGTAACATTAAGAAAGTTGAATAATGAAACATTATTTAACGATTACAATGATGTTTTTAAAGAATGGCTTGGCGACGGTATAATTGAAAAGGTCGAAGAGATGGGAGATTATAAAAAAGAATGTCATTACTTACCACACAGACCGGTCGTAAAAGAAGGCTCAACAACAAGGATCAGACCTGTATTTGACGCTTCAGCACGGGAAAAAGACAAGCCGTCACTGAACCAATGCTTAGAAAAAGGTCTCAATCTGATCGAACATATACCGGCTGTTTTTTTTAAGGTTTAGAGATAATAAGATTGGCGTAATATCCGATATTAAAAAGGCATTTTTGCAAATCAGCGTGTGTGAGGCGGATAGCGACTTTTTGAGATTTTTGTGGATCGATTCTGAAGGCAATCAAATTATATATCGACATGCGAGAGTTGTTTTTGGTGTGAATGGTAGTCCGTTTATATTAGGAGCCACAATAGAGCATCATTTGGTAGAATCTTTAAAGAAATGCGATCGTGGTGATCAACCATATTCAACCGAAACCATACAAAGGCTCGCCAAAAGCTTTTATGTTGACAATTGCGTAACAAGTGTGCCTGATGAGGAATCTCTGCCTAAATTTATTAGAGAATCTGTTGCTGTAATGGAAAGTGGTAAATTTGAATTAAGAGGGTGGGAGTCACCACAGTTGTCCGAAATTGAGAATACGCCAGTGCTTGGATTAATTTGGAATCTGCAGAAAGATGTTCTTACAATTAATCAAAATTGTTTGGAGATTTCAGAGGAATTTGATAATCAGCCTATAACGAAACGTTTAGTGCTATCTTTAGCTCAACGTGTGTTTGATCCAATTGGCTTTTGTTGTCCTGTGACCTTAAAACCTAAACTTTTACTTCAGCAAGCATGGAAAAAACAAGTAGGATGGGATTCTCCTCTCGACGAGGAAAGTGAACGTGAATTTTGTGGCTGGGTAAAAGAATTACATTATCAGAAATACATTGAGATTCCCAGATGGCTAGGAATACAATGTGGAAAATCGCTGTTAAGTTTACATACATTTTGTGGTGCCAGTGCATATGCCTATTCGGCAGTAGTATTTTTGAGAGTGGTAACTGAAGGAAAAGTTACAGTTCATTTGGTAGCAGCTAAGAGTAGAGTTTCTCCCATTAAAAGAACGACTATACCCCGATTAGAATTGTTAGCTGCAGTAATAGGAGCCCGACTTTGTGATTCCGTGAAAGCGAATATAGGAGCCGAAGAAATTTTTTTCTGGAGTGATTTTAGCACAGTATTGTCTTGGATATGTAGGAAAGAAGAATGGTCAACGTTTGTGCTAAATCGTATTTTGGAGATTCATAAACTGACTTCGTCAAATCATTAGCGTCATGTACCAGGAACACTTAATGCAGCTGATCTTCCCTCAAGAGGATGTTCTGCTAGATTATTGAGTGAATCCAGATGGTGGGAGGGTCCCAGTTGGCTCTATAAAGCGCCAGAAATGTGGCCACAAGAAAATGCTAATTTTGACGAGATTGAGATTAATAGTGAAAAGAAAAAGAATCTTACTAATACTTTATTTAACAGCAATTCTGATGAGTTACATTTTTATTATTTTCCAAGTACAGCAAACTGTTACGTATGGTAGCATGGATTTTACGTTTTTCGTATAATACGAGAAATACGTCTAAGAAGCAAGGTACGATATCTGCAGAAGAGATCGCTGTTGCAGAAAATTTTGTACTAAAAATAACTCAGAAGGAAGGATTGGAAGGACAAAATCGCCAAAAGCTGGATACACTGTAAACATTTTACGATGAATTTGGACTAATTCGAGTAAAAACACGAATATGCGAAAGAGATGATAGTGTGCATTTTAGGTATCCAATCATTTTGCCTGCAAAACATGTGATAGTTAATATGATTATCAGATACATTCACGAAAGATCATGCCACGTTGGAACAAATGGATTATTAAATCTTCTACGCGAAAGGTACTGGATTTTAGGAGGAAGAAGATCGATACGAAATGTTTTATCTAAGTGTGTTGTATGCAAGAGGCAAAATGTTAAGCATTTTGAGGTACCGAGTGCTCCTCTACCAAAGGATCGTGTTCGCGATGCTGTTCCTTTTGAGATTACCGGAATTGACTTTGCGGGACCTTTATATTTAAAAACTGGTGCATATTTTCATGTGCCGTTTACCGTTGTGTGCATCTTGAACTGACGATGTCTTTATCGACACACGGATTTTTACAGGTTTTACGTCGGTTTGTAGCAAGACGTGGACGACCAAATGTCATATATGGTGATAACGGTACAAACATTGTCGGTGCTGAAAACGGGTTCGGTCGACTAGATTGGAAGCAAATCATTGACGATACCGGAGTGCAACGTATACTTTGGCACTTTAACCCACCAAGTGCTCCATGGTGGGGAGGCTTCTGGGAACGATTAATAGGCGTCACGAAGCAGCCCTTAAGAAAAGTTTTGGGCAAGACATTTTGAAGATCTTTTGACTGTTTTATGTGATTGTGAGTCCGTTATTAATTCTAGACCACTCAGATATGTTTCTAATGACCCTAAAGACCCAATGGCTCTCACACCAGCTATGTTTTTGAGGGATTCAATGAAAACAGATATGGCTGATGTTGACCTAGTAAAAGGGCTATCGTTAAATAAAAGAATAGCCCATATCTAAAAAGTACGAGAAAGCCTCCGTAAAAGATTTCGTATTGAGTATTTGGGTCAGCTGAAACTTTACACTAAAAAGCTACCTGATCGACAAATTAGAATGAATGAAGTGGTACTAGTTGGAAATGACGACAGTAGATGTTTAAATTGGCCACTTGGCCGAATAATAGAGCTTCTGCCTGGGAAAGATGGGAAAGTTCGTTAGGTACGAGTGAAGACAACGAAGGGACAGCTGCTCCGTCCAGTGCAACGCATCTATCCCTTAGAATGTGTCGACTCTACGGAGGGATCTATCAATAAAAGTGATTGTGCGGGAGTGCCTGAGGTTTCTATTGACCTCAAAAGCAGAGTACCCGAAAATAGTGTAAAGACTCGCAGCGGGCGGATTTCGAAAATGCCTGAGAGATTCAGTTAGATTTGTTCATGATAATTATCTTTGTTACATTTGCATTTTTGTTTATTACTTGTGATGTGAGGAACAGTTATATTCAGAAATGTTCCTCAGGTGGGAGTATGTTGTGTAATGACGTTTTGATTTGTACAAAACAAGTAGTAGTCCTTAGAAAAAGTATTGAAAATGACAAGTGTCTAATTTATCTGCAATTTTGAATTTTTAATTGTATAAACCACCAAAAATATATATTGAATTGAACGGGTAGTTTAATTACACGACACTGAAGCTTGCATATCAATATCACCCCACAGCTCCGAAATGTGATCGTTCTGCAAACTTAAAGTTAGTTATCCCACAAAACACTACAGAATATGTTGAAAATGCACACTCCCACGGGTTTTATCAATTAAAATTAAAAAATCGGCAGATGACAAGTATACGTCACTTTCCTGAGAAGTGGCAAATTGATTTAAGATGGGCATTTACTTGGAGCGATCAGGCAGAAGTGTAAGCTATGCAACCCGTATTATCAGCGGGACATGGGACGTAAGAGGGTAGCCGATAGGTTGAAATCACGCAAAGATCGTACGAGCAACAGACGGTGTTGTCAGTCCCCGAATACCGTGCAGTAATTGATTACATTTGACTTTTTCAAATTGCGAAACTTTAGAACTTACCACGATATTTCAATTTTTGTTTACACAGGGTGTTAATCAAGTGCGCGTTATTGTCTTTTTCTAAATGGAAAATCTTGCAGATTTAGGCAAAACAGCCTTTTCTGACATTTTTTTTATAGTTTTACATAATATTATTAATTATCTCTGTTTCGTGCAGTAAAATGTATAAAGTTTGTCTCTATATAATATTACTCTTAACGAAAAGATGAACACACAAAAATTTTTTCGAATGCTTCGACTTGATGTACTACAAAATATGTACCTACTGCGGAAAATGCGCGCGAAAACCTAATTATCCCGAAGCTCCACTGTAAGTGTATATCGTTACGTACCTCCTTTTACCTTGGGTCGCTTTCATTCTAACTGCATGTCGACTATGATTTCTGGAGGAACCTTTATAATAATTTTCCTTCCGCCTCCCCATTGCTTCGGCAGATAGTACATTTGATGTGAAAGAGCTTTTAACATTAAACTTGTCACATGTATTTAGACATACAATCTTAGAAATCCTGTCATATCGGAACAGATCGTATACCGCTCGATCATTTCCGACAGGTTAGTATCTTAGCCTCACAGTTCACTGATACCACGCGACGGACCTGGTGGGGATGGGCATTCGCATTCCGCTCTCGTTACGGACTCGTGCGAAAGGATTTGCGGTTTTAGAATTTTTGAATGTWTTTACTCATTTATCGTGCTCATATTTTTGGTAGTGTACAAAGAAATATGTAGTTACAACGTGGAGTTCGTTTTCGTTTATGTGCCTTAGTTTTCGAGAAATAGCTCGCCAAAGATACGCATTTTAAGCAAAATATAATAACATTACTTTGCCAAATTCAGAAAAAACTCGAACGTTGTAGCTACATCTTTTGTCATTGCCATGTCAAAATTTCACTTCGAAAAAGTTTCTAATAATTCGGTAAAATGTAAAACGGTAGGTGCCTAAAATGACCCGCTTCGCTCTAGGTAAACGCCCTTCTTAAACAATAATTTACATAAGCGTCCTGGAAGCCTGAATCATTTATAGAAACCCTGTATTAGCAAACGCAGTGTTCGCTCTGCGAGGCACAACGTTACCACTTAAGGATTAAATTTAATATGGATATTATGCAATTTTAAAGAATATTATTTAAATAATAGCAGTAATAAACAATTTATTTGTTCCAATACATACGATTTTTGTGTATCCCGTTTCTCAATTCACATTTTCGTAAAATCAAAATCTGTTCATTAAATCATAAATTAGTTGAAAGAAATTCGGCCGGAATTGCGCCTTCACATTGCAGCGAGTTCTTGCAGAGTGTTGCAACAATTTGTGTTTAATTGTGGTGTAAGACGAATCCTTTTGTTTTGCACTGCACATTAATATCGTACAAATGATTACAAAGCCACTACTAGCTAACAGAAATGCGATTCAAAACCGCACAGAAACACAAAAGTTAATGATAATGTTCGCCCATGACAACGCCAGCTTGTTGTGCGCCCAAGGGGACGTCATGCGCAGTAGATCCACAACATCTGTCACCTATTTGACAGTTGCTGCCACATCAATATTTTTATTGTAATTTTTTATTATAATTTAGTATAGCTTATCTAACATAGTTGTCTTCGATAATCAATCTATTGTAAGTAGATAAGCCATAAGGGTAAAATAGGAACACCTTATTACTTTACAAGAATCCTTTTAAATCTCAGTTAAATGTCATATGTGCCATATATTCGTCATGTTTTTCTAGTTTACATTAGCTAAGCTTCTCCAAATCTAATTGACAAGCTAGGTATTTAGCCGATATCAGTTACGAACTTCTTAATTATATGCCATTATGTATAATTTTGCTGGTTTTAAATTTCACATCTGACAGTCAAGAAAAATCTAGAATACGTTATTATCTACAACGGTTTACTTATTTTTTCTTCTTTGTAAAACGCGACTTCATACTTCATACAGAGCGACATTTTGGTTAAAAGCGGCACGCCCTCTGAAGTATGCACTCAGCAGCTCCCTCATCAAAACCTACGCTGAAAAATAAACTTGCAGCAGTTGCGCTTAGATTCCGTCACAATGCGCCTGGCGAATTATATCTGGAAATGATGTCTTTAAAATGTGGAAAGTATATTTCAGTGCCACCATTCCGTTAAGCAGCAGAGAGGATGGGAGGCACATTACTCAACCGGCTCTGGCGATGACAGCACTCGGCTGACACGATATCGAGAGCTTCTTACGCTCTCTAGATATTTATTACCACTATTTGACCGGAAGTGGCTCGAGATGGAATTGCGGAGAAGTGCTCTCAATTAAGAGGACATAAATGGACCGTCGGGATTATACACAACGGCATTAGACGTGCAAGGGTATATAATAATTACCTCATGGACATTATTTAAATTATTATGGGAGTAAACTTTTCAATCGTGAGCCCTGAAGCACTTTGTGCTCAAACTTGACAATCAACAACAAAGCAAATGAAAGGGAGAATTAAAGTTTCCCGCCTGTCTACAACAGGAAGCATCTCCTTTACTGCAACCACTTTCACATAATTCAATATTCCCAAAGTATAGCCATGGACAGAAATACTTGTTGCTAGAATTTTAAAGTAAAAAATTACGAAAATAATAAACTAAAGAATTAAACTATCTTTGTCTCCTTTGACAGTGATGAAATAACCACGTTTCAAGTGACTGCTTACTAAATATCAAATAAAATACCTTTTTAAGTCGAATATAATGTATAAGGTATAATCTAATTGTGAGCAATTTAGAGCATCGCCTGGACTACGGTTTCCATTCTTCTAGCCGTGCTTGAGATTAAACTTTGTATAAGTACTTACTAAATTGCATTATGCTTCTACAGGGCAGCAAATTCAATTACTTTTGTGTTGTTAGCACAAGATTTCTGACTGGAATACGAATTTTTATTAAATCCATTGAGTTTAATGGAGAATACTTAGCTCAAAAATTTGTTCAATTCGGACGTCCGGGAAAAAACTCGTGATGGTTTAAAATGATAAAACAGGTTGAGAATTTTACGAATCGCTAGCTAATGAACGTATGCACTATTCCTGTTTTTAATTTTTTTTGTAATTTTTATCCTCAAACCAAAAAAAAAAGTTTGAAAATTTGAAATCTTTGTCTCTCTCTATTTTTAGTTCAGGGCCAAACACGCAATTTCTGAAAACTAACAAGAGTGCGTCTAACTTTTATCGAACTCATAAAAAAAATTTCATTTACCTATCATGCAGGAAGCAGCGAAGCGTCTACATTCACGAAAATGCACTTGCGTTGTAACGCGCCGGATGAAACGATTGTATGCCGTATGCGAACGGAAGATGACGTTGGGTTTGCAAGCGGGAGATGGCGCTGGGTTGGCGAGCGGGAGATGGCGTTGGGTATGCCGCAGATACGGTACGGCGATGGTAGCTGCAGACTGCAGGGCCCCTAGCAAAGCTTCTGTGCAGCAGGCAGTAGACCGGCTAGCTGGTTTTAATCAGGGGCTGCACGTGAGCAGCTTCATGGTGAGAAATTGCTAAACAATTCAGGAGTACTGAGTGGTGAAAAGTGATAAAAGGGCCTGCAATCTGAGGGTCGCCCACTGGCACGAGAAGAACGCAGGAGGATTCGTCGTCGACGCAAAGCTCCCTGCTCTCTTCGCGGGCAAAACGGTAGTTTACAGCGTATATGCCGCCGCCTGACGCTCTATTCCCTATTCACGCCCGCGCACAGTTGGCCAGCGACATATTGCTTTAGGTGTGTTTGTTATCGTGTAGTTTTCTTGTTAACATGAACAACAACGTTAATGAAGGGAGAATTACCGTGAGGGTAACAAAATAAAGTTGAATTTATCGTGTAAACGATATTGGAAAATAGAAATAAGATCAAACATATCTAGCGGCACTAAGTGTACTTCCATTTACTTACCTATTATTTGACAATTCTGCATATGTATACAATTTTTTTTAAATTTTTATTGGACCGTTATAATAAAATACCTAGATCGATATGTAAAGGCGGAAAGGTTGGACTTGGAATTGCTTATTAAAGATAACTTAGTAAAATTACTTAATACATAATACAGATATAGCAAGATATCATGCTTCAGCTTAAATCTGGTTTAATCTGCTTTTATACCTAGAGTGTTCATGCCTGGAAATTTTTAATTTTGTTTTTTTTGCGCTAGAAGTATTTTATTTACAGCAGTAGAAATCGCTGCAAAAATTACATTACACATTACATTAATATTACAGATGTATTCTAACCACCATATGTATTGTAGCAGCTATTATTCTTAATACTTTGGAAAGCATAGATATGAATACTTGTAGTATAGTTGCACAAGCGTGGAATTAAAATGAGGTAAGAATCATATTACCTACAAATTATCTATATTGATAGATAGATCTACATTTCCCTACGTTCTTTTTTCAGTTAGTTAACTATAATAAAAGCCCGAATTGGATTTGAGGGATACGAACGCTCCGGCTACCGCACATTTCCCCCCTGAGAAACTAAGTGTCTGGCCCAGCTTAAGCTTTGGATTCTCACTTATTTACACAGTTGGAATGTATTTATAAAATTCTTCTGCACAAAGGGTTACTATTAACCTGAGTCTAACAAAATGTATGTTGTGAGCCGAGGAACTTTTTTTTCAAATTTGTTTCTTTACGCATTCTGCTTTGGAGCTAACCTAACTTTTTATTTAAAAAATCGCGTAATAACTTAAATAACAAAAAACTGTCAATTCAGTGAGTTATACACCGTCTCCATCCTTGGACAGATCTCGTTCTATCCCGTTTGTGTCCGTTCGAAAATTTGAAACTGCAGACTTAGTTATTCTAATCAAATTTTGCATGTGGATTTTTCTCCAACCAACGTTTGACAAAATTACAACATAGCAACCTGATAGAGGTCATAACAACCCCACAGTGATCGGAAAATAGAATAAGCTGGCTAAAATATTAAGGTCTTATAGAAATTGCATAATTTTCAGTATACCTATGTTTTTAACGTCGCTGGAATCAGGTACCCAAAATCCAAAACGGCAGATCCAATATCGTGGTTAGATTTTGGTAAGTTATACAATAATCGTAAGACTCAGTATTAAAGAACTTTTCTGAAGCTTGTTATTTAGAAATTTTTTGGTCGTTGATCACAAAACTAAACTCAAAATTTCAAATTTAGGACGGCGATATATGTGAAACATTTCAGAAAAGTTACTAAAGCGTTGTGAAACTCGTTATTTAGGAGATTTTAATGTTCTTGATTATGAAATACAATTCGGAATATATAAATTCAACGTGGTGTATCCAAAACAGTAGACAAATCCAGTATAGTCGTGTTCGCTTTTTAAGATCGCTAACTACAAAACACACTCTAGAGTTATGGATTACGATTTATTATTTAGTAAAATAGACTGTTCTTCAAAACATCAACTTTATTTTCCACGAACTCAATTTGTCACGTTCCCTATGCACAATCAAAAAATTAATACATAAAAGGATGACTGACGCGGCTGCATCATTCATCGGCAGCTACCCGGAACTGAATATTTCGCAAACGTATTTCGGATACTGTACGCGTATTTATTGAACAGAACACTCCGAATAATTAATCTCTGTCATATATTAAACTAATAGAGTTAGGTTTTGTTTACGAATCCTTACATACCTTTCCATAAAGTTATTGTATATTTATAGAGTATGTTAATGAAACAGAATATTCTGAACTTCAAAGCAAAATTATACACACTTGTAACCGCAAAAAGAGGAAAAAAAGAAAATAGTTAACCGACTAAATAAGGGTGGGCCAGCCAGACCAGTAGAGCCGTGAGAGGTCACAGAAAAGTTTCTAAAAATAATCTAGGGGCGCCAGGTGATTGTAACGCCACCGTTATAACGCTAAAATTGCTCTTAATTACCAAAAGAGACAGTAAGCGGTAGTCGGAAAATTTCTAGGAGGAATAATTAAATATTTTTATTAACAAAATAAATTGCCAAAAAGCAAGAACAAATGATACAAATCGTGAAACAGGAAATAATTTTAGCAAATACCTCAATCAGTAATAACAAACACTTACAAAATTTTGTTACAATAATGGTTATATTGTTAGCACTATTAATGTTAAAGTCAATTTGCGGTTTGAATTTCCTAAAAAAAGATTTAACTCGGTCGGTGGTGAGGGTGGCTGTTCGTCCTTCCAACGGGAACAGCAAGTACGTACGGCCTCAAGGCTGGGTGGATGGTCTCCACCATGGTCTCCACTGTGGTTGCCACCACAGGATGGGAAGGAGGCAGAAACACAAAGAAGAAGAGGGATGTGAGGAAAAAAAGGGGCCAAAGATGTTGTGTGGCCTCTTGCTTGAAGCTTGGTAGTTCTACTGACTAATCCACAAAATATGGAACTTCTGACACGAAGCACCCAGAAGATCCCTATCAATATTTTTAGGACTTGAATATACTCAAGTTAAACTAGGCGTTCCTTAGTCGCAAACGGCAACACCTTAGAAGTCTTGCAGTGAAACTCCAAAGTTTAAGAATTGGGAGAGATATCTTCTTCTTTTTTTTGACAACTTTTTAACTTTTACAAATGACGTTACTCCACGACTTGATTTTTTTTTACAAAACATGCAGAGGTAGCTAAGATTAGGTTTGAATGCAATGTAATGGCAAAATAAGACCGTTACACACTTCCACTGGTAGAATTCATTTTGTTGCATTTTGAATCACTGAGACTGAAGTGATGAAAATATTATGCGCCGAGCGCACTATGACATCCGTTACTTAACGCAGAGGGTCCTACCCTAGTAACTTTAACAGTTAGAATTACATACCTAAAAAGAAAATTTCTCGAATTCATGCCAGCTTTTTCAACTTTCTGACTACTTTGTAACCTGACCAACCTGACCTGACAAAGATCATATCAACCTGTACTAATGCAAACTTATTAAGTACAAATACTTTGCATTAAAATAAATAGGTATGTCTATTGGATGGTAAATAAAGCCGACTCTAGCAACTAATTTAGAAAATACCTCATTTTGTACGGAACTTGAGTACATAGAAGCTTTGTGACAATCTTAATTCCGTAAACATGTCACTTTACAAGGAACAGTTAACTCTAAACCAATTTTAATTATTCTGCTCGAATGTGTGACAGAAAACTTTACATACAACCATACAAGGGTGTGACATTTGATGCATTATGCATTTCAACGGCTCGAGGATAGCTTTTATTTATTTTTATTTATTCTGTTTCGTATCCATGTAGCATCGACTCAATACAATATCAGAGTTTTGTAATATACCTTCGCGTTAAATTCCAATGTGATACATATAAATTCTTCACCTAAAAGCATAGCATTCTAGCCATTGATTCATTGTAACAAGCGACTTCAAGATTTCATCGTCTATTTTTACAGCCATTGTGTTGTGCGATACAGATATTATATCACCATTCAATAAGCATTAGAACGATCAGGAACGCGCCTTTCTTCAAACTCAATTATAAGGCGGTGAGAGCGCATTATTATAAATCTTAATTCCTTTTAATACAGAACTGTAAGACACGGAGCGGATGATTTATACGACGATCCAATTTATAATCCCCAGATATTCATGAGAACTGAAAGGAAAGAACGGTCTTGGGGTGGATGTAATTGATTGTATGAAAAAGATGGCATTTGATTCCAGCAAATTATCCTGATTTATGCATTATTGAGGTTCTGCCAGTGAAATTTCCTACGACATCAATTTTCTCCTTCGGAGCTGCACATTGAGAAGGGTCCTTTTTTGCTAACGATCGTTCACGTTTGATAAATAAGTGTCCGGCGATTTATAACCGGAGCAAAAACCGACCGACAGCAGCGTATACAAATTTTCCACCTTTTGCATTCAGGGTAGGCAGCAGCGTATTTTGAATTTAAAAGAAGGTCAATATAACAAACTGCATCAGAACAGATATAATGTAATGCATTGCATGATCATTTAATGTTCGAGTCAATCCATTTGAGTTCAATTAGTTTGAATTCGCAGGACATATGTAGATCCTGCAGCCGGCATGGAACACTTTTGGGCTACAACTACAATTATGCGCTTTGCAGATAATTTACTAATGTTTTCAGTTTTATCTGATTTTTTAATTAACCTATTGCATTTGCCGCATTGCTTTGCCAATTGGAGTGATAATGATTCCAAGTAAATAAGTAACAAAAACATTGTGAATAAATATAGAAAATTGGAATAGTGCCGATAGCGTTTACGAACTCATCTGTACCAGTTGCGAAATAAGTTTTTCTGCAATCCTGCGAATAAAAATCGTTATTCGCATGTGACATACAAGAAACGAAATAATGAAAACATGTTAATAGTATACGAGGGTTCAGTAGAAATTTAGTTTTGTCGAATATGGTCAGAACTGCAACTATGCTGCTAAATTTGTATAAGGATAATTATGAACAATTACCGAAACTGATACCTTGTGGTGGCTCAGCTGGTCGGCCTCTAGGAAAAAAACCCTAGCTACGCCAATGTTAAGGCGGTCTAAGAAAGTAATGTCTTTTGAGCAGCTGCACGTCGTGCTTTATAGTATAGGAAGGTACTCCAAGTTGGGACACCTATTAAAACTCGACTGCCTATGCTGAATTAGATGCTAGTTTGACACTTTACCTTTCTAAAAATCTAATAAATACACATTGAAACTTAAGGGTCGATAATCCCAAAATTACAATTTTCAAACCTTTTAAATTATTTTTTTCCCAATCTTTCCTTAATGAGATACGACTGTAATGTAATGTTCGTGCAATACGTTAAAGGCATCAAAACAAGATCAAAAGCATAAAAAATATACTTATAGAAATCTATTAAGGCGCAAAACACAACTAAATCTACAGATTAACTGACAGAACTAGAACTTGCGATGATAGCTCAAGATGAAAAACCAAACTGTGGTGATCTCTGGAAAAGTAGACCATTCCGATATATTTCAGTATGCTGTACTTGTTTAGAGTAGGATTTCACGATTTTTTCTCTGTTTAAAGCAGCTGACATGTAAGGGTAATAGTTTCCTTTCTTTCCTTCAGTTGTAGGTACTTAGTATGAAGAAAATAATATTTTATAACACTGTATCTGTTTTTTCTTTCTAATTAAGCTTTTGTGTAGAAATATCATTAAAAATCGAAATTAATAAAACTTAGCTTCAATGATACCTGATGATGTTAGTATTATGCCTCGGTCAGGGATTTGACTCTATCACAGCTTATTGTCTGAAAAGTATCAAATCATCCGAGGTAACCGGTGTATTTCAACTTTAGTTAACCCTAAGCTGCCCCTAGCGCATAAAATATCAAATTTCCCATTATTTGTGCATTAATTGAGTTTAAAATTTGCAGAGGCGAGTCCTACCAGTAAGGTCGTTAAAGCTGGTATGAGAAACAAGTAGTTTTTTTTTAACACAGCATCGTGAACTACTACTATTGCTAGCGCTTTAGTGGGATATATTGTGGCAACCCGAAGTTATAAATATCACCGAACGCAATTGTCAAAGGTATTTGATCACAGTTTCCGTTGATATTCGAATATCTCACGAAATTAACCGATCTCGGTTTTCTAATTACTATAATTCGCATTTAACACAGTTCCCATTTGTAACAATTCTCATCGTATACAATTTTCATTTAAAGTAATTCTCAACAATCACATATTAAGCTACGCGATCTTAGATATAACAGAAAGCAGAAGTACAATATTGCATTTTGTTTGACTTTTTATTACATATAAATTTTAATTCCTACAAACTGTACCTGGGAAATTATTTATACGTCTTGGTAAAAAAAATAATAATTCTAAATACATAATATGTTTTTAAGGTTTAAACCAATTCTTGCTGCACACGAACCCAATGTGCATATGAAATTTCTTCTAGTGCGCTTAACTTCGTGTGGATGGGTATATGGTAAATGGTTGTCTCCTTGACATTTTGTTTTCCGGGCTGGGTCCCACGTTGGTTATTAGACCTTGACGTTTCGACACTCATGTGTCAGAGCTACTTCTGAGGAAGCCACCGACATGAGTGTCGAAACGGCAAGGTCTAATAACCAACGTGCGAACCAGCTCGGAAAACAACATGTCATCGACAACAACCACGGAAGCCTTCAAACCAAAAAATGGTTGTCTCCTTGTCTTAGTTTAGAAAAACTAAATAAAGTTTCTTTTGTGCAAAAATAAATTGTGCCGCTTTTGTCTCTAATGGAACTGTACGCATTAAATAGATTTGTCTGGAGACATTTTAACCACTCTTTAAACAATTTTTAGTATTGTTTTTTCATACCGCGGCATAAATTTCTTTTCTAATACAGTTTAATTTTGTTTCTAATGCTTTTTATGTCCGTTCGTATTTTAATTTCAAATATGATTTGCATGAATTAGTAATTTAATTGTTTTAATAAAATGCTCTTTACACGCATCCGCGCTTTTAATTTTAATTTCCAATATGCTTTATACTTTTGGTACATTGATTTCAAATATTATTTGCCTGCGTCAGTCACCACAAACGCTGGACTCCTTATTTTAGGATGGTAATGCCAAATTGCTAATAGCAGTTTGTGTTCTGGTGTGATACGAAGATACGATATAACCACCGTATCCGTTACCTGCTATCAACAATAAATAACAAAATAAAAAAAAATAAAACGAAAAACTATATAGTTTTTAACTTCTTTTGGTAAGAGCCGTCCACCTATATGTATAAACGATTTTATCAGAAAACATTTAACAGAATTAACTAATTAGTTGTGTTTATTATGTTTATAAATTTAATCAACCTGAAATCGTTCAAGAAATTCGCACGAAGAAAATAGAATAAATATCGCCAATACGTGTATAATGGCTTAGTGCTCTCTGCCGCACTTCCGAAGTCATACTTTAATTAGGGCTAGATATAGGTGCACGTATAACGTTGAAATAACGAAGTAAGTTAAAGAGTTGCTAGTTTGGGCTACTTGTAACCACTTGATCTATCTTTAACTTGTGGCAATATAAAAATTAACCGAAGTAGCAAGTCACCAGTTTGGACTACTTTTAAAACATGCAGAATCCATGATAGCGGTATTGGGAACAAAACAGTACAGACGATTAGAACAGGTTAACATAATTGACTTGACGATTCTGTTAGATTGTTGTACAATTGGCACTTTTGAATGGTGCTACACAATCAACAAACCGTTTATATCCCAAGATTAAAATCATCAATTATCATCAATTTCTCAATCGACAGAAGAAGGTATTCAATTGCCATTTATTATGTTCTAGAAATAGCATTCCTGTTTTTAAATAGAATTATTCTGTTCCTTTTGCATTAACTATTTTCACTACATATTATATGTTTGGTTATGATTAGTAACGTTCGATAGCAAGTTTATTTGAAAGGGCTTAGCAGGCAATATCACAATGCATAAAAATGTATTGCTGCTTGCGAAAGCTAAAAAGTTTGTGCAACCTAATATACGTTTTCGATTATTAATCAGGTTAAATAGTATATTATACACCAAGGTGGCGAAGACTATTATTATTGACCGAGCACCAAGATTATTTCGCGAGGGCTTGTCCCGAGCGGAATAAGGTGCAAGGTCTATAAAAATGTCTTCCCCACCGTGGTGTATATACTACTTTTTCCACTACTAGCCAAATTTAAAGCAAAAGATAAAAAAATTCTTGTAAAAATCAAGTGTAGTACAAAAATGCAAATTCGCTTTTCCACTAATAAAACAAAAAATCAAGTAGTCTGATGCAGTTGACATTTCCACTAATCAAATTTATTTTTGACACAACGCACAAATAAGAACTTATCTCTGTGTTACAACGTTTGTAATTATCGTGTTTGGGTGTTTCCTTCCAATATGGATATGTTAGAAATTAATTGTACACCGCCTGAAATGCGGGAAGCTGCAGAGCAGTTAAACGACGAACTACTGCCTCAAAAGTCCAAAAGCGTGTATTTGAAAACTTACGAAACTTTTAAACATTGGTGTGTAAGTAAAGGCGCTGGTGGAATTAGTGAAAACGTACTTCTAGCGTATTTCAATGAATACGCGAATGATAAAAAGGCATCTACTCTATGGGCGCACTATTCCATGTTGAAAGCCACTATTAAGCTTAAAGAAAACATTGACATTTCGAAATTTTTTAAATTAATCGGTTATCTAAAAAGGCAAAATAAGAATTATACACCAAAAAAGTCCTCTGTGTTTTCAAAAGAAGACATTACAAAATTTTTAACGCATGCGGCTGACGACCTTTACCTCGCGATTAAAGTAAGTACACGTTTACATCACATTGTTTATTGATATTAATACATAGATATTCCTTAATTACAGGCAGTTCTTGTAATAGGTGTTGCGGGGGCTTGCCGCGGAGACGAACTCTGCAATTTGCTAATGACGGATGTTGTGGATAAAGGTGACATAATTGTTATAAATATTCGTCAGAGTAAAAATGGATCTTCACGAAAATTTGTTGTCACAGACGCTCTGTGGATTGAAATTATAAAGAAATATTTAAAATGCAGATCACATGTAAACTTACCTCGATTATTTGTTGGGATTAGAAATGGAAAAGCTACAAGGCAGTATATTGGGCATAATACAATTGCACAAATGCCTAATAAAATTGCAACCTTCCTGAATTTGGCAGATCCTAGTTCCTTCACTGGTCATTGCTTTCGAAGAACTTCTGCCACTATTTTAGCGGCTAGTGGCGGTAACACACTACAACTAAAACAACATGGAGGTTGGAGATCTGCAACGGTAGCAGAAGGTTACATTGAGGAGTCACTGGTACTCAAAAGGTCAATCGCAGATATGCTCCAAGGGCCTTCTACATCTTCAACTTCCGTGGCTTTATCAGCTGAGTCACAGTGTTTACTCTCATCGGCTGCAGTTACATCAACCTCATCTTCACCGCTAAGAGTTCCACCTAAAAACACTAATGAAACCAGTACTCTGCATAATACGGTTATCAATTTACCAAATACAGCTCTAACCAACACATCGGGTGCAACGATCACTATGACTTGCAACAATTGCACAATTAATTATAACTTTGGGAAACAATAATTTGTGTTCATTGTATTAATATTTGTTTAAATAAACTTTTGTTGTTTGGATAGTCTTCTAACATGAACATAACCAAGCTTCGACTCTCCCGCCCGCCCGCATTCCGTCATTCGGTCATGTCATGATTCGGTCGTCTCTCATCAGCTGTCATTTTTTGGTTGAGCGCGAATTTTAAACTAAGGGCATTTTTATTCAAATAATTTTATCGTGTTAGGTAACTTCAAGCAGCAAATACGTTAAAGACAATCTCCTGGGTATACAAAATTACGTTGCACAAGTTTTTGTTAAACAACTATCTCTGAATTCACAAAACTTTCGAATTTGTTCATTATTAACCTAGGTTAAGAATAGAAAAAATTATTAACCACTAATAGAGAAATTCAACTTCTCAGTTGTCTAGGAGACGCAATAATTGTCAACTTCGTAGCTAGTAGTGGAAAAACTATATTTAATTCCGATTTGTGAATCGGTTACCTAATCTACTTTACACTGAGCACTGACTACTGCAGTACTCCGTGCTCTTTAAGATTTTACAACTCTGATCAGTTCGATGTTAGGTAGAACGCTAGCAGTTCGAGGTTGGTTTCGGTGGTGTTTTTAAAGAAGATTTGAAAGGTTGAGATAGGTAACTTGTTTCCATTATAGAAACGATACAGAAAGTTGTAAATCAAAAAGGGAATATCGAGAAATTTATTTCAAAAAGCAGTTTTTCTAAATTATCATGACGATAAAGTTTTGTTAAAAATTTGCCCCGTTCTTCTCTCAGAATGCTAAATTTAGTACAGAGTAGTTCAATGGGGGTAGTTCGATTACAGGATTTTCTTTTGATTTTTGACTGGTTTGCTAGAAATGTTTACTTTTTACTGAAGAGGGTAATAATAAAGTCTATGGGACTCATCTGGTTAACACATTTTCAAAGAACTGGAATGGACCAAAGTTTTACTGCTGACCAAGTACATATTGTCACCAGTAGCCAAACGTATAAGCCTTTTAGTTAAGCATTCACGTTTTTTAGTTACCTACAAAGCGATGTTTCAGGTTTGTAGGTCTACGTCACGATAGGGCTTGCGTTAGATGTTTAGTGCTTCGAGAGCTGCCCACCTGGTATCTACATCACAATAAATCCTTGCACTAAGTGTTTGCCCTGGACAGGTGCAATGTATAATAGGTGTAAGAATGGAACGCTCGTCCAAAGCGACTTGTTTATCAGATCTATAGTGCAATAACTCGTTAGTGACACTATATTTGACGTGGTTATGTAACGATAAAGCTAAATATATTATTATTATTAATACTGTTGGAGAGTCCGATATTAAACCTTTATTTTTTGTAATAGCACTTTTGCCTAAGTTTTGATAACCGTTTTTTGTGACTTGCGGCTCAAAAGCTTTTGGATGACGGATTTTGGCATACTTATTCTACTCACCGAAGACGCCGAGTACGCAATAGTTTCCAATGGTCGTTGCAACTTTCACCAGTTATCTGTAATACAAACATGAGCAAGGCAGCGCTCCCGGATTGTCGGTAAAATATAACTCTATAATTGTGTTAATTTCAAACGTGTCCAAACCTTGCTTGTTGGCTAATTCTGTATTTTTAATGTAGGTATGCCTAACAAAGAAAATTGAAAACGTTTATTACTAGGTTTACTGCAACCACAAATTTCTCTAATTCTAGACATCTGCCCTTTGTCGAAATTCTGTTTCGACTGCTGTTGCTTCTGTTGCATAATAATTATGTGCATATTATAAAAAGTTACCGATGCCAATTATTAAGACTATTAATGCATATCAGTCTTCCAAATTAACTTCAATTTAATGATATTCGCCTGTTACGTTTGCATTTCGTTGTATACAGCGTTTCCTTGTTGCCAGGAGCGATGGGTAATTCTATTAATTTAGAGGGGTCGTAAAATTGCACTATGTCAGCGACGACTGCAGCAACACGGATGACTGTTAAAGTGATACAGTCATTAAATTTTACCCGAACTGCATTGTGGAAAATGACGTGCACGTTCGTCGCCGTAAAACTAATAGAAATTCTTCAAATTTAATTAGCGTTGCAGATGCAATAGCTCAGCTTGACGGGAGAACATCCGCAGCACCTAACAAGCCATGGCAGGTTTATTTACTAAGTAGTTTCGAAACAGACATTTACCTCATTTGAAGACGCTACTAAATGCTTCTTCTTTTCACTAATCTGATAAATGTAGTAAACTATTTCAGACTAACTGTGGCTGTAATCATAATCATAAGGATGATCAATTTTTTTAGCATTTCTCCTTCCATCAACTACACACAAAACTATATACTTCAAGTCTATGAAAATATATCCCTGTGGCGCATGTTTAAAACGAAAACGTCGAATGGTATATGAAGATATGAAGTTATGACTGGGACAAACTAAAGAACATATAACGTCGAACAGAATTTAGCTTCATTAATACTTTCTATGGAGAAAATGGTCTTAATATTAATTTTTGAATTAAACCTGTGAGTTCGCAGAAAATAATAATAATAATAATAATAATAATAATAATAATAATAATAATAATAATAATAATAATAATAATAATAATAATAATAAACGACTTTACCGGGCACAGTACGTTAAATACAATCAAAACTATTATTTTGAACGGAATAGAAAACACAAAAGAAAAATATAAAGTATATATACTGTATTAACCTACCCAATTATACGAACCAAATAAAAGTTTTTTGGTAGACTGGGAAGCAAGGCGAAGTCTAGCAAAATGCTATTCTACTTAACCACGCATCCCAAGTTATAAGGGCGACTATATGCGGAAAGAGATAAAGAAATCAATAAATACAAGAAAAAACACAATAAAAAAAGGCTAAGAAGGAAGAGAAAGTCCAGTTGGCAAGCAGATTTCATCTAGTTTGAGTAACAAAAAGGTACTCTTTTAATTTATATTTAAACTTATTAATATTATACAGATTGAACTAACGTGGAAAGGCATTGTACACTTTAGCGGCATTGAATGAGAAACCTCTGCGAAACAGCTATACGGGGGCGGGGCACAACAAAACCGTCTCTAAATCGAGTGTTTCTAGAGTGAATATCTGCGTTATATGTTAATCGACCTTTCAAGTTAGAGTTAGGAGATGGAATGGTAAGTATTTTATGAATAAAACAGTTAAGATGACACTTCTTACAGTTATCTGTTAAACCAGTCATTTTTAAACGACGTGATATGATCTCGCCTACGCAAACCATAGACATATCGGCAACATGCAATGCAATAATACAAGAATTTCACATAATTGTTTTGTTGGTGAGAAATTTAAAAATGTCTACTCGAATATAACAATTTTAAAGCAGAGTATACCCGTTGTATTAGCTTTGTGATATGTTCCCTAAACCGAAGTGCACTATATTATATAATGACACCCAAATTTCGAGTGTGATCAACAAACGGAACACCTGCTAGAGTAACCGACATAGAATCGCATACATATTTTCTGACATTTTTATTGCCAAAACACATAACCGGTGATTTAGAAGGGTTTAATTTTAAGTTATGCTTCACAGACAAGGTTCTGATTCCATCGAGTTCCTTATTAATAAGTATAGATGAAGCTAAGCAGTCCTCAAGTCTGAAATGATGATAAATCTAGGTGTCATCAGCATATGCTTGAACTTTACACCTATTTACAGATTTAATTATATCAGCAGTATATATAATAAACAATAATGAGCCTAGAATAGACCTCTGAGGAACTCCAGTAAATATTTTTGAAGTATTGGAATGACGGTTACTGGAAAATATTTTTTGACATGTATTGCTCAGATGAGATGACACCAAAGATACTGATGATGAAGTAAATCCACAGTACTTTAACCTAAAACACATCAGTCCGTGATTAATAGAGCTGAAAGCCTTAAGAATAATCAAAGAATACCAAAATCGACGCTAGACCCTCATCAGTTGCTCTAATAATGTCATCAACACAAGTCATTATTAAGAGCAAATTCATAAATTTGTTTATATAAGATTTTGCGAAAATTTTAGAGACAATGCAGGTCCGATAAACTAGCAGGGTTTGATTTTTTAGGCAACGCCAATCCTACTGCAGTTTTTCAAGCAAGTGGAAAATAGGACTTCTCAATGCAACAATTAATTATATGCATAATGTAGATATCAATTTTTTTTATTCTTTGACGAATTTAGATGCAAATCTGGTCTATGGTGTGGTATTTCGTACTTACTAAGCGTTCTTTGAAAAATTTGGCGGTTGAAGCATATTCAATAATTGTATACCTCGCAATCTAGAATAAAACGACAAATAGAACTCCCATTGCTCGATTAAGCTTGAAATGTAGGTCAGTACTAATAGATATTGGGAAAAAGGACAAGTACAGAGAACCATTAAATACATACACTTTAATAATCACATAATGTGATTTTTATTTTTGGATTGTTTAATGTAAAATTTGATAACCTTTTCACTTCATAGTTTTGATACTGATACTTCTGATACTTCTGGAGAGTATATTATCTATTACATATTTCTGCATACCAAGCAATTTCTTGCAATGAACTAGGAAGGCCTTGCTAACTGTTTTACAATCGTTTGATAACATTTGTTTCAAAATATAAACTTTGGGGCTATTATCTGCACAATAATCAATATAAAAATTATTTTTCCAGCGACCCAGCCAACTAAAATGTAGGCCGCCCATGAAGAGCTAGTAAAGACGGTAATGTTCTTGGAGAATAGAAACGGTTTGTATTCCTATTGGAATATTCTTCCAGAAGGTAACCAGTTGCTGGTTTTACAACCGGTACAAGAAAACACACAATCGAACATTCGTGAAATTCATAATGCATAATGCAATAGACAAATTTACCGTTTCGTATACAAAATCATACAAAACTATTTCCAGATGATTTTTAAAAATATCAAAAAGAATACTTTTATAAATATAAGCCGTTTACCAATGGAGCTAGGTTTAATTAAAAATTGATTTCTTAATACACATAACTATCATTACGATGCGGTGCATCCAAATCAAATTAGACCATATAGAAACCAACCTTTGAATAATGTTTGTATCAGAATATTTATTTTTGTGTCATGGAAATTTATAACTATTTTTTTAAGTTTTAACTGCAGTTAAAAGCAGTGTATTTTTATGCATCTGTTTTTTTACTTCGATTTTGTATGTTTTGGGCTTAATCAAATCGTGAAAGTTATTTCCAAATCAGTAATACAACTTCTATATTGATTACTGTACAAGTAAATACACCAAAATTACATTTAAATGTAAGTTTTGGCAAATGATTGTAATACAGTTACTAAGGCCTGCTTCGTTTATTAAAGGAAATGCTTGGTTTGCAGAAATAATAGATTGCCGCAAATATCTCCAAAAGGATTAAAGAAATACCTACATATCCTCAATAATGTAAGTAACATTTTGCATTTAACAATGCTTGGATAGATACACAATTGTATTTAAAACAGAAGAAAATCAGGTTATCCCTGATTAAAGTGCCTGCATTTACTGACTACTCACTTTTTTGTTTATGCTGCTATCGTCGAATGTAAGAAAAAACGTTAAATAGCTCCGAAACGGCGCATGGTAGACCACATGTCATATTAACAAAGTGGCCTGTCATTTTATCGTGGAATACAGAAGTATAATAAGATACGGGGCGTCCCAGTTAAAAGACCAAGTTAAATAGTTCCCAGGAAAGATGGGACAGCCTATTTAAGTAATAATACGTTGGGCGTACGCGCAGGTTAAGCTGATAAACTTTTAATAAAACTTTTTCTCTCTGTAGTTAACTTTAATGGAGCTAATATCCGTCCCGTCTTATGTAAGACACACTGGATGATATTATTACCTTTTCAAGCATCTAAGTGTAAATTAATATTTCATTCCAAACTAGATGGTATCAGTTAGGAATTAAGGAAATTGTCTCCTCTAAATTGTGAGTTTAAGATGTATTATACCTGACTAAATCCACAAATCAGAATATTGAAAATGCTGCAGTATTACAAGAAATAAAAAAGACACTGATTTTTACAGACATGCCGAACAGTCACAGGTATCAGTAGTATGTTCATCATTTAGTTCACTTATACATAAAGTAGTTTCGACAATTTTCTGGTAATCAAAATGGATAAAATCAACACACGATAGTTCGTCTTAAAGTATATGTAACACATCCCAATCTAGTTACATATATTACATAATTATATAAATTAATTACACAAATTCGTTTTAAGTGTCTAACCTAGAAGTACTTTTGAAGGAAGTAACTTACTTGTTTTCCTCACACATTTAAGAGATAGTATTTATTGACGTTTATTGATATAACTAACAAAAATTCAGTACGCTGCGTAGGAACTGGATAGAAATGTTATCGTTGTTCTAATAAGACGTATAAACATATACACACAAAAGAATGTAGTGGATACAATCTGAATTTTCAAAGGTTTCTTGTTCGTTTTGGTGTTTCGGGACCAAATATGTAGGGAAATCCAGCGACTTCTTCCGTATTATATAGCAGATAAACAAACTTTCCTTGACCTCTACTACGGTTGAACATTACGACTGTTAAACAAATTAATAGGATTTTTCAAAGGGGGGGGGGGGCATTAACTTATGGTGCGATCGGTAATAATATAAGTTTCAAGCATGCAATATTGCTCATACTGTAGCATTTGGAAGTCATTGGCCGCCTTATGTTCAGTTGGTTGGGTTCACTTTCCCGAAATCCCACCATAAATAGCGTACATTTGGTGTGGTAACTATTTATCAGCACAATCTGCAGGTTTACTATTAGTATGCCCCGGCAGACCACGGCCCTCGAGAGATATACGGTCCAGATAACCTAAGAGAATAAATCCGAGGATTAGGCGACGTGGCGCATGAAGTCTGGGCAGGCTTACGGCGACGCTGTGCCACAGAGGGCGTCAGCAGGGAGTTTGTACGAACATAATCGGAAGGAAACTTTGAGGCGAATTAGGTGTAGCATTCAATTATGCTTTAACCACTTATAGGAACTAAACGCTGTACTTTTGGTGATGCTTCGAGTGCTTGCGAGGGTAGGTGTCATCTGATTATAATGAAAGTTTTTTTTACGATAATATCTTTACCAACTTACCAGTAAATAATTAAAAATAATTAATTACAACTTTACGACAGGTTAAATCACGTGCTTTATACTACTCTACTATAACCAGCAGGAGCTCGTATATGGCATATAGGTCGATAACAGTGTGAACAGCTTATGAGAAGTATTTGGTAACAACCTAACAACAACTTATATGTGCAATATCCAGTAAAAGATATTTTCAGTTTTGTACGTCCGGTTCTAATAGAATTTTTCCATTTGTTTTAAATAAAATGTTAAACACTCTTTATATTCGAGAATAATACTTGTCGACAAAACTATGCCATGTAGTGGAAATTAGTAATGTCAACCTCCCGTCTCTGTGAAGGAACCTTTATCCTGAACGGAAGTTCACCTTGTAGTAGATGTTGAATACAGACAGAGGTCCCCAACGACGATTTCTGCAGAAAGTGCAGATCTCAGCATTATATCAATATAAATCTATGCCCTGTTGACTACACCAGGACAATCTGTAGACAGCTGTTTCGGCGTATAAAGTCTCCTCAGCACAACTATAGTCCCAATGCAAACAACATTGCACAGATCCTGGCTCCCTTGTAAGCGCCTTATATTGTCACTATTCACAGTATTTCATCTCTGAAATTTTCGCTCTATGTTTACTAAACTTCGTTTATTGTCATGTGCTTAAAACATGCTTAGCTTTTATACATGACCTAATTCCAATATTATGGTGATTTCTGGATATTAGTTCACTTAGATTACAGCATAATGTTAATACCTGTAGATCTTAGGTGCGTAAAAAATTGGGAATAATCCACCCTCTTAGGACAACAATAAATATAAAATAAATATAAAACACAAGCAGAACTATACTTATTTAGTTGCATGGCGTGTGGTGCAGAGAGAGATATAGTATACCAAGATATTCCTTATTTAATCCATGTGAAGTAGTAGTACTGGTTTTACCCACCCCTTTTCCCTCCACCGAATGAACTTGGATTCTAGAATCTGCAATTTATAGTTTACCAGGTAGTATTACATTTTTACCACTTGCAACATAGTGTATTCATAAAATGACCTACACTTCAAACCATAATAATTTATTAGCCAACTATTAAATGAATATTCATGTGGCTTTATTTACTTGTCTTAACAAACTATCAATAAATCAAGTAGTTGCAAGCCGAACAATTCGATGTTTTTATTCAATTGGGCGCACTACCAATTGAAAAACGTAACACTATACATCTTCAATAACGAGGGAAATCAAATGTTTGCGAATATTATCCCTTATGCTTTGCTTTGAAATATTCTCAAAAACTCCAGCAGAACATGTTCAAAATTGTTTTATGCTAAAGTCTTATTATTGTTTCATTGTCGTATAAGCGACGGTAATGAAAACACTTTTGGCCCTTAAATTATGCTACTTCTAATTTTTAAACCGCAAAATGTTTTCATTAAAGGCTAAAGAAAAAGGAGAGAAAAAGAACTGCCTGAGCTAGATTTCAATTCGGCACGCTGGGACTCCTGCCCAGGCCACTCAGCTGAGCTGAGCTGCTAACCCTAAGTAAGGTCACCGCATTATAAGGTACTGCCAACTATATTCTCAGGTTTAACCCTTCAATGCAAAGGACCGCAACATGGTTTTCCCTAAGGTGCGAGCGAGAGATGGAGTAAAAAGTTTTGCGGCAGCAACCATAGCTGTCAGCGCAACAACAGAGGTGGAGCTATAAGAAACTGTATGGAAACTATATATGCCGCAACCATTGTCTGTAAACCATGCGCTAAACTTAACATATTTTTTAACACTTTACAATGCTTTGGCTGCTTCCTAAAGAAGGGTACAACTAAAGTAAAAAGGAATCACACCGTGTTCTAAAATTCTCGAGAAACGTATGTGTGCGATAATATTTGCCAATATTGGATATTCCATGTTATTCAGGTTGATTCCCGTTGACACTTTCCATTTTCGTAACATTAGCGTGGATGTGAACAGGAAGGTTCTGAATATAAATGCTTAAGATGGACTAGGGGGTAGAGTTTGTGTTACATCCATAGTAAAGTGCAAAAGTAATAAAAAGGTAATAAAGAAACATATGTAAAAAGGTATATATCACATTTTCACACTTGCTGTACAAGGCGTTTAATTAGTTTGCCAAAGTTTACAACTTACTGAATCGCACAGTAATATGGAATATTGAAATAAATATTATGCCGGTAAACGGTTCTTTCAGGAACAACAGCTTATCGAATGTTATATTTTCCGAAAAAAATCAGTATGTCTTTTTCTTTACATGTCTCTGAACATTTTGATAAAGAGATCTATGTTTTTTCTTATTCTGGAGTAATAAAAGTTTCGGTGTAAGATCTATAATAAAGTAGAGAAATGAGTCAAGCCAGCGATTGTTTTTTCTTTCTAACACGGACATAGCGCCTTCAGTGCAAATTAGTTCGTACGATTCCGTACAAATTTGATGTTTGACGTACTTACTTTACTGTTACCTGTGACTAATACGGGCACGTTAATTATCCAAAAAAGTTTACAAATCGCGGAATACTCTATGTATAATTAAAAATATATGTGTCTGTATACTTATTATGTATGTTCACGACAACAACGCCTGTTTGGTGCAATACTAAACCAAATATGCAAAAGATGTCGTATTATCATGGGTACGAAATGCTATATAAAATCTGTATCGTTACTGCGTTATACTGTATTATATTTTGCCATGTCAAACTTATAATAGAATTCTCTTGGGGATTTTACTCCACTATTGATAAGATAATACTATACGTTTATCCGAACATTATATATTATTTTTCAGTGTAGAATTCGTCTGTAAAATATGGACTTTTATGTTTGGGAAATCTTGGATATTACGCAAAAATCAAGCATCCATACCGATGAGCCCAAAATACAAAAAGGTTGCTGTTTTAGCTTAAATAATATGGGTATAAAAAGATCGATGCACAATAACCTCAAAAAAGTATACATGCTTGAGGAGAAAAAACGAACTGCCGACTTCATTATGCGCCCCTGCGTCTGTATAGCTAGGGCCTTAAAAAGGAACGGCGCCCCATCAAAGTAAATTTCGTCCTTAATATTTGACCTAGGTTCCGTCAAATAACAAAGGTAGCGAGATTCAGGAAAAAAATGCGGAGGCCTTAGCTGTATTATTTACGGGTCGTTGCGCTGTGTCAAAATATGTAAATGGTTAATTGAAGGGATTAGCCCGGGTTATTACTCGTGGCCGGAATTTAGCCAAAGTAAACAAATTTTTAATTTCAGATAGGCACTGATTTATTCATGAGTTTCACGACCATAATGTTGTTTGACTTACAATACAAACTTCATAGCCAGCATGAATATTTGATGTACATATCAACTAAGCGCTACACGGCTCCACTCGGATACATCACCTTAGCATCGTTGCTAAATTTATTCAAGGAAGAAGAGATTTACACTAAAAATGCAAATAAATACTAGGCAACATTGACTTTACAAGAATAAATACAAAATGTTGACGGGATGTATATATGTGATGACAAAATGACAAAGCCAATGGAATTATGAAGTTGTTTGATTTATACCACAGTATAGACCCCGAAAGTCAGGGAACTGTGTCCATTCTGTTGTTTTATAAAAGGATATTCAAGGAAAATGATTAATAATGAAAATCGCACTTGGAAAAAGGTCTTTAAAAAACTATACTTTTAACGTAATTCTTACATCTTGTTATTGAACTGGCACTACTCACTAATGAGTAAGCTAATTTTTAAGTTTGGTATTTAATCAATAATTTTTAAAAGAACGGGTTATTTGTGCACTATTATCACTATTTGAAGGCAATAAACACCAAACTAATAACTTCAAACTTAATGAACACTGAATGAAGCACGTGAATCGTGAAGTTCTAAATTCGAATAGCGATTATCGAGCGAGCGAAAGACCAAGTGAAACAGATGTTTTTAGTGTGTGTACAGTATAGTGGTTTAGTGAATTACTGGTGTTAAAACAGTAGTGTTTTGAACTACTTGCGTGTAAACTTTTTTAGTCAGGAATTCGCAGTTTTCGAACCTCGCATTCGTAACAATTTTAAAAGAAACATCCTGACTCAACACTTTCAATGATAATGTTGTCATCGTCAAATTTGATGCATGCGGCCGTGCATTATAGTAGGGCAATATGACCATATTTGTCGGCAAGTTACTATAATATTGCGAATTTACAATTTCTGCTCAAATATACAAAGGCTGCGTCATTTAAGAACCGGAACACCGTTCCCGTAACTTTACCTGCTGGCCGAACACTTCGGATTTTATTTGAGCGGGGAGAATCTTTTGACGCCATTCTTTAGATAAAATTTCTGATTCGGGTGTAAAACAGTATGGCAAGTCATTATTTGTTTAAGAAACTCTGCCTTTCAACTCGTCTGTAGCTATAGAAATACTGCAAGCTTTCTTATAAAAAAGCTAACATCTTCGCAACCCATCTTGCACAAACCTTGCGAAATTCTAAATAATCATGGATAATTGTGTAAACTCTTAGATCACTTTTACAAACGATAAAAATAATATGATACCTTAATTATTTTGTTTTCCAAAACTAGTTTTCGGTACGACTACTTTGAACTGTTCGCAATTCACACCCACTCGCATGTGAAAGGGTGTCTTTCATGAACTGCGACTTCAATCTTTCTTTCTGTCATACTAGCTCGGTGATTCTATATCTGGGGTAATTTGCCTTGTCATCTTGCACTATTTGTCACTGAATGCAGCCAAAACAAAAAAAAACTATTAGAAAATATTGCAAAAGTGGCTAGAATTCGGTTTCACTCGCTAAATGACGAAAATTTTTATATCTTCTTGATCTAGCTATACTGACTAACCAAAGAAGCTTTTATTTCCACTACAGCTAACGATAAAGTGCAGTTTTGTCCATTTTGCTGAATGAAAATAAAAGACTAGAAACTTAGTAACATAAACTTAGTGCACCAATGAGAATAAAACTCGAGTTTGCTTTAACTAAAACGCAAATGTGTACATACGTGATATTTTAATGGGTTCACAGGCATATATATGTACTGAAAAAGTATTGCAAGCTTTGATCGGGATTTGAGCCCTAAACCTTTTGAATACTAGTAAAACGCTCTTACCACTGAGCTATCAAAGCCCTAATCAAAATCGAGGTCAAAGTGGCATGTGTACGTCACAGTTTACTATGTAACCCTGTTAAACGCCATACGGCGCATTTGCAGTTGAATCGCTCATCGTTCAGTATTTTCCAGCTTCAGATGGCAATTGGCTGCTATGGCCAGATTATAACGACCAGCGGCTAATTACAACTCGAATGTATTATATAATATAATGAAAGATAATTATTGCCTGAATTCATCTTTAAATGAACATACGTGATATTTTAATGGGTTAACAGGCATATATATGTACTGAAAATGTATTGCTAACTTTGACCGGGATTTAAATCCGGGGCCTTTTTGAACACTGGTCTAACCACTGAGCTATCAAGGCTGGCAATACTTTTTCAGTACATATGTATGCCTGTTAACCCATCAAAATATAGCGCATCGTCAATTTAAAAATGAGTTCAGACAATAATTATCTTCCATTATATATGATATATTTGGGTTGCAATTACCTGCCAGCTGCCATAATCTTGCTACAGCTATGAATTACGCTCTGAAACTCGAAAATACTGAGCGACGAGGAATGCAGCTGCGAAATCGCCAGATGGCGTTTAGCAGCACTATGTAGTAAACTTTGACGTACACTTGCCGCTTTGGTCTCTATTTCGAATAGCGCTTTGACTGCTCGAAGGTTAGAGCCTTTCACTAGTGTTCAGAAGCTTCCGGGTTCACATCCCGGTCAAAACTGGTAGTACTTTTTCAGTACATGTTAACCCATTAATTCATTTAAAAATGAATTCAGGCAATAATTATCTTTCATTATATGCAAATGTGTACCATGCCTTATACTGAAATAGAACAAGTATGTATGTATTATCTGTGAATTTTTGTTTGGTCAGTCTAAATATTAATTAACTTATGTCTCACATTTAATACAACGCCCTAGATGAAAGCCATGCAATCTCGATAAGCAAGCTACATTGCATCGTTTGAACTGGACTTACATTTCGGGCATGTTACTACATTTGTTCTGTCGCAAGTACCAGACTACTTTTCAGTTCAGAAAACTGCTCGTTACTGCTTCATGTTTATGATCGCTGTCTGCGCTATTATTAAAGCCCAATACTAATCCTTGAAAAAATCGTTGGTGATGAAAGTTTCAAGCAGGTTAAATCTAATATAGCACAAATTTATTTTGTACTATTTTGAATCTCCTCTAGCAGGTTAAATACTAGTGTAGCAGTAATAAGGAACTGGGACCCTAAATGTATGATGCTTTAAAAAAAAAACCTAAATCCCATCTCTAGCTCCACAGGTACCCATGCGTATCGCACCGAAGCCGCTGGGTTTTCCCTTCGTCGCTGAATTCAATTTGAATCCTCGCCCCGCGAGCATCGACGCAGCAGTTAGCGAACAAATTGAATCGTAACCGGCTAACGATCCGCATTAGGATTCAAGGTGCGCTTATAAATTTCCCGGTATCAAACGCGAACAAGCCCAGACTCATAAATACATTGTCGGCCGCAGCGGGATAGGTACGTAAGCCACCCCTAACAAAGTTTATAAATCACCGCAAGAGATGAATAAGTCGCGGGTAATCGGTGAATGCAACCGGCCCGCAGGACCCTGGCCGCCGTAATGAATCCCAATTAGCTGCCTCATAAAGCACCGCCGTTATCCTCTCACACCCCGCGGACGGTGGTCCCGGGGCACCGACGGCACCCACACCTGCAATCCCGCCACTCCAATTTCGCGGCGATTTGTACCGGGCTTTTTTATTCCCACAAGCGCCGCAGCTCGCATTTCTATGAGTTGCCTGAAAATACTGCACGTCCCTTGCTCAGATATAATGTTGTGCATTCAGAGGTGGTGCATGATTAGTGCATAAGTCACCACCAACCGTATTTTTGTTTCCTTCATTCCTTCGTTTATATAATAAAAATGCTTTTGAATAAGTTCTGAAAGGTGTAATGACTCCTCGAGGGAGTTTACAAATTCTTGTCAGGAAGCTATGTTTTAAGCGGGGCGAGGTCGTGAGCTCAATAATAAGATTGGCCCATACAAACTTACCTTTATTGTGAATTAAGAGTCGAACTGGTGATGTTTTAAGGGCGCCACCAAATTTTTTATGTATTATTAGATTAGCTAATACGGCTACCGTGACGGAAATTTAGAAAACCAACTGATAACGCTGAATAAATGACGAATTGGAAACATACAGGTTCTTTAATATGAGATAAATATGATTTATACAATGCGATTCGTAAATGCAGGCGGTTTGTAAACAATAGTGATAAATTTGAGTAATAATTATGTATATGTCTCAAAAATAGATTAGATTGGTTACTCTTTGCAAAGCTTTGCTCAGATTTACAATTTTTTTGGTATAGCTCTAAATCAGACATATAGATAAACTCAATAACCGCTACGACGCGTATGGTGTAATTTCGTACTGTGGTATTCACTTACAATTTGATAAAAAAATTCAGCGGTTGGTGGATAAATGCCGCTTTGACCTCGCAGCTGAGCATGGTTTTTGTGGTGCACTGGTAAAGGCATTTGACTAGTAATTAAAATGTCACGGGATCGATTCTCGGTCAAAATTGTCAATACTTTTTGAATAATGTATACTGGCCTGCTAACCCGATAACTTCCTGTAATAGTAATAACAGTCTCAGCTCCTGAGCATGTTACCAAATTAGCTCAGCGCGGCTATCTAGAACGCAGGTTGTTGTAAACGAAGTAACGAATTTGAGCGAACAAAATATTGATTCATAAAACAATACTTAATTGCAGGTGGAGAAATGGGGTTTCGCAGTCAATTTAGTTGATGTCATTTACTTCCATGGTTTCTTGATACCCGTTAAACTTGCCAGAATTCCTTTTCAGTTAATTCTTCTGTGTTTTTGACTAGAGCAAGCAATATTGGCTCGTCGTCTATCTCCTGCAAATGATTTCATCATTATTTGACTCGGTTGCGGGTTAAGTGACCGGCTTTTCGCTTGATTTTTACGAGATTTTCACCGATATACCGGTATTAACGATTAACAACACACAGGTAAGTCCCCACTTCTGATGAAAGAACTAGCTTTACACTATTAGGTATTTTAATCTGACAACCGCAACAATCTTGCTGATTGGTAACACTACTGGTTCCGCCTGCTGATCCGCTAGTATTCGCAATGGTGTCCCTAACAAATATAAGCTGCCTTGACCTCGAATATGAAAAGGGCACATTTGAATAGTAAACAAAAGGTGCCGAGTTCGATTCCCGGTCAAAACATTTATTTAATGTATAATGTCAAACAGAACATTTTCCAAATTTATTTCTATTCAATTCAACTATAATTCTTAATTCACTTCATTGTTAACGTCAGTATCAGCATATTTATGTTCAATGCACTTCCCGTGAACGGCGGATTATGCGCTAGTTCAGCAGTTAACGCGTCGTACGATCTATGTGACGTATGCGCTTATTCTAGTATAAATAGTGAAAATAATCAATCATAAATCAGTCTAATACTTAGACTCGAAGACCCCCAGGCAGGAGCTGATCCTCGAGCAACAATGTAAGTTCCAAGAATGTTTGTTTGTTTACTTTTGTCTTTATTCATTGTTTTATTACTTACTTCACAACCTGTGTTTGTTTACAGATTTATTTTGTGTTGTTAATAAATTATTATATTAAAGCGACCTAAGTCGTATCACTCCTGCCCTTGTCCCAAGTTCTGTTACAGGTTCCAATCTTCGGCAACGCAAACAGCGCGCACCCTAAACCCCAGGGAGCGACAATATTGGCACGGTAATCCGGTAACATTCTTTTATTCTCATAGTTTCTTATTAACTTTAATCTTATCATATTTGGATTGCTGGTCGAAAAATTCTGGAAACCAGAGCGAATTCTGGCTCTGAAACTTGAAAATACTTAGCGGCGAGCGATTCAGCTGCAAATGTGGCGGATGGCGTTCAGCAGCCTAACATGTAGTCAACTTTCATGTATATATGCCGCTTTAACCACGAATATGAACAGGGTTTTTATAGTGCTGTGGCCAATATATTTGACTAATAACTAAAAGATCTCGGGATCAATTCCCGGTCCAAGCTGGCAATACCTTTTCTCTAACGTATATTGGACTGCTAACCCGCTAACCTTCTCTAATAGTGATTCCAATCTCATTCAGGTGACAGGTAACTTCGAACATATCATATTCGGGTTGCAGTGAACTGCTGGTCGCCAGATGCTGGCCATCGCAACGAATTCCGCCTTGAAACTTGAAAATACTAGGCGACCAGCTACAAATGCGCAGAACGGCGTTCAGCAGTATAGCATGTTGTCATATGTCATGCATATATGCTGCTTTGATCTCGAATCTGAACAGGGTTTTTGTGGTGCAGTGGTTAACACATTTATAACATACATAGTTTTTCAATAACATATATGGCATCCTAACCCGATAACTTTCTCTAGTACTCATTGTAGTCTCATTCAGGCAGTAAATAACTTGCACTTGCACCCTTAGGTTTAACCACAACCACAATTCACCCAACGCGCATTTCCTAAGTTAATAGTCTAACAGATAAAGTTGTGTTCATTTATTTCTGTACCTTTTAATTTGCTAAAAATTTTATGTATTATTGTACGAAACCCTTTCAATTTCAATGGTGCATGTTCACAATATTATGAATATACTTAAGTGTAATGAATAAGTTGACGGTATATTTTTTTATCCTTTTTTAATTGTAGAATCAGTTAATGATGAAGGCCGAAGCCAATACTGAAGAAAATAAATACTGATATTAAATGAAGTAATTTCTCTACCCTCTGTCTCGCATTATGCTACATATTTACAACAATTATCGTTCTACATATATATGTATGAAGTGCCAAAATTTAAGGAAATGCGGTAGACTCACAATAATATTTTGTTATCCAATATAGATCTTCTCATCAAAGCACAATGTCATTTGCCTATTACGCAGTTTTAAGTTTATGGTTATCGCATGTATGACTCACACATAATTGTTTTTTTATTACTCGTATCACCAAAATTTGCTTTCAGTATAATGTAACCCATAGTTTCACTAATTATTATTATTATATTTGACTAGTTCCTGCATAACGTCAAGAATATGCACGGCTCTGGTGTAGATGCGACCACTACTTACCTGCGTAGTAAGGGGTGACGACTATTAATATGTATTTTTCTTCCCTGTCGACTAAGTACGCTATCTTCATATCCATGTGGCAGTTGGCTTCAAAAGGTCCCCCGAAGTTTTACACATAACCTCAAGTATCGTCCAGCACAAGGTACAACTTTAGTGTTGACCTGTTAAGGTATTTAATCTTTAATCCCTTAAACGACATGGTCAATAGAGGAAATCCTTTTGTCGGTCAAAACTCACGCCGTATTTAGTTTTTGGCGCTATCCTGCCTTATATTACCCTTGCCCCGATCAAAACAGCACTAATCTTCTCTACTACAGGGTTTTTATAAGTGATGAAAATTATGAAAATTATCGATTAAATCAACTTGCCGCCTCTCAGGAAACAGGACACAATTGTAGCTTTGACAGATACTTGTCATTTGTCAATAGTCCATATCGTGATTGCGACGTTATGATTACATTTGTAAGCCTATTAAATTTCAGCCTGCCACGATGGTAAAATTCCACAGAAGTACATAGTTACCTAGAAGTTTAAAGCAATGTAATAAATGATCCTCATGCATGTGGGGCCAGACATATGTGCAGTAAAGATTATATGGAAACATCATAACAAACAGCATGACTTGCCGCACATTTCGCCAATTCCTATTCTTTGGTCACACTTGCGAGTTACTGTGCAGACTCGATTCCCTACAAACGAGCAACATAGCGACTTAGTGATCGTTACAAATGTTTCTCGCGCATGCTGTAAGATTTAACCGGCTAGATTAAATATAGATGTTTGCGTAAAATTTACAGTTAGGGTCTATACCGAGTGGCAGTGACGTTAGCTGCACTATAGAGTATTCTAGCGGAAATTTCATAACCTAGAAATTATAAGCAGTTATATCGTGTAGATAGTACAAGCAAATTATTGTTACAGCTTACCTTTAAAAGGAAAATAGAACCACAAATTGTTAAAAAATCTTTATAAAGCCATCAATTTCGTGGCTATAACTTGATCCGTAACCTTCAGTACAGTATATAGTGCTTCACTTTCTTAACACATGCACGATACAGTCATAAAGTCCACTGCCCTGTTCAGATCAAATAATGACTGGAATAATTCAGTTAACTATAATGTTTTGTCCCAAATTTTAAAATAATACAATGGCGAATAATGAGATCAAATTGTAGATTAGAGTCTAAGCTTGCAGCCAACAATCGACCCTCTTGTAGCGCAGTGTATGTCAATCGCTCCCACATGTGGGCCACCATTCCCACCTTGTAACCATCCGCAATGTGTTGTAGCTTGCTTGGCAGTATGTGTAACGTGGAATTGCCGTGTAATAAATTTGATACCCGGAGACAACGTCACTACAAAACCGAAACCCCGCCAAATCCTAATATCTTAGCTGTCTGGTACGTTTTCGAGGGAGTCTGTGTCAGGATGCCACGTAACAATGCCGCGGCGGCGGCGGCGCCTTTCCCCCCGCCGTACCATGATTTATAAGCACCGTTTACATTCGTCGCACAATCAACAACAAGCGACATTTTAGCACAAGTGAAGTATCAGGTTGTAAATGTCGTGACACGGGAGGCTAATTTGTAACGTCGTTCAGTGATTTAGGCATGCAAAACATACGACTAAAGGACAATCAATCATGTGGCAGCATTGGCGAACGACGCAGAATATGAAGGTAATTGCAGAGCCCATTACAAACGGAACGATTACGGCGACAATGTTGCCAAATATTTGTACGAATATCAAACGTGTATGATAATATTTCTTTTACTTTCGTAAATTTAGGAATTGATAAAGGGAAATGGTGCCGTGTGTATAACAGCATAAGGTCCGGCAACTTAAATGCTTGAGTATAAGGTTTATTTTTTTTTGTAAATTCTCTTTTGTCATGCCAATAGCATTTGAAAATTTTATTAATGCATAACGTTCTCTGTACCTACATACATTATAGTTATAGTACCAGAAATAAAACCAGGTGATCTAGATGTGCACCTTAGCGTGTTATCCACTACACTACCGAAGCTGTGGTTCGATTTTAGGCCAAAGGAATTGCAATGCAAACCCTGTGCAGCTCAGTCATCCTGATAAAATGGTAGTCAAAGGAAATATTCTTTAAAAATATCTGGTAGTGTTTTCTCAAAATCGAAAAACGTAGGTAGACGGGGCAGTTTTATACAGATAGGAATGTTGAAAATTAACTACAATGTGTAAGATACAGCGAAAAGCCGCCCTCTGTGACCTGTATTTATATTTAAGGCAACTATAAAAACATTTCTTTTTCATATTAAAAAAAATAGGTTTGTGTTTGTCTTCCCCTCCTAGTGTTCCCAGCGTAAAACTCTTAATTTGTACGATCGATTTATCTATCGAACTGAGGTTGACGTAATAGATGTTGCTCGATATTTTTGTAGGTTTTTTTTTAGAACTAGAACAAAAACTCTTGCTTTTCCGTCTACATGGTTAAGGAATTTGTGCTCGCTACGAGTTTTATGGATATTGCGAATAATTTTGCTCGACAATTTTCAAGATTCTTTTCTCTTAGCAAAAAGAAAGCAGGCAGTTCTTCATCCACTTCAAACTGCATACTCATTGCTTGCGATCTGAAAAAGAATTGATACTTTCTATTCTGTTGTCGATTTCTCGTTACCACAAAGAGATTTGGACCGTACCGCTGGCCGCAGTGTGCCACTGAGTTTAAATAAATGCAGAACCATCCGCTTTAACCAACTAAATTTGCCTTCTGAGCCAATTTACTCTACCTCTGTCATCAGACTACTATCAGTGAAGTCTGTTAGGGATCCTGTACTAGCCTTCGGTACAAGATTGAGCTTCCTGCAGCATTATAAGGCTGTCACTTTCAAAGCAAGTAAAATGTTTGTTTTGTTCTACGGCAGTGTAAGGATTTCAGAAATGTCTAAGCTATCAGTATTCTGTTGGTAGGTATACTTGCAAGTAACGATCTATGAGACTGACTTATGCAGAGGGTTTTACAGCTTGATGGTCGGCCGTCGTAAACTATTGTATTGTAAATGAGGGTTTTTACAACCTTATGGCAGGCCGTCATAATCTATTGGGATTAGTAGCACGCTTCAAAGTTCCTAAATTGGCGGTATTAAAAAAACCCTTGTTGGCTAAAATTTTAACTTTTCACTATAAATTTTTAAAATTTATTGGTTGTGATAATTTAGCAATCAATAATACATAGAAGATTTTATAACAAATTTTATTTAATGCAGACCTGATGCTAACTGGCGCGATCCGCCACCTATTTTTGTGATACTTTATTGGGTTTAAGTTTTCCGATGTATAAAATAAAAGCCTTTGCACATCATAACGAATTTATACAAATTTAATATAAAAAATTATAAAATTAGTAAGTAGAAAAGTATTTACAATTGTTAGAAAAAAAATACAATAGTGCACAATAAAATTTACACACGCTATCGATTATGTTCATTACAACTTAATAAGTACATTACAAGAATGTCACAATTTAAAAAAATTACTCACTATCACTTTCACTGCTAAAATCACGATTAATTTCGCACTGTATTTCTCCATGCATCGACACTTGTTATTTCAGCTTCGTGTCTAATTTTTAGCAGGATTTTATTGCTGAATTTTCCACCGGTGTTCCCTCGTCGAATTCTTTGTTTCAACTGCCCCCATATAATTTCAATGGGGTTTAAAATGCAATGATATGGGGGTAATCGTAGAATGGTGTGTCCACATTCAGAAGCGAGATCTCAATTTTAAATTTCTTCGATTTTTTTTGTGCCTAGAACTTCCAACAACTGTTTTTTGGTATAGCCCTCTTTGAAATACAAATCTTCTTTTCTTAAAAACTCTTGAATGGTTGCCTTATTAGTTGTTGTTATTTCAAAGTTTATCCAGCTGCTCCGAATAGTAACTAGCGTTGTCCATTACTATGACGCTGTTTGGTGGCAATTTGGGCAATAAAATGTTCTTAAACCAATTTTCAAACACTTACGCATTCATATCAGAATGATAATCGGCGCTTGCTTCTTTTAAGATTTTGCATCCACTATATAGGGCTCCAGGTACGAAAACATTTTCACCTCAACCTGCGGATCTCATTTAATTAGGAAAGAATACGATTGAGTCTTACTATTAGATGAGATATATTTGTAGTTCCAATAATATTTTTTTAATACCATATAATGCTCATTGATTTATGTGTACGGAAAAATTCTAAAAAAGCTTAAACACAATTATTGGATACGATCAACTCGCCGAACCCGCCTGTTATTTACGACAGCTTCAGGTAATATTTGTAAACCATTGTGAGCGGTAATCGGCTGTTCGTATAATGAGACACATAGATTGCTGCTTGCAAGTATATTATGCATTAGGTGCTTCGGACCTTGTTTATCCCTTTCTTCGTGAAAAAACTCAACGCAGATTTCTTCGATTCGTGCTTTTCAACTTTTGCTTGATTTGATTTTAAATACTGAATTGAAATTGATAAGGTTACAAAACAAGTTGCAGCAAAGATGACAAAACGAGTTTCAAATACTCGAAAGGTGTGGGGTTACGAGCCATGCCTGTACTGATATGGGTTAGTTCGTCTACAATCATGTATAGTCGTGTTACTTGCTATATTAATCAATGTGATTTCGATCCTATTCATCCTGAATGACAGTAAACACTTAAAATAGTATAAAATAGAGTTATAAGCGATTTAATGACAGTTTTAGCGGTAACCGTCTATAAAGACATAGCTATTATTGTAAATAGATAAAGGTACCAACTTAAGCGCTAAAGGTAACTCCGTTGGAAAACTTAATCTCGCTACCAAACCGAACTTTCTGAACCAATTTTATTATTCGTGCAAAACAACGCAACATAAGTAATACCAAGGTAATTAGGGATCAGTGATGGTCTTTTAGCTGTTAAGGTAAAACGACCAGCTATAAGCTGAATAACCCTATATTTGCGAAATCAAACCCCAAAGTACCCCTAATTGGAGTTAATAAAAGGATGGCTACCGTACAAATTCATACCGCAAAAACCTTCGAATAAGTATATTATTTGAGCAAAAGGGTATAAATAGCACAAGACTTCGTCCCTAAAAACCAACTACTGTCTGATGTTAGCTCTACATCATTATCATAGCTGTAGGCCTTTCGTTCTGGCAACCCTGCAAAAACCGATTTACTTTAAGTAGGCTGTCGCGTGAGCGTCGCGCTACCTGGTGTGTTATTGAATAAACATCCGATACATTAAAGAACTGCCAACGTTACCGCAGGCACAAGAGATCCGCCTGAAGATAGTCCGATCGACGGCTGATAGTGTAATCGGGATATTAATTACATCGAGTCTGGTTGATTTACAGGCGATTTTAGAATCAACCGGTGTACTTGGGAAAATGCAATACCGCCATCAAAGACTTCCTCCCGCAACATGTGGATTGTGGATTTAACAGGTTGGGTGACTTATTAGCATTAATTTTTCCACGGTTTGGCTTGTCGACCGTAACACGTAACACTTGCAGATTGTACTACAAAGTAAAGTGAATAATCAGTTTTGCTCAAATATAAAAGAAATTTTTACTGGAAAAATGGTCTACTGACTCATGCTTTCTCGAATACAGAGTATACGGAAATTGTACAGTAAAAATGAGATCAAGCAGTTTAATTCAATTAAAAAATAGATTTTAATTTACAAACTTTTTAAATTGGGCTAAAAGTATAAAATAATTTATACCATTCCCATTCAGATTTATAACCCCATGCAAATTCCTAACTCCATACAGATTGTTCAGAAAATGTAGGAGTAATGTCAACAGCACGCGATGTTTAACTGATGTTTTTGAAATTTGTTTTTCTAGGTGAATTCCTGCCCCGTGTTTTTGATATAGCCAGCATGGGAGCAGCTTACATGATCAGTGGTCCAATGATAGTGTAAATAAGTTTTTTGCTGTTTTGATTTAATCTGCTGCTTTTATTTAGAAATGGATATAATGTTCTAAGACAACTGCTGAATTTTGAGATTACTTTCTGATCGTGCATGTCAAATTTCAGAGCGAAGTATAGCCTGAGACATAGATATTTTATTGTTTTGGTTGGTTCTATTGTTTTACTTGCAACATGCAGTTGTTGTGTAGATATAGTGTTGGCGAATTTTATTGTAAAGGTTAGTCTAGTCTTTTCGCCCTTTAGTTTGATTTTCCAACCTTTACATTAATTTTGAAATTTGTTTATATGAATTTGTCTTAGTAGCGTTGCTGCTTGTATATAATACTAGCGCGAATATGGAGCCACGCCATCAGCATACATTGCAATTTCGATTGTTTCAAAAGTTAGGATTTCGCTTATAAAGCAAGTATGCAGCCTTGCGGTACTCCTGCTTTTGTGGGCTGTTTTTTCGAAATGTCGTTTTCTATTTTTACTTGTACTATTCTTTCTGTTAGATATGAGTATATTAATTTAGTCAGGTGTATTGGTACTGTTAGTTTTGTCATTTTATATAAAGTCAGTTTATCTATCCATACAGTGTTAAATGCTTTTTGGATGTCCAGTAAAGCCCTGACTGAAAATTTTTCTTTGTAAAAATTTTGAATAGCGTCCGTTAATGTCCTGATTAGTTGTAGTTCTGTCCATGACTGAATACTAATTATTCATTTTTGATTATTTTGTTCGTTTCGTTATATTCTGCCAGTCTTTTGTGTTATTATTTCTGTTAATTTTACCAAGGTGTTTAGTAGAGCTCAATGGGTTATATCTGTCTTTGTCCTTTGTTGTAGATGGGAACGACAATGGTATTTCCAGGATTCTGGAAATTATTATAATTTTAAAGTAGCATTAATGATGTACAATATTTGCAGAATTGTCTTTTTTGAGAGATATATCGTGCGTTGTTTGTATCATGGGTGCAATCGTGTCATCTATGTTTTGTTCAATGTTAGTATGTGCGTCATTGCTTTGAATTTTCACATAATTAATAGCCAAATATTTGCATTTTCTCTGTTTGTCATGTAATCTTGTTCGTTTTTTGTCTGTTGACATTTGCTATATCAAGCGACTGATCGGAAATAACGAATGCAATAGTAATTCTTCATCTTTTTTTCCCTTCGCTAACTTCACGATATACTTTGTTAATATCTGCGGAAAGGTGTGTTAGTTGTTTTTATTTTCTCTCATAGAATCAATAGATGCTTTAAACTCCTATTTCAGCAACTCGAGCATCCAAACCCGCTCTAAATGCAAACTTTTTTGCGTTGATCAGGAATTTTAAGTCTCTGAACACAACCGCATTTAAATAAGTTTTGCAAATAATTTTCAATTGGATTTAGTTAACTAAACATCAGTTTTAGGTAGACCACTATTATAACATCTGTGCCCCGGACTAGGGCAGTTGGTAGCAAATTTGATGGAACTGAAGGTACATCCACAGTCGATACAAGAGTTCAGTGTTATTGGTACGGACTGTATTGCATTAAGTGAGGCGCACAGCCTGAAGGACCGGTGCAAACCGTTCGTACGAAAAATATGCTTTGGACAGTATAGCCCACGGCGACTGCGACACAATCCGTTAAACCAATATTCAACCCGTTACGATTAATCTGCGATTCGTTCTTTTCGAACGTATCCCGAAGGCAATTAGAGATGGGATGATTTTGGTGTAGAACTCTTAGAAAGCATGCATACTTGCAATACTGTATGCCATTTTTTTTGTTTAGAAAACTAAGTACAGGCAGTTTATAAAATGCACTGAAAACTAAAAGCCTTTTACGAGTTATCGAGACTTGGAACAACTTTTAGCTACTTTTGCTTACAGAATCGACCAGCACATTTTTACGACCTATTTTTCAAATTATGATCATCTTGGCTTAATGTAAAAAAAGGAAAGTGATGACAAGTCCTTGTCATCAGTCGAATGTCGAATTATTTGATACATTTTAATAATTAATATAAAAAAACGCATGACTGTATATTTTCGTCATATGCTGTAGTGTTTTTTTGGGAGAAATACAACTTCAAGGTTGCTGAAAATGACACAGTTTCGTATAACTTTTAGATTATTAGATTAAAGAGGTTTTGACTACTAAACCTGTTAAATTGTATTGTGACTGACTAAAAGATGTTTTCAGCTGCAGTGCAAGGGTGTAGAGGTTACCACAAGCCTACCCTACCAATTATTGTTATTACTTACCTTTGAAAGGAGAAGAGAACCGTAAATTTTAGATATTTTTTTATAAAATCAATTTCATGGCTAAAAGTTGGCCCGTAACCGTCAGTAAAATATACGTATATTGTGGTTATTATAGCTTGGAAGCTTTTACAAAGAGCCGTAAAATCAAATTGAACTAAGCCTCAAAATTGCTACTTTTATTTCAAATTGCGTAAATACCGCTATAGCGCGGTAGATTTTGCCCCAGAAATTAAATGTTGTTATAGATTAGATTAGCTTCGTACTTTGCCTAATTACAATTATTAATTAAATATGTGTTTAGAAATTGTGAGTTAAAGGGACTGCATTTTAAGGGAAGTTTGACAAGGTACTTATGCAATTCACATAAAATTTCGCAATGTAGAGACATAATATGGGATGATATCTTTGCAAAAAAATGATTGCAGCAGATATTGCGCTTTTGGGCGGCGTAGTTTGTAACCAAAAATGCTTAGAGTCTAGCAGTATTTTTGCTGGGCAGATCCCTGGCGGAGGTTCAGGCGATCACACCGGCAACGCTCTCATGAGATCGGTGATGTAATGGAGTAGTTCCTTTCAAGTAAAACTCGATAACAAATAGATTTAAAATATCTTTCGTGTAGTATTAAGTACAACGACCAATTGCTTTTTAATTATCTGCAATATTTATGATACGTATAAGCATAAAGGGCCCAAGGCAGTGACAATTTTATGGTTCTAAATATATACTTTAGATCAAGTGTACAGTAAGGAAAGGGCAATTACATGCTCAGCAATATCAAGATTCCGAATCTAGTGTGAAATATTATTTCTACATTAAAATATCACGAAATTAGCCCACTAAATAAGGAGTGCTTTGAGCAATTCATCGATTCCACGACTCGAGCTTCGTCCCTATTTTGACTCATCGCGCATCGATTGTCGATGTCGGTGCTCAATTTTTTTGATTACATAAAAACAGAATTATTACCTAAAGGGCAGTGCTTGGGGCAATTATTTTTACCCTTCTACTGGTATTTTTTTAATTCTTTTAGCCAAATGCATCGCACGCTTCGTAGATAGATACGCCATCCTCTACAATACTTATAACACTACATAAATAGGACCAGTTTTCTACGTAACAAAGATAATGAAATGAAATGAAAACAAGGGTTACTGTAGTTAAAGTAAATAAGCAATTACTGTCACACGCATATTGCAGAATCACAGCGGTTTGGCACATATGCAATAAAAAATAAATTAACCTCTTAAGATTTCAAATACTGTCAGTGCTAAATCTGCAAATGCAAGTTCAGTAATCCATTTCTTCATTTGAGAGGGTTGATCAGGACATCAGATCCAAGCTTGAACTTTATTACAGTCGCTAACGTTTCGCCACTTCTTGTGGCTTTATCAAGGCTAGTAATGTTTCCATTCGTGCATGTAGCTTACTCTAAGGGAAACCAATTTGTATGGATCGAGATAGACAGTAATCCATATTACATTTTGCCCGGTTCCTAGAATTGTGTTACAATTATTTTCAGTTACCTTACGTCCATTAGCGGAGTGCACTCAGACTCGTTAAATTTTGCTTGGACGCAAATGGTGCATTTTCGCCGCCAGGGATGTAAAATTGGTAACAATTCGCGAGTTTCGCAGTTCTAAATTTAAAAACAATTCGCCGGGATTGCAGCCGGGATGTTGGAATCTCTATCTATGGGGTAATTAAAAAAAAACTACTGAATGTGCAATTCAATTACGCAATAAATGCTTTTATTAAATTTGTACATTCCGTTACATGAATATAAAGTTCCTATAAGCTTTGCTCTCGCGTGGCCAATTTTATTACGCTGATGAAGGGTACTTGACGCCACTTAAAAAACATAATCTAGTCTCGGTGTAATAAGCGAAACACGGTTATGCTGTGGTAAATAATTTTTTTTAATTTTAATATCTACAGGTATATTGGTCCCCTTATCATTTCATGTACATAATCCTTTTACCCAGATTAACAGAAAAATCAGGAAATTTATGCCTAATTTTCTATGAACAATTAGTATCAACCRAATAACTCGTACAAAAATTATATTTAACTGGCACTTACCGAAGGTCATTAAGTTCTTATATCAACTGTGTAACTACATAGTATTTGACACATTTAACAGAAATTTTAGAAGCTGCTTATAGCATGGAATAATCTGTAATCGTTGTACTACTGTAGAGTAGGTTGACCCTTCCGAACGTAGTACAGGTAATAGGAAACAATTACTGTTTAATATTATTATATTAGTCAAAATATTCACAGTTATACACTGCTCTTGCTTTTTTTTGTTAGGTTTTTGCATAAAAACCGCATGAGTAGTAACTAAGTTGTAGGTCATAACAAGTGGAAATTAACATTAGCGGATGTAATGGAGTGAATAGTTTTTATTTATAAACTGGTCAAATTCTGATTTGTATCTTCTACGTTAGAAGGCCATGTATACTTCTGAATTTTTTATTTTCAGAATACAACTAATAGAAATATTCTACATGGTAGGAACGTAATCTTTCGCGTCTTTTTGGTTTAAGTTGCGTCAGTTTTAGAAACTGCTCTACATGCGTCTTCTCATAACAATACGCCGTAAAAGCATTCGATCTTGAATTCTCTTGTTCACCACGCAATGTCAATTTCTGAACCAGGGAAAGTTCAATGCGAACTGCAGCACTTACGTATCATTCTGGCTATAGCGATCATAATAACCGTGATATCGTTGTCTTCATCCGAACCCCAGAGCAACTCTCGAAGCACCAAATTATAAACGCACTGCATGATTTTCTTAGGTTCAAAGTGTCACAGAAGTGGCAAACTTCTTAGACAACGACTTATGCGAACTATCTTCCAACCCCAGTCTCCTACAAAAATGCCACAAACACTTTCGTCTCCTAAAAACGAAACAAACCATCTGTTTGGAGGAGATAGTTGGATTCATTACAGTTTACCAAGTGCCTCAAGCTGGAACATCTCGACTATCCTATTTACTACTCTTTTTATTTAATACTGATCCACTGTAATGGAATTTCCACAAGAGATTATGAGCAGTGATGGGCGTTTACGCGTAAATTATAATTTTCTACATTACCCGCGTAGAAAATGTAGATAAAGCATTTTGGCGTAGATTTTGAGTAGAAAATATGAGACGAGTATATTATGGCTATTGTATATTAAGTGTATTGTGCAAATTATTTTGTTCTAATTTCCCTGTTTTATGGGTCAACTCTTAAAAAATTTTAAAGCACTATAGTTTTTTAATATTTATATTACAAATTTGCATAACTTATTTTAGTAAGTCATCAGAATACCCAAACGGTTTTCTTACTTCTTTCGGACAAAACATGCGTTTCGAAGTCTTTTCTTCTACGAGTATATTAGGTATAATAGGTAGCATATGAAATAGCCAGTCCTCTTCCGTTTATAGACAAGAAAGATAATAATATCATAGTTTACAGTCATTTAAGAACCCATTGACCGATTGAGGGCTTCCAAAGCACGCTTGTGCCTTCTGACCCTAACAAATGTATGTCGAAACGAGTTATTGTTGTTTAACGTGGCTCTAGTTATTTTAATTACAACGAAGTAGTATTTTGTTTAGTTAGGAAGCAACAACCAGTGGAATCGTCCAAAACGAAAAAAACGTTCTCCTATGATCGACTCCAGGTAGTTCCGATCGTGGTCCACGCGTAGTTCCAACCTACTGACGTTAGTGCACGGCGATCTGCAGCAACTTTGCTGTCCTGTAACTTTTGAACTGTGAGAGTCTACAGCATAGGGCTCCGGATTGGAGCTCAGAAGGTCATGGGCTATTACCATAACCATACCAAGTTTGGTTGTGATCGGATCAACTCCGTTCCATTGAGTGATGTATATAGTTCTCTTTTTCACGTATCTCGCGATACGATCGATGGGAGAACGAAAATAATAATATACAAAATAATACTGTCATTTGAGGCATTTGGAGCTGTTAAAAGTACTATATATTACTAGTTTGCTGTTTATCTACATAAAGTTATTTTCTACAGTAGACTTTTAAAGTAGAATATTACATAGTTTACGCGTAGATAATGGCGTAATCTACATGGAATATTCTACGCGCCCATCACTGATTATGAGTGTAGGTACCTAGCGTCCACATTTTTATTAGGGCACCGTTGCATTTTTAACGAACGTTTTTTTTTTAGGTTTTTGTTGAAATACACTTTTATTATAGCCTAACAGAATCAAACTTTATCGGAGAAAGTTCAAAATGTCAATTTCATAGGCAACTTGCGTCAGCTTCCACAAAACAACCATTTCAAACGACCCTGCAGTGCGTTCATTGTATCATTTTACAAAAGGCAACACCTAAGCTCCAAAGGTAAATAACTGTAGATTTTATAAATGCTGAACGCAAAACTTCTCTCAAAACGAGAGGTAGAGTGACGAGATGGAGTGATAAGACCTCTACTATGAATATTTAGATGATAAACATCCGTGCGAGAGGTAATAATCTTCTCATACAAATAATTACGAGCCTTGAAGGAGATAAATCTGTAGAAAAAAGTAGCAGTCTTTAGGAGAAAACGATCCTGCATACATAGCCAGTTCAGCTCTGTAAGCCTATAAGACACATGGTTATGTCTGCGTATGCGATAAATGAAACGGATACATAAATTCTGTACAACTTGAATTCTCATTTTGTTTTCAAAATGTAAGAATTGAAATATACCTGCACACAGTATGTGACAAAACTAAAACCTCGCTTAGAGCAACCATTACAGATCTGGATAAGACATGGCTATGACCATACAACAGTTGCAGGTCTGCTGTTTGTAAACAGCCAGTGATATGCTTTTTATATCTGAAGGTGTTATCCAGTTATCGGCGAGGTTTCCTTCTAGATTTAGCGACTGTACTAGACTCTACAGCTTGCTATTGCTTCTTGTGGAAGAACTAATTGTGACCTCCAAATTTGTTGTCATGGTCACAATAGAGCACTTTTACTTTCGGACTAAACACTTGACGACTGACTGACTACACCAACGACTAACTTTATCTGCTAGTTCTTACAACGTGCGAACTACACCCAACACCATGTTATGTTGTGGTGTTAGGCAGAACACGTTTATTACTTTATAAGTTTGTTAACCACTCAAGAAACACAGTTACAACAGCTAATGTAAAGTACAATGAAAGGCTCAATGACATGACATCAGACTGTGACTGACTAGATGATAGACATCATGAAGCTGTAGATCGTCCCATTTTAAATTTTTGATGGGTTGTCTTCCCCTCTGCGAAGGTAAGCGCTAACAATTAAATATTTATCTCAAGGTTTATTCCGTCGCAAACAAAAGCTAACTTGTTATTTTTCTGATTAACGTAACCTAAATGTGGTGGTTTTGAAAAATCACCCTGTATATTCGGAACGTTATATACTGCTTCAATGTGCGCATATCCATAATGGAACAATCATAAACTACTTGTTTATATACTAATTCATGGATGTCTTTCTTGTTCATTCCTAAGCCTTCACCCTGCGTAAAATTATGAATATAGACCGTTGTTCCACCGGAAAGGGGAAATTAAAATTCCGGCAGCGAACGACAAAGTGTCTAGGATAGCACGCCCTCATTATCCGGGCTCTACGTGATACCTATTAATTTACCTGCAGAACAGCGTGTAATAACTCGCAGAGAAAATACGAATACGTTTTTAGATCGAACTGTCTAAATTTAGAAAAGAAACGCGAGCAGTAAAGATGGGTCGTTTGCGTATCCGTTACTGAAAGGCAGCGCTCGTCTTGTTAAAGGGGCATTACGTCTGAATGCGCCTTTTCATGGCGTATTATGTTACAAGGGGATATTTAGTATGGCGTATGACGGAGTTCCAGACGCGTAGGTATATATTTAAAAACTTGTATACGTAGATGAGGGATTTCTGTCAAGCGAATGAGAGAAATTGGAGATTATTGTACGACTGGTTTACAGAAATCAAATAAATATGTTCAGTGCATTACTATTCGTTTCTTAATAAAATGAATAGGTTCATATCCGAACAAAGCGAATACAAACATTTCGTTTTCGCTCATTTATTTGTTTCGAGATAAAACAAGTACTAGTATTTGTTTATTCAATTCCGAATAAGACCAATACCAATATTGGCTTTCTAATATCGTTTTCTAATAAAACGAACACGGATATCCGTTTAATCCCTTCCGAATAAAACCAATACGATTATTCTTTTCCGAGTAAAATGAATACGAATATTCCTGTATTAATTTCCGAACAATACGAATACGCATATTTGTCTATTCTTATCTAATATTATTTGGGATAATTTTAAACTAGCATTGGTTCTACTGTATTCGAGTAACGAATATATTCGGTACGAGCAGGCAGCTCTAATCTTTTCATACAATGGAGTAGGAAAAGAAAGCAACATAGGTGTACGACGTATCCTAAGTAAATCATACGCTGAGAATTAATGGACACGAAAATCAGTTTATGAAAGAATAATAGTAGTCGAAATTAAAGAAATGGGATCAAATACAACAATAGTTATTGCTACATATGAAGAAACGAAGACGACAACTTAACAATTAAGGATAACTTTTGGAAGGAGTTAAATTTCGCATAAGAAACTAACAGAAATGTAGTTATTATTTCCGGAAATGGGAAAAGATTGATCGATTTTTGCGCCCAGAACGATCTGCCGCTTACAAATACCTTCTATGAACATAAAAACATATACAAATACACCCGAGAAGTGGTAAGCGTACAGGAGATATCATTAATAGATTATGTATTAATGGAACGTGATTATATGCCGTAATGAAGAATGTAGAGTCAGACGATGAAATTAGTAACGTTAACTATGTATATGGCAAAGATGTTGATTAAAAGATGTGAATTTATGAACAGAGAGAAGCAGGGAACGTTAGAGATAAAAATATTAAATCAGTCAAGTCATACAAACTTAATAACATTCAGGTATAGAAAGAGATCAGAGAAAGGGAAGCTAGGAAGCTCATCACGATCTACAAGAACGCTCACTAGAAGAATTATGGAGTAATTACAAAAATGTGGTAGAATCCACTGGAATCAGTAATTGTTAAATGAAGAAATCAAGAAAGAGATTAAAAAGAAAAAGTTAATAAAGGATTATTCCTTTGCCAGAACTAAACGGAGACTTTGGGATACATTTACATTCCCAATTTCTTTAAGCGTTTTAACAAACTTGTACACTGTAGATTGAACAATGGGATTTATTGCTATATAAACGTTTCTGAATAAATCACAAACATCTTGCTGTAAGATTCATTTTAAATTGTTTGCAAATTAAAATTAAACTGTTGTTGCTAAATGCAGAAAATGAAGAGAAGTTACAACAAGATGTAGAGTTGTGGTAGAATGAGCTAACAAAACGTAAAAWGTTAATAAATACGCGCAAGACCTAGGAGTTAKAATACAAAGTAATGGAAGTATGGATAAAGAAATAAATGAAAGAATCACTAGTGCAATAAAGGTGTACCACTCACTAAATAGGACTTTAATAAGTAAAAAGCAAATAAGTGAGAAGACAAAAATGACGGTATACAAGACCATTTATAGACCAATATTGACATATGGTAGTGAAAGTTGGGTGTTAAGTGATAGACTTTTAAGTAGACTGCAGGCAACGGAGATGAAATACTTGAGACGTGTTAAAGGGGTGACTAGGATGGACAGAATAAGAAACGACAGAATCAGGTAAGAACTGGAAACAGAGTCGATTAAACAGACTATGGAAGAGAATAAATAAAAGTTGTTCGGGCACTTGGTGAGAAATGAGAATGAACGAGGAAAGATCAGCAAAACTTGTATGGGAGGCAAAAGTACAAGGAAAGAAAAGAAGAGGAAGACCTGTCACAGGTACGTTTATTTAAACTGTGATTAACAGAAAATACACGTACTGTCGGGGTGTGGGCCGGGAGACGTAAAAGAAAACACTTTGTGGTACTATTAATATTGTTGTGAAAACCCCATTCACAATATTAAACTAGTATGTAGCGACCTTTGGTAGCGAGACCGAATTACAGGTTTCCCTAGTTACCACATGATTACAAAAAAAGCAACCCCGCTAAAAATCCTTCTAAATGTCAGGCGTGATCCCAGTTATCCCTTGTTGTTAATTACCAGTTTTAAAGTTAATCTCCCAGACGTTTGTTCCCTTGGGGTACACTCCGAGCTGGAAAACGGCTACCCCTTTGCAAAAATTACATTTTGGCCACGTTCCGGTAAGGTGTCAGAAAAACTACGATTTTTGCTGTCAAACTGACAGCGACCCCCGGCAAKTACCATTTGCCATCCCCAACGAGTATTATACTCCTGACGCTTCATCATCCCCGGTGCAAACCATTTGCCACCCTCAACCATAGCATACTCCTGACGCTTCGCCATCCCCGATGCATACCATTTACCACCCTCAACGAGTAGCATACCCCTGACGCTTCGCCACCGGAATGCAGTGAGTAGCCTGAACGTTTCTCAGGTACTGACGACTAACATTGGTAAGCGAGCCTGCCCAATTTTGCTTTAATACCAGAGTGTCGTGGTAAAAACTATCTCAAACGCACAAACGCTTATAAACCACCTTTTTTAACGTGTGCACATTAGATTCGTGTGCGTATTAGTATTGTAATAAATAAGTAGGTAGTAACATTAGAGTTAGACCGAATTTTGTCAAAGTAACACTGTTCTTGTAAATAAATTTAAGTTTATGGAGGCGTGCGTATTTTTGTGTTAATAATAAAGTTTCTTACAGTATAGAGATCTGTGGATGGTTCACTACTAAGGTGACCAGATTAATCACCTCCCCTTCTTTATGGTAGGTTACAAAAAGGAAAACAGTTGCCTATCCATAAAAATGGTCCTTCGAGCCGGATCCGTGAAGTTTCAGTTTGTTAAAAATTGTTAATTGAACTTAATTCGCGGAACGGTATTTATCTTTTTTATAAACTCGCCTTCAGCTCATATCGTTAACGCCTCCATAACACTTTTGCCTACGTGCTTATCTCCTTGTCGTTCTCTTTGTTAAAATAGTTTTAGTATTTGCTTATATTGTCAGAAATGGAAGATCTAGAAACCCACAAAAATAAACGCACTCGTGCAAAAGCTAGCTTGACTAGAGTACAAAACTGGACTGAACAAAATAAAACCAGTGCAAATAGTGTGTACCTAAAGACTAAAGAAGAACAACTCAAAACTGCATCACCAATGTCTATTCAACTCCCAAAAATAAATATAAAGACTTTTACCGGTAAAATGGATGAGTGGACACCATTTTATCAATTGTTTAAGGCATTAATTGCTGATAATGTAAATTTAACAGGTGCTCAGAAATTTATGTACTTGAAAGGATGTTTGGCTGCTGAACCCTCAAAATTAGTAGAAAATTTAGCTGTAACTGATGATAATTTCAGGATAGCTTTAAGTTTGTTACAAAAGCGATATGAAAATAAAATCGCGACGGTTAATGCTCACTTTATAGCACTATTTGAAGGTCCCTGTATAAATAAATGTAATGCTACGACACTCAGGGACTTTGTGACAAATGCGAATAAAAATTTAGAAGCATTAAAGAATTTAAAATACTCACACAAACAATTGTGGGAATTTCTCTCTATTTACTTGTTAAGTAAAAAAWTAGATTTTGGATCCCGCAAGGCATTTGAATCTGAACGCAAAGTAGATGAACTGCCAACTCTTCCAGAGTTCATAGAGTTTTTTTAAATAAGGTGTACCGTATTAGAGAACCTAGCTAGTACTGATACACCTCCGCAGAGAAAACCAGTGAAGGCATCCACTTTTCATACATCTGTTGTAAGTCAAGTACCTCAGAATCCGTCTTGCTTATATTGTAACGATGCCTATCACAGAATTTACACTTGTTATAAATTTAAAAATTTGTCTGTCGCGGAAAGAAAGCAATTTGTGAAAGAAAATAGGCTTTGCTCTAATTGTTTAGGATCGAAGCACTCACTAACTCAATGTAAGACTAAAGGTTGCGCACTGTGTTCCCAGCGACACCATACTCTGCTGCACTTAAATTATAGCCCCAAGAACACACATTCTCACGAGTCTAGACCTAATCAACATAATACACAGAAAGTATCTCGCTCTATACCTGAAACCAGTTCATCTAGTCAAAACCCTCAGTCGAATGTCAAAATTGTCATGTTTTACTCTCTACTGCTTGTGTGAAACTCTATACTTCTGAGGGAAATCAAATAATTGCACGAGCTCTCTTAGACAGTGGATCCCAGAATTCATTTATAACCGATGAATTAGTAAAGACTTTGGGTTATGCCCCATATTACAACCCCCTCTCTATTTCAGGAATAACACAGTTTAGCACTAGTTGTAATAATATGGTGAATGTAACTCTGTACTCAAATGTTCTCCCTCAAAAACACTTTGAAATTTCTTGCGCCATTTTACCCAAAATAACTTGCAAACTCCCGCAAGTCCCCCTAGATCCGAAAGGCTTAAATATTCCTAGCGATATTGCCTTGGCTGATCCGAACTTTTTTGATCCATCAGATATAGATATGTTAATTGGTGCAGATCTATACCCTCGTTTACTCACCCAAGGTATTTTCAATCTAGGAAATCACCTTCCCGAACTACAGAACACTTATCTTGGTTGCATATTATCGGGAAATGTGCAGAATATATGTACTCGACTTAATGCACGATCAGTTCATTTTTGTCATTGCTCAGTTACACACTCAATAAAGCCCAATACTGTTTCTCTCTTTGTTCAGTCACAAGCTGAACAGACCCCAATTGATCAGTTACTGTCAAATTTTTGGAATTTGGAACAAATTCCAAACAAACTCCCTCTTTCGCACGAAGATAAATGTGCGAAAGAAATATTCAAAGAAACTACAAAAATCTTGGAAAATGGTGTCTTTCAAGTTAATCTTCCTTTAAAAACTCCTAGTGAAGCATCAAATCTTGGTGATTCGCTATCAGTAGCAAAACGAAGGTTCTTTAACTTAGAGAAGAAATTTATAAAACACCCAGAATACTTCAAAGAATACAAAGGCTTTATCGACGAATACATATCGTTGAACCATGGAAAATTCACCCCGCTTAACCCGATAAATCCACACTCTCAACCATAATGTTTTCTTCCTCATCATGCCGTTATAAGAGAGCAAGCTACCTCCACCAAGGTGCGAGTGGTTTTCGATGGATCTTGTAAAACATCAAGTGGTCTTTCCCTTAACGACATTTTGTTCAAAAGTTTTCAGGTACAGCCTGATCTCTATGACATACTTACTCGTTTCAGAGCTTTTAAATATGTACTAACATCCGATATCGAAAAGCTGTTTCGTCAGGTTATAGTTAATCCTGATCAGCGATTTCTGCAAAACATTCTTTGGAGGGATAGTCCCCAGGAGCCCTTACAATGTATTGAATTGCATACTGTCACTTTTGGTTTAAACTGCTCCCCGTATCTTGCTACAAGAGTGCTTAAAGAAATAGCTATTACAAACATAGATTCATTTCCCTTGGCAGCAAACGCGTTGCTTTATCAATGTTACGTAAACGACATTCTCTGTGGATGCGATAACGTTGACGAATTAAAAGAACTATTTATCGAACTAAACTCTCTTTTGAATGCACATGGATTTATGCTACACAAGTGGTGTTCCAATTCGGAACAGTTTTTGGAGAACATATCTGCAGAAAAAACTAAAGAGTATGACTTCAAAGTTGATGAAACTCCCAATAAAGTCCTTGGTCTTAAATGGAATTCCATTTCAGATGTGCTTTTCATATCTGTACCCCAAACACTCCCAGTAGGTGAGATTACAAAGAGAGAAATATTATCCGTGATATCTCGGTGTTTCGATCCGCTAGGTCTTATTTCACTTGTCATAGTTGTAGGCAAACTCCTAATGCAATCACTTTGGCGTCTTAAAATAGWTTGGGATACGCCTATATCAAACYAAGCCATTCTTCAAGAGTGGAGCAACTTTGTAGTAAATCTTCCTCGATTAAGGGATCTAAAAATTCCTCGATATCTTTGTAAGAATAAAGCGATTGTCTCCACACAAGTGCATGGATTATGTGACGCTAGCACCAAGGCATATGCAGCTTGTGTGTATCTTCGCGCTGTTTATGATGATCGATCAGTGTCATGTAATTTAATCTCGTCAAAATCTAGAGTCGCTCGAATCAAAACAGTAACTCTTCCCAGACTCGAACTATGTGCAATGGTCTTGTTATCCAAACTCGTCACCCAACTGTTATCAATAATTGGGGACAAATTCTCAATTGACTCCACTAATTTATGGTCGGACTCTCAAATTGCCTTATGTTGGATAAAATCCCCTGCCGCTCGCTGGTCTGTCTTTGTTGGGCATAGAGTAGCTCTCATTCAAGATTTAACCTGGAGGTGTGAATGGAGACACATAAAATCACAAGACAACCCAGCTGATCTTCCATCCCGGGGTGTGCTACCTCAAAATGCTATTAATTGCAAACTCTGGCTCAATGGTCCAGCTTTTTTGCATGCTCAAAAGGTTGAGCTTTCTGAATTCGAAAACTAACGCGGAAATAGAACTCCCTGAAGAAAGAAAAGCTAATTCCTGCCTAAATCTCACCGAACATGACTTTTGGAATAGTCTATTTCATAAGTTCTCTAGCTTCTCTAAGTTGAATCGAACACTCGCTTATCTTTTAAGATTTATTTATAACTGTAGAAATTCGAAGTCTCAGAACACTGGAATTCTTTCTGTAAATGAACTTCAGGAAGCATGTTTTCTGATCGTAAGGAAATTGCAGCAACAATATTTTCCCAAGGAGATCACCGACTGAAGAGTAACAGAACTCTAACTAACAAAGGTTTGTTTTCCCTAAAACCTTTTTTCCAGGAAGAGAATCAATTAATTCGTGTGGTTGGTCGATTGGAAAATGCTGACATTCTATACGATCAAAAACATCCCATTTTGTTACCATCTAACAACTACGTGGTCTCTCTAATGCTCAAGTATGAGTACTTACGACTGGCTCATGCCGGAGCACAAACGGTACTTTCTAATATTAGATTGAGGTATTGGCCCTTAAATGGTTTAAGACAGATAAAGAAAGTCATACGAAACTGTCTCATATACCATCGATTCAAAGCCCAGCCGGCTCAACAGATTATGGCTGATATTCCCAGAGATCGCGTGTAGATTACGCGTCCATTTCAAAAGGTTGGAGTAGACTACGGTGGACCTTTCTTTTTAAGATCTTCCAGTTTGCGAAAATCATCCCTTATAAAATGTTATATAGCTGTATTTGTTTGTTTTGTCACGAAGTGTGTTCACATAGAACTRGTGAGCAGCTTGTCCACTGAAGCCTATTTGAWGACTTTAAAACGATTTATCTCTCGTAGAGGAAATCCCACACTCATCTATAGTGACAATGCCACCAACTTTTTAGGAGCCAGCAATCAGTTAAAAGAACTGCGTGATTTCTTTAAAACAAAAAGGCATTCAGAGGCAGTTCAGGAATTTCTCTCTAACTCCGAAATCGAATTTAAATTCATCCCTCCAAGGAGTCCTCATTGGGGAGGCTTATGGGAGTCAGCGATAAAGGGCGCTAAATATCATATTAAAAGATTGATAGGTAATGCTCATATCACGTTCGAGCAATTTTCAACCATACTTGTACAAATCGAGGCTATATTGAACTCGAGACCTCTCTGTCCCCTATCTAACGACCCTAATGACTTAAGGTGTATTACTCCAGGTCACTTTTTAATAGGATCAGCTTTAACCACATATCCTGAAAAGGATCTCTCACACCTTCCCGATAATCGCTTATCCTTTTATCAACTGTTATCCAAAATTCAGCAAACGTTTTGGAAACGCTGGTCGGTAGAGTATCTTAATAGACTTCAGCATCGCCCAAAATGGCTACATTCTTCCGCAAACTTAAACGTTGGTGAAATGTTCTTCTAAAAGAGGATGACTCCCCTGTGATGTGTTAGCCATTAGGAAGAATATTAGAAATAAAGGTAGCAGCTGACGGAAAGGTCAGGCTTGTTAAAGTCAAAACGCAAAAGAGAGAATATTTCCGCAGTATAACAAAAATTTGCCCCCTTCCCCAAGATGATGGTGCCTGTGCTAATAGATAGATACTCTTAATTTGAAGGTCCCAGACTTCAACCCGGGGTGTATGTTGTGAAAACCCCATTCACAATATTAAACTAGTATGTAGCGACCTTTGGTAGCGAGACCGAATTACAGGTTTTCCTACTTACCACATGATTACAAAAGAAAGTAACCCCGCTAAAAATCCCTCTAAACGTCAGGCGTGATCCCAGTTATCCCTTGTTGTTAATTACCAGTTTTAAAGTTGATCTCCCAGACGTTTGTTCCCTTGGGGTACACTCCGAGCTGGAAAACGGCTACCCCTTTGCAAAAATTACATTTTGGCCACGCTCCGGTAAGGTGTCAGAAAAACTACGATTTTTGCTGTCAAATTGACAGCGATCCCCGGCAAATACCATTTGCCACCCCCAACGAGTATTATACTCCTGACGCTTCATCATCCCCGGTGCATACCATTTGCCACCCTCAACCATAGCATACTCCTGACGCTTCGCCATCCCCGATGCATACCATTTACCACCCTCAACGAGTAGCGTACCCCTGACGCTTCGCCACCGGAATGCAGTGAGTAGCCTGAACGTTTCTCAGGTACTGACGACTAACATTGGTAAGCGAGCCTGCCCAATTTTGCATTTATACCAGAGTGTCGTGGTAAAAACTATCTCAAACGCACAAACGCTTATAAACCACCTTTTTTAACGTGTGCACATTAGATTCGTGTGCGTATTAGTATTGTTATAAATAAGTAGGTAGTAACATTAGAGTTAGACCGAATTTTGTCAAAGTAACACTGTTCTTGTAAATAAATTTAGGTTTATGGAGGCGTGCGTTTTTTTGCGTTAATAATAAAGTTTCTTACAGTATAGAGATCTGTGGATGGTTCACTACTGAGGTGACCAGATTAATCACCTCCCCTTCTTTATGGTAGGTACAAAAAGGAAAACAGTTACCTATCCAAATATAATGAAACCAATAAAATGCCACGAGAATCAAAAATAAATAAATAGTCACCTGGGATTTCACCGTGATTGTCCAACTCACGCGTCGCTGCGCCGTGCTGCTGCGTTCCACGAGGTCCTTTTTAAGAGGGGCGTTTACCTAGAGCGAATCGGGTCATTTTAAGCACCTACCGTTTTACATTTTACCGAGTTATTCGAAACTTTTTCGAAGTGAAATTTTGACACGACAATGACAAAAGATGTAGCTACAACGTAGAGATTGAGTTTTTTCTGAATTTGGTACGGTAATGTATATATATATATGTTGTTATATTTTGCTTACAAATGCGTATTTTTGGCAAGCTATTTCTCGAAAACTAAGGCACATAAACGAAAAATTCGAACTCCACGTTATAGCTACATATTTCTTTCTACACTACCAAAAACATGATCACGATAAGTGAGTAAAAACGTTCAAAAAATCTAAAACCCCAAACCCTTTCGCACGAGTCCGTCACGAGAGCGGAATGCGAATGCCCATCCCCACCAGGTCCGTCGCGTGGTATCCAGTGAACAGTGAGGCTAGGATGCAATCCTGTCGGGAACGATCGAGCGGTAAACGATCTATTCCGATATGACTGGATTTCAAAGATTGTATGTCTAATTACACGTGGCCAGTTTAATGTTAAAAGCTCTTTCACATTAATTTACTGTCTGCCGAAGCAATGGGGAGGCGGAAGGAAAATTATTATAAAAGTTCCTCCTGAAATCATAGTCGATATGCAGTTGGAATGAAATGTTATATAGTTCATATTTACAGAAATAAATGGGTTATTCCATATTTTGCATAACTTGGTATAATATCATAGTAAGTTACTAATATCATGCTTACTTTTTTATGCACACCCTACAGTCAGCAATTTTTCGAATATTAGTTTAGCCCGTCTCTTGCTCGTACGATCTTTACGGGATTTTAACCTATCGGCTACCCTCTTACGTCCCATGGTCCGCTGGTAATATGGGTTGCATAGTTTACATTTCTGCGCGATCGCTCCAAGTAAATGCCCCTCTTAACGCCACACCGAAAAACAATCCTTGACCTTGAATGCCAGCCGGGCCACACCGATACGCTGAACCCGGGGCAACAGGCTGAACGCCCGCTGAAAAGCCTCGCTGCAACGGCCCTCTCCACCACACAGTCTGCCTACAATGGTAACTTTCTTTTGTCGCCGTCTCAACCGCTTGGGAGTTGCGACACCGCTGAAAGAATTAATTCTTCGAGGCACTCCGTGTGCTCGACTACCTGGAGCAGCGGACGCGGACACTACTCTAGTCAAAAGCGCGTTCGTCTTTCCGGATTCATTACCAGTCACCGAAAACATTCACTCGGCATCCCACAATACAATCCTGTCATCATCAACGGTTGCCTAGCTAATAGGCTTACCACGGCCGGTAACGAGCGAACCATTGCAGACCGKAGAAGACATGGAACATGACAGTGTTGAAGAAGAGAAACCTCACCTGGGACGAAGCTAGAAGAATAGCGAAGGACATGACTAAGTGGAAGAAAATAGTACAAAAGACAGTAAACGAGGGAGAGACACTGCCTACTTTTACAACATATGGGCAAAAAAAACACCGATTATATACTGAATCAACCCTTTAACTTATCCAAAGGTACTTCAAGCTGATACGGAAGAAGCAAAAAGTTAGATGTTACTTTAGTATTCTATAGAATTATCGTTAAATGAATAAAAACCAGTAGGTATCGACCTACAGAACCTGTTTTGTTAATACGATTTTTCACAAAAATTTGTTATCAAACCATTTCATTTCAACGACAAATCCGCAAAAATATGGCATAATTGTCATAAAAAAACAACATAAAGACGTTGACATTGTTATTACAAACTAACTAAGAAATTAAATATAATTAGCAAAAAGCATTGGTTAAGGACACGGCGCTGTAAAGTTTTAGCTGCAAGTTTACCTATAGCGACAAATTAGTGGCTCGGGCACAAAACAAACCAAACCCCAAGAATTCCCCGTTCCGATACGGTATCATCTAAATCACTGCTATCAGCTCCGATTATGTACCCCGATATATCCCTAAAGACATCGCTTCGGTTTTCCCACAGTGCCCGTGCATAAGACGTTCTGCGTCACGCGTACGCTACATATTTACTCAGAATATCGCTACCCCCGCCGAAACTATAACAGTACGTCTTATCTCCTCGGCGTGCTTGCTTAGATACCGGGATTACGCTAGGGATTATCCGTACATATGGACTATCCCATGGTAATTTTGATAACCCTCATGCCTATCTTGAAGCCGCTGAGCTGTTTCAATTAGGGTACGGAGCGCTTTTACTATCCATAAATACTGTGTAACGGATACAAGCTTGGCATCTTTTATTATAAAGAATTGGGAATAGAAAAAGTTTAAGATAGTTTTTGCATTACTGTCGTTAACAATTCGTCGTAACTGAATGGTGGAGCCATAAAGTTAACAAGGAAATCACTGTAGTCATAGAAAAAACCGAGCGTCGATTGTCGATGTCAACTGTCACTGTCGATCTTAAACATAGTAATGTGCTATGAAAGAAAAGTGTTTGACAACATTGTACACTGATAATCGAGTGCGACGCCATCTACTTATTTACTTTGATGACGTCACACAGCGTTTCTGGTAACGCGCCAAACCTTAAGAAAGGGTTGACTACCTAATTATTTTGGGATAGCGAAGGAAGCTTTTCAAGAACCACGTAAAAGCACTTTTTACTTCTACGGAAATTTCTAGGATGTGGCATCTCATTGGTATCGTTTGGTAAATCACTACTTTGTAATACGTAGTTCACCTTTTTATATATCCCCGATTAGATCTTGAATGTTGTCGAGAGTTAGCTGAGAACTGATCGGTTGTCACGGTGGACGGTGGTCGGCCATATCTCGTAAACCAGTAGCTTTAGAGCATTGAGGTAAAAAATTTCTTAATGAAAGTGGCCAAGAGAAATTGCTGGAAAATATTTTAGAGTTTGTAAAGTGGCCGCTAGAGGGCGCTGTGGCACATCCAAGTTACAAAATTAATGTTTGTGACATTTTTAGCCTAATAAATGTTTGCGGTTTTCAACATATTAAGATTGTGTGGATTAAAGTATACAATTTTTATTTAGAATTTTTTTTTGTTAAATGTCAAATAAAGGAGTTGGGGGCGGGTGACTATTAATATAGAGAATTGCTAATATTTCAGGTTTGGCTTGACCGATTTCAATCAGCGAGGTGTCATTTTCAAGAGCCTATGTGCCTTTATAAAAAGCAATTTTAAGTATCAGAACATAGTTTGTGTGTTGATCGCAAGAGGGCGGTTTCTAAAGTTGTTACCTAAATATCGATTTTTCTCGAAATTTTTAAATGCAACGATTTAGGGCTGTTTACCTCATTAAAAGAACAATTGAATATAGACTAAAATGGTGAAAACCGGATCTTCATATGTTATTTTAATCCAAAGATATTAAAGATTGAATAGCAGAACTTGAGTAATTTTATACAGTATAATTTTTGAAAATTGAAGTTAGATTGGAACAATAAATTTAACCAACAGATAAATATGTTATTATTATACTAATACTAAAAACATCAGAATTACTATAAATATATATAAAATAGCGGAACAGTTACGCAAGACAAAAGCCATTTGCACTAAAATTCGGTAACAATAAACTAAACTAATTCCACTGAAGTGGAGAGTATCTAAAAATAAAAAGTACCGCAACAAGCAATAAAAAAATAAACTGTACTAAACTAACTGAACACTTCGAAAGTCACGTGTTATAAAAAGCGTAATAATGTTAGCTGCTTGTATGCACTTTGGTTTTAATAATAATAATAATTTGTTCAGTTAGTTTAGTATAGTTTATTTTTTTATTACGTTTGTTGCGGTACTTTCTATTTTTATCTACTCTTCACTTGAGTATTAACAATTAAAAGTAGAATTAGTTGAGTTTATTGTTACCGAATTTTAGTGCAAATGGCTTTTGTCTTGCTTAACTGTTTCGATATTTTTTATATATTTATAGCAACTCTTAATGTTTTTAGTATTAGTGTAATAATAATATGTTGATCTGTTGGTTAAATTTATTGTTCCAAGCTAACTTTAATTTTCAAAAGTTATACTGTATAAAATCACTAAGTTCTGCTATTCAGTCTTGAATTTCTTTAGATTAAAATAACATATGTAGGTGCGGTTTTCACCATTTTAGTCTACATTCAATTGTTCTTTTCTATATCGTTGGATTTAAAAATTTCGAGAAAAATTAATATTTAGGTAACAACTTCAGAAACCGCCCTCACACACAAACTATGTTCTGACACTTAAAATTACTTTTACAATGGCACATAACCTCTTGAAAATGACACCTCGCTGATTGAAATCGATCAAGCCAAACCTGAAATATTAGCAATTTTCTATATTAACATTCACCCGCCCCCACTCCTTTATTTGACATTTAACAAAAAAATGTTCTAAATAAAAATGGTAGACTTTAGTCCAAACAATCTCAATATGTTGAATATCGCAAACATTTATTAGGCTAAAATTGACGCAAACATTAATTTTGTAACTTGGAGGTGCCACAGCGCCCTCTAGCGGTCACTTTACAAACTCGAAAATATTTTACAGCAATTTCTCTTAGTCACTTTGATTAAAAAAATTTTTACGTCAATGCTCTAGGGCTACTGGTTTACGAGATATGGCCGACCACCTCTCTTATTTGCTCACCCTGTACAACTCATCATAAACCCTTTCTAAAGCATATCATTTCTAAATAAAGTATATTTTGTCCCATCAAATGAAAAGTAGGAATGTGCATTGCTATTAAAAATCAAGGATTGCAGGTGCATCATCGCAAGATTAAGAGTGGTTAAGGTAAGTTAAGTAGCTAACCAGGAAAGGTTTCGTTCTATAATGAAGCCAACGCACGGGTAAGATGTATCTTTAAGCACAACAAAATTCTCGTGTGTAACCGTTATTAGGTGTTTACTAATAAGAAGTAGCGGATTAATTACAACCTAATATCTATAAAACCTATCATTTTTCAAACATAATTGGATAAAAACACACGTAAAATTATATGAGACGCGCAATGAAAGGTTTACTTAAAACTGTACTATAAGATCCCTGAGGAGCTAGTGCCGGAGATATATTACTTAAATGTATTTTTAAATTATAATAAAAACCATAAAATTAACCGACTAGAGCTTCTTGTAAGTAACGCATACAGCTATACCCCCCATTTACCTATCTAAAATAGTTCTCGCCATGCCTGGGAGCAGGATCAAATTTAAAGCGACCCGCCGGTCGCAGTCAAGTCTTATTTCAAGAGTGTTCTGTTTCCCCGTGGACAAAGTTTTTTAGTGCAGTTCCAAAGTTGGCAGCTACGCGAATGCAACGAGAAGAAAAAGTCGGCGGAAATTCGAGAACCGGGAGAGTCTGAAGCAGTAAGTAAACGCTGTCAACTTTTGTAATTATGGATGCGGTAGTGAAACCATGTTTCAATAAGACGAGATCCTTTTATAGCAGTGACTTAGCAGATGTTTCTCTTGAACTACAATAAGTCGGATTACATTATCATCATTTCGCTATCAAAAATTGTTTAATATTTGTATGACTATATGCTTGCAGTTGTTGATTGACTAATTTCTTTAAGAAAATGTATGTATTAAAGCAGTTTTAGTAATATCAACCTAGTAATACTGTAAAAATGGGTAAAATCAACTTAACTGGCGAGTCGCACATATCCTAATAATCTTGTATACTGTTACTGGGAAAATGAATTTTGTAATGAACGAGTGCAACAAAGAACCTTATGAAATGCGTTTTTCTATTTTACCTGAAATGTAAAAAAATTAATAAAAATTAAAAACATTGGGGAATTTCAACCAGCTTAAATTGGCTAAGTGTTAATTGACAAGACCCATAGCAGTTACGTCGGTCGTTATGAGGTGGAGTTTGTTTAATCTTCCCTCAGTTTTTTTAGTGATATCAACACTGAAAAATAAAAAATTGCGTTTCATAATAAAAAAAATAGTTTTGCTTATATAGGGTGTTCAGTTTTCGAAAAATATGCTTTTTTGAACACCAACAAAAGGATTTTTCGATCCTCTTGACAAGGCTTCATTAAGATTAATATCTTTCAACAGTTTTCGATGTTGCCTAGAAATGTCACAGAGATGTAGTATTTTGAAATTCCTTCAAAATTTATCTTCTTTCTAGATATTTAGGTATGACGATTAGATTACACTTTTCCCATCTTCTGGATAAGAGGGTTTATTTATAAAATGTTGAAATTGCCGAAATCCATTTTTAACGGCACTCTTAATTTTTTCTGCCGTTTTGAACGTTTTTAGCTTTCCAACAATTTGCAATACAACTTCCTATACAGAAATTTTACGGTTTCCGAGATAATTTAACATTTTTGTATTAGATCGCAATAGTTTTCAGCAGTTTGGTAATCTAGTAGGCTTTGCTAACGTGAACAAGAGAAGTATAACTCATTTTAAATTGAACAAACCAAGGCAATGACAAAGAACCAACACTAAAGATTTTTATTTGAAATCAGGTTTGTCGCAGAGAATCCCCCGCATTTCTTAACATTCTTCTTGTAAAGCTTTTTATTGCCTTTTGTGTAGTAGGTTCTTCTTCATATACCTAATAACCTAATACTTAATAAAACCGCATTAGAAGAAATTTATGATGATGAGGTCCGCCGATCTTGCAGTGCATCGCTCGGGACTTCCTCGGGCGACACAACGATTTCGCATAATGCCAGACTGATACTGCACAAGCTTTATCTTGTAAGAAACATTTCTTTATTATTTCTGGTGATACCTTATGTGGGAATTACAAATATAATATGTTGTCAATTTATCTCCAGACAGATACGACCCAAACTCGTACAATATGCGGATTTACATGTTATTGGCAGTTCCGAAGATTGATTCAGACATAACTATGGACCTTCACCCTTAAATCTCGTTCGTTCATCTTATTTAACATCAATTTATGGAAAATTTTTCGTTTGTCAAAATCTCCTACATTTAATGTTTGATACAACTAATTTTCAGTACTCATTACATAAATTATGCTTCTTTATGTAGCGTATCTTTTCCATTTGTTAAAATCGACACCGCAATTTTTCTAAAATATCGTTATTTGTATAAAAACTACATTTTTCAGTCGAGTGAATCAATGGAATAGAATACATAAAAGTACTTCTTTCATCTAAATACCTACTGAAAAATGAAATTCGAAATAATATAAAACTACAACTTGTGAAATCTACTGAGAGGCCTTAAGATAATCGATGGGTTGCTTTAAAAAAGAACACACTTTTATGCAGCCCATCGAAACCTGAATACTCTGTTAATTTTAAAACATGCACCTCTTCAACACAAACTACTACAGCGCTGTACATTATTTATTAATGCCGAAAAATGTATACATATGTATATGGCCTGAGCGAAGATGCTGTAGTACAAATTATACAGGGTTTCCATAAATAATGATTCATGCTTCCAGGTGCTTATGGAAATTATCGATTAAATCAGTTTGCCGCTTCTCAGGAAAGTGAACCCAACTCTTGTCTTAACAGATATGAGAAAACGCGTGGGTATTCTCAACATATGTTGTAGTGTTTTGTGGAATAATTAGCTTTAAGGATAAGGCTCATATTTCAGAACTATGGAGTGTGGAGTGATACGGTGTCGTATAACTTTTATGTTATGTATCGTAGTTGTGAGGTTATGACTACCGTTAAGCCTGTTAAATTCTACTATGATGGACTAAAAAATGCGAGAATTAGGATGTGAACAAGACTATGCCATCTAGCGGCAATTTGGTGTTATCGTAAAAAAATGTTTTTAGTCTGCCGTAATGGCAAAATTCACAGTTAAGTCCAGTGGCAGTGTGGCTAGTAGCATTACCGAGGTACCGGGTATTTTACCCGGACATTTTCTAACCTATACAGCTAAATTGTGGTGGTACAAAAGAAGTTCAAACATTAAAAGAGGAAAAAAGACTGAGATTGATTTTAATATTATGGAAAATACTTAAATTTATAAAGCCATGTCTTAAAGGAAGTGACCGCGACAAAAGGGGGTTAAGAAGGACGTAGTTGTGTATATTAAAGTATGTTGTGTAGCTTCGTCATTGTTATTGGTTACCTTTGAAAAGTAAATATAGCTGTAAATTGTTTATATAACCATCAATTTTAAAACTTTATCCACAACCTTTAGTACGGTATATGAAAGTTGACAGTATGCTGTGCTATTGGAGCTTGGCAGCAATTACAAAAAGGCGGCACAAAGAATTTATAAATCAACGATGTCCTCTTGCGTTAATCATTTATAGAAAACCTGTATAATAATAACGATATTTCCAAGGTATGTACGTTATATAAATTTTTAAATCTCAAGAAGACCGTCGAAAGCACGGATGTATATCGGTCAGGCTAGCTGAATCGGAAACTAATTGAATTGAATGAATCAATTAGTCTATTACAGGAAGATCAAATGTTAGGTTTCGATTTAAATACGTTACCATGCAAACAATTTCAAATCGATGGGAACTCGACAGGGCAAGTCAAGGGCAGTTATCGGATACAAAGACATCAAAGCAACTTACCACTTTTTACAGGTTTCGTCGTTAAACATTTAAAGAACGATTAAGTGAATAACGCATAATCATTGATTATGATGGATTTGTCGCTGAATGTACAAATTAGAGATAAATAATTGATGATTACGAGAAAAGACTCGATTTAAATGTTTGGAATAATTTTTTTCACATTATGGGCAATGAACGACGGTCCGTTCCAATGCTTACTTTTAATCATGGACATTTCAAAGTCTATCTACCCACGAAAAATGCTCGTAGTCGATGGAATTCGTCCGCGATGTTTAAACGTGGCATCGACAGGTTATACTAATAGTAAGTAATAATTACATCCCTTCTTGTCGTAAGAAACTTAATGCCTTTTTGAAATAAGCATCTGTTACACCTATCACATTGAATGTACTTATTTAACAGCTTTGTTTCTCCATGCAGTCAGTGTATAACTTTAACATGATACTATCTCAAACGTGCACTTGAAAAGAATGTGTAATATACATAGATATTTCTTGAGCGCTTGCTCCTTATACACTAGAGATCTGCTTAAGTTGCCGAACATTAATCCATCCCTTCAAGGAATATCGTACTGTATCCCCGAGTTTTTAAAAGAGACCTGTTTTTTTAACATCTATTTTGATTCCGGATTTTATTGTATCAAGATGATATTTGTGTATGTCACGTCCCAAAGTCATAAATAAGAATATAATAAAAAAAGCGTTATAATTACAGGCAACACATGCTCCGGCATACATATCGATAATAATAATAATAATAATAATAATAATAATAATAATAATAATAATAATAAAGGCTGGTAAGTATAATTTAAGGTTGTATAAATTTGAATGATTATCTATTATCAAAAAAATCTAAACAAATAGTGTAGATATAAGTAAGGTAAGTAAAACTGATAATAATTACGTTAAATTAAATAAATACTGTATAAATAATTTCTGTTTCAATGAAATGTAATACTACGTGACATTGCACTATTAAATGATAAATATATATATACGTAAACAGTGGTGGTTTTACTCAATCACATTCAACTAACAACAATATACCGCTACATACGCAAGTTACTTGACCAAGTACCCCCGTTTAACATTTCATTTATTTCGAATTATAACATAAATAATTGTAAAGCATGTAAATATTGTAACAAGAACGAACGACACCTCCAGTGCTACTTATCTTGTTCTTTTTTACTCGTTCTTCGTCAGCAAGCTATCGCAATGGCAGTTGTCCTCTCTCGCACCCTCTGGATATATGGAACCTCGGTTCTGGTTGTTCAGGAATCGTTATCAATAACTGCATTAATTGTTGACCATTTCCCATGTAACGAGCTTTCCCATAGACGTTTACGTGCGGTTGTATTATCCCTTAACGATTGACTATTGGTAAAATTTAGATGTAATTTTATATCTAGATATAGATCAAGATTTAGAGCCTAAAACGAAGTTCTAAATTGTGGGAACAAAAAGCAAATCTTAACTTACTCCTCACTGCACCTCACACATACAATGTATTTAACTATTTACTGCCTTTCTATTTTATATTAAATCAATAATTTGAATATTAGTTACTGAGGAGCTCTAATCAGAACAACCGAGCGAACCAACGTGCTACGCCGGAAGAAAGTAATTTGGTCAAAAAAACATTTATCTACACCTTCAATGACACCAACCTTATTGATAAACCATGCATGCACCGCTGCAAGGTGTACAGCAAAGCTGCGTCACACAGCTTGCCGACTTTTTAATGATTTTTTAGAAACGTTGGCCCAGTTATTTTTTAACTGATATATAAATTGCTTTATATACAGAGTTCTATATGCACGGTGATAGTAACTGAAGGTTGCAGATCAATGTCACCCCACATCTTCGAAATTTGAGCTTTCCGCAACATTAAATTTAATTATCCCACAAAACACTACAGAATGTGTTGAAAATGCACGCTCCCAGGCCTTTTCTCATATTAAAATATATCAAACGATTCAATTATCGACAGATGACAAGTAGCAATAGTTGTGTTCACTTCCTGAGAGGCGGCAAATTGATTTAATCGATAATTTCCATAAGCGCCCTGGATGCATGAATCATCTATAGAAACACTGTATATGTAAGGTTAAGTAATCCGGTGTGATTGTTGATATAAAACTAACGGCATGAAGACGTATATTACTGTAAAAGCCGTGCGGTCTAAAGATACTATAGTTGGATCACCCAACAGACGGAGTAATAAACACGCGTGATCTTCACGTGATTTTCAAACGCAGCTTTCCTATTGCCTCTCCGCAACCGAGGGAGATCTGCTTCAACCCCGTTTCACACTAGCCAACCTTACCGATCGACCGAAATTAAACTAAAATTGCAAAACTATGCTCTTGGGCAATTTAATTGTAAGATATTGCCATACGGCAGAGTAAACTTTTTTGTTGCAAATTGCAAACCTGAACGTTCGCAAAGTCCAGAAAAAGTGAGGTTATGTTGCCTCAGAAAACATAAATGTTAAAATTTGTTGTGCGGTTTAAGTTACGCTTTTCGGAAGGGAAGGGGTTCCGATCACGTGATAGATATGTGGACTACACATGATCACTTCATCTGTTGGGTGATCCTAGTTTAGAAGGGAGCGCGAAACATTATTGGCTTGCCAACTCCTTAATGTTGTATAAGTAATGTACATATATTAGGCACAACGTAAAACCGGTACAAAGCACTTCTTATTGTTACCACGGCGCTAAATTCAATCCTTTTGTCGGCCTTGCTGGGTGAGAGTGATGAGGCGAATAATGGCTATTTGCTGAAAACCTCTCCCCTAAGTTAGACTTGCTTAACATGTATATTTTGTACTAACAAAAACTACTCCGCTCTTAAACGAAGCAGTTAACGCAATGGCGCAGTTTGAGAATACAACCTATCACTGGAAGATGCTAACCTTCAGTAAATGTAGATCTAAAAGCATCTCTTCCACGGCGCATCCGATATTTCTTGAGTATATAAATTGATAATCAGCTAAGATTGTAGGATAATAACGTCTTTCTTTGACTTCTGTAGTATATCCTACTGTTCTAGACTGTGTTATAAAAGAAAAAAAACATCGTTGGTTCTAAATATTAGAGTTTCAGTATAAATTTTTCGAACACTGACTAGCGAGAAGTAGACATTTTTCAACATCAATTTGTATCGGACGCTATAAATCACTGGGTTCATAGAGTCAACTTTGTTTGGGTTAAAGAGTATGCGGACAACAGTTAATTAAACGCAGGCTCACTTGCTAAATCAGCAGTACAGTTTTGAGGCATTGTTTTCAGGATTCCTGCAGCCCTTATTACTACTCCAAAATTCGGTCAACTTCCCTACCACAAACCAATTTTCCATAATTTTTCTATCACCGATATTAGTACGTTGCTATGGCCAGGGCCACGAATTGTTCGTGAGGTTTTTTAAGATGAAGTTATCGCTTTAAGAGGAGTGTGATTCCCATAATGAATTACTGGATGATCAGAACAACTGCATAATTTGCTGTTCTCACAATATGGCAAATACTATATAGAACATGTTTATATTGATCTTGAAGAAATATTGTCACAGAGAGACCTTTGTCCATAATTCAAAATACAAACATATTGCTGCTTGGATAATTTACCTCAGGCAGTGGATCTTTTTTTCTAGTATTAGCCCACTGGTCAAAAAGTCGCAGAAGTCTTAAGTGAATTTCTTTGTAGCGTTTTGAGAGACTACACCTTCGGTAAAATTTAGAAAACAGTGTACGTGAAAGCCACAAAAATATTAGTAGTCAAGAATACAATATACAGCTCGGTGGATTATTATATGCCAAATCAAAGATATGTAGCGTCCTGTTTTAACAATAATTTGTAAATATTAACTCTTGAAGTTGGCATGCAGGTGACACAGGAATACATTAAAACATCTCTCAACAGTGGAAAGCTCGTAACATTTGCGTAAGATTATAATAATTGAGACTAATGAAGTAGAACAGTGTAATAAAGAGTGCGGTCGTTAAGTGCAAGCCTGTTAAGTGAAGGGTGTATGAATATGAATATGTAGGGGAAAGACAATGCAGTGTTGCCGGTAGAAGCAGTGAATATTTAAAAGAGTGTTAGGTACTAGTATCAGTGAAATAAATGAAACGTTGCGAGGTATCTCACTTTGCGAATTTGGGAGGATAACATGTATATAGGCTTACCGAAGTGGGGGCAAGGGGGCAGCTGCCCCCCTGGACCTTTAACTGCCAACTCTGGGCGCTTCCCACCTTCCATGCATTTAGCCGGTTAATTAAGTATGTATTTACGAAACTGTAAATGAAGTAAAATTTATAGACAAGCGTATTTCACAATTTTCATCCAGAACTCGTATTTTACCCAGGCAAATGACATTCAATAAGTCGTTGTCAAACGGTTTCCAACCTGGTCTTGGTCGGGAGTCATATACCACGATGTCTACTTTGTTCAGCTCATCTAATATGTTTTCCTATACGAATTGTTCAACTATGCATGATTCTGTTAATTGGAATACACAGAATCAGTCACATATTTGTACTCGTATTTAGCGGTAACTCCAATGTTATTCGTTCAAAATTTCAAAATCCGCATTACATTTTAGCAATTAATACAGAGAAACGAAAAACTTTATTTTTAGCAAAAATCCATCCAAACTAAGAGTTATGAAAGTCTGTTTAACATAAGTTTTAGAAATCCAGTAGCACTACAAACACGAATTGAAACCCGGTGTGCTATATTGAAAATCCGATTAAATATATTTAAATTTATTTAATTTAGGCTTTTTTTGGTTAAAATATTAAGTAATGGGTTAATTTTTGGGAGCAGTACGCTGGCGGACTACGGAGATTGGCTGAACCTAAAAAATTATAGCTAAATGAAAAATTTATGATAATCAAATAAACCCAAAGGCTCAGTTCTAAAAAAAGATGGTATATTCTGTACGGTGTTCATAACAAAGCATGTATTGCATAATTTTATGCAAGTATCTAATTATAATTTTACACAGTACTCATATGTAACAAATCGTCGTCAAACATTGAGATGTATTATGCCATCATTTTACTGAAGTGTTGCAGTATTTGGTTATTATTACCTATCATTGATATAATCGACTCAAAAGCATTATTTTGGATTTATAATACCCCGGTCATTATTTTACCCAGAGAGCAAAAAGAGGTACTCAAGTTTGCTAATATCCAAGTTTAATGGAGTATTATCGATGTGCTCATATTCAGTTTCAGATGATGAAGTTTGGCGCTTTAAACATTTAAAGTATGCATATCTAATTAAAATTAGAAACATAAATTACTTTTATGTTCCATAAAAATTGATTATAAGGAATACCTACATTTGTAATAATTTATACTGTGCGTTTATTTGCTAATCCCTGTAGATCTCAGTAGTCAAGTATATTCCAAAAAAATTTATAACATACGTTTTTAGCTATATTGATCCTTATTTTGCATTTCAATGACAGCCAGCAAGATGAGTATAATACATGAAATGATTTTAGCAGCTTGAGGACAATAACAAATGGTGGGTTTAAAATTATGCAAAAATTTAAGTAAAATTAGATGTACGAGTAAAAATTGTTAGAGATAAAACGACCATTAATTTAATGCTGATTGGGTGTGTTTGGCCAGCTGACGCATAATGCTGTTTTCCTAAGATTAACTAAACCAGTAGCTTAAATCATTACAGTCTTAGGTATTGTTTCACGACCAGGTTGTTTCTTTATTCTGAGTTTTGATAATTTTTTTATCTTTACTAGCTACTATATCACTCCCAACTTGAAAAGTTGAAACTAAACTAAGAGCGCATTGGTTAATTCATTGGTCTTTGATATGTGCGAATTCCAAATCATAAAATGTGGTCCTATTAGAAGATGCTTAAGGAAAAATTTATATTTCTTTAGTACTTCGTTTCAAAATTTTGTTTGAACTTGTGTCAGGTCAGGTCAGGTCGGGTCAGGTCAATTTTAAGGTTCTTCGTCTTTGATAAAGATTACAGGTGTAATCGAAACGTCAAACTAATAACTTTTTGTCAGTGTTTTCAAGAGACGGCGATCTTTCCGAGAAATATTATCTTAAAGTGAATCTATACTTGAAGTAAATTTTGTTGTTCGTTGTATTTCTTCTTCTACCGGCTATTTCATTCGCTACCATTGTGTATTTTATCACAACCTTATTAATGGCAGGCAGGGGGGATCCAGAGTAGGATCTTAGGGGGGAACTACATAATTTTGTACTTTATTTAAGAAATGTGTAAATGTAAACCATAGATTTATTTTTGATACATATTTCAACAAGTATCTCATAGTATCAAATCTACCACTATCTCTTTTGTTGAGAACGCGCCCCCGCGGAAATACGCTTATTTTCAAATGAATCCTTATAGGGTAAATGAAATTGATTAGCAACTCAAAGTCCTTTTCTTCGCAGAGCGTCATTTGTGATGGAAATGCGGTAACTTATATATTAAAACATTATCGATAATTGTATTATTAAATGTTCAATTGTTGATTATTTACGATTTTCGGTGTCTCATTGGAAAAAATGTATAACGTACAACTTTGGGGGGGGGAACTCTCCCGCAGTTCCCCCCCGTGGATCCACCCCTGATGGCAGGTCAATTTTATTGTGCTATATTGACATGCAGTTCTCATTGCTAAATAAGGTACATTGATATAAAGGAGCAAGCAATAATTATTAAACATATTTCCCAGTAGAAAAAACAGCTTGAAGGTGAAGTATGCTGTTCCGAATTTTACAGCATGTAAAACTTAGGCTTCTTAGGAACATACCTAATATAGTTGTGGAAAGAGAGACTTCTAAACATATGTTTAGGCTTTTATGTCCCAAAGAAGTAAGGAAACCGTTTGGATGGCATGATGATTTACTAAAATAAGTTGCACAAGCTTGTAATGTAGATAATAACTGTATAGAATATTAAAAATTTTAAGGAATTCGGCACATGAAGAAGCCAACAAAACAGGTAATTAAAAAAATTATTTCTATATAGTTTTAGCCTGTACCCCTAATACACTTTAGCTATAATGAAATCGTCTTATATTTTCTACTAAAAATTGACGCCAGAGTGCTTTATCTACATTTTCTACGCGTGTAATGTATGAAATTATAATTTACGCATAAGTTCGCAACACTGCTCTGGACTTTTATGTAAAAGTCACTACAGAAAGTGTTCAGTTTACTACCTGCATAGTAAAATATCGCACATTATATAATTTTTACAATTGACCATATAAAATATAAACCTGCTTACGCCGCATCCTTAAAATTAGATCTTGCAAAATAAGAACTCCTTAGTCAAGTGGTACCGGTAACCGATGCAACCAGTAGGTATGTAAATTTAACCTCAGACAAACGGGTAAGTATGCATCAAATTCATACGATTGCACAGCAACGGCAAACCCCAGAAAACGCACGACCGACGAACCCGAGCAGAAAATGAAGCATTAGATGGAATGGGTGCCTGGAGAGGATACCAGTACGGCCTTTCCCCACTTAAACACACCCCTTTAGATAGCACTGACATTGATAAAGCGCCTTATTATACAGATTAACTGTGCAATGCCACTGCTGCCTGCTATACTTGCCATCTAACCTCATCAGTTGTTGGTCTTAAAGGAGAATTTCGCCGATCGATCTTCGGCGTTGCAGTTTAAAAGAAATGAATGGGACAATTTAAGACGGAGGTGCCCTGATGACTCGACGGCGAAGGAGATCGAATGGCACAATTTAAAGTGGTATAATGCGGGGCATGTATTACTCCTTTAGTTTCATTGTCGAAATTCGGTGGCTAATGTGGATTTAGGTTGCGCATCATTGATATGGTCAAATAGAAAGTCAGAATTTGAATTTTTTCTGTACGTCTACACATTGAACAAATTAAACTAAAACGGTAAGAAATGTTATTAATTTATTAATGAGTTTGAATAAATCGTCTTTACAAATATCAACTTAAAATGGGAAACAATCGATTCGTTAGTCGGCAAACAGCTCAAAAAGTAACGTAGAACTGCAACATGCCACAGGTAAGGTGCAACGTCTTGGTTTTCTGATATCACAATGGGCCTAAATGCCGTAAAAATTGTAAATTATTGATACACCAAAAACGTAGCTCTACGTAACATTATTTACTTATAGTCAATGCCAATGGGCCAGTTATCACTTTAAAGGTAGTAAGGTGCCCTTCTTTAAACAAAGTATGCACAAAATTGCAAAAGAGGGTTAATAAAAGAAAATTGCTTGGAAACCATTTATGGATTTATGACTTAGAGACCATGGTTGTAGTACACATTTTTGTCAGTTATGATATCACAAGAGAGTGAGAATAAATTAAAAATAATTCGACAGAACTTCGAGAACTGTTGCCTACGGCTCCCGTGGGAATCGCCAAATGGCAACAGTTCGAGAATAAAAGTTCTGGAGAATTATTTTCTAATTTCTTCTCACTCTCGTGTGGTATTCGATAGACGTAACAAGCAGAAACACTGTTTCAATATTATTCATCGAGCGAAGTCTCTTGTTCTTTTTTCACTCATGTTTAGTAACGTTTGATGAAAGAAGTCAAGCCAAAAACTTTGTTGCCATGGAAAACCTACCTTTAATTATTCCAGCGAGAATTTGCTCTTCTGAAAATTCCCACTATAATAGTGTTTCAGTTAATTGAAAATGACATAATTGACTGATTTTTTTTGACTGTTTTCTAGAAACGTCAAATAATAATCTCTAAAATGGTACCTATAGCGCTTGCGATGACTAACAGTACACGTACTCTTTATGCGGCTTAAGGTTTGTTGATTGCTGTGATTCGTTTTGTGCTGATATGATTACATGTTGGTTTAAACGTTTCTTGTTTTCTATGGCGGCGCTAAATAAAAAAGTATGAATTCCTAGGTTTGTTTTTGGTTTGGCAACAGTCTGTGGTAACGTCGACTGTACGACAAACGGTACTTCCAAGACGGTAAAMCAGAATTGMCTAACCAGTGGAATCATCTACAACGAAAAAAGCGTTCTCCCATGATCGACTCCAACTCGATCAATAACGAATAHCAAATTTTCAAAACTMTAATGTCCTGTAACTMTTGAAGCTGGAGGCTGCAAACCCTAGGGCTCCGGATTGGAGGTCAGTGGGTCATGAGCTACTACCATACTAAGTTTGGTCGTGATGCTTTCTATTCATATAGAGACGCTCGTGCTGCACTACCAAAACTTACTAATTTGAGTGTACAAAGCCAGTGATCTCTGTTTTCTTGCAATAAGAGAAATAATGCCTTAAAGGGTAGTAGGGACATTTACGGATCCCTCCTAAGTTTGTAGCAAGGTACCACACGTTGCGCTTGTGGGTCCTTCAACATTCATATCGCAAGTTTTAGAAATAGTATTAATCATTTATTTAGCCCAACAGTGCACGCAGGTTCAAACTTGTAGCTGAGGACGCGACAACGCGGAGCCTGTTTTACAACCCGCATCCGATAACGGCATTATACCCCGGCAGCGGATACCTGGCCCGGGAAAACCCATCGTCCACTAAGGGATGATTCAGGCAAGATAACCGGGATCGGTCGCTTTCCAAGACAGTTCGCCCCAGTTCAACTCCAACGCGCGACCTGACCAGACATTTCATGATTCGCGCCTGTTACACACATTTTCACATTTTGTAATCGTAATAAGTAATTAATATAGTTAGTTAAGAACACGCATTCCTTTGTTTTAACACCACACAACCCACAAAGTGGTGACACCGACGTGCGCGATTTATTGTGAAAATTTGTGCAGTTTTCGTTCGTGATCGGGTGGACATAACCGTTACCATGCCCGGAGAGGAACATTTACTGACCACATCTACGCCAACCACCGCTGACGACAGAAGAGAAATCAGCAGAGTGCAGGTGCGCATTCCACCATTCTGGCCAGCAGACCCAGAAATGTGGTTGGCACAAACTGAAAACCAGTTTGAAATCGCAGGCATCACTAGAGATGAGACGAAATTTAGTTATGTAGCTGGAAATCTACAGCCAAAATATGCAGCTGAGGTAAGAGATACGCTAACGAAACCACCGTCACAAGAAAAGTATGCCAAGCTGAAAACGGAATTAATACGTCGACTCTGTGCCACGCAAAAACAAAAAACTAGAAGACTGTTGGAAGAGGAAGCACGTGGCGATATGAAACCATCCCAGTTTTTACGCCGTCTGCAGGAGAAGTGGTTCCTGAAAAGCTCCTTCGCTCTATTTGGCTAAATCGACTGCCTACTCATATACAGGCAATATTAACGCAATCACAAGCCAATTTAGATGCTGTAGCAGAACTAGCTGACGCGATTTCTGAAGTTTCACCGCAGCACCAGGTATCAGCGGCATCAGCACCGATCGCGCCAAATCCAACGTCCTCAATGGAAGCTTTTCTCTAGCAAGTCACAGCAGCGATGCAGAAGCCGTAGTCGCTCAAGATCACGGCCACGCACATCGAACAATGGTGAGTGTTGGTACCATTTTAATTACGGTTCTCGCGCACGAAACTGTAGGCCTCCGTGCACGTATAAGGCACCGGAAAACGAGCAGGGCAATCGCTAATGGCGGCAAGTGATCTACGCCCTAATGAGCCAGGCCGTCTGTTTACTGTGGACGAAACTACCAACGTCGAGTTTTTAGTGGACACAGGTGCAGACCTTTGTGTTTATCCGCGGTCGCGAGTGAGCTAAAAACGCGCGCAATCCGAGTACAAACTTTACGCAGCAAACAATACTATAATTCCTACATATGGAACTATTTCGCTAGTTCTCAACATCGGGTTGCGAGGAGCCTTCGTATGGCGTTTCGTAGTAGCGGACGTCACAAAACCTATAATAGGGGCAGATTTTTTAGCACATTACGGGTTACTGGTCGATATTCGCAACAAACGATTAGTAGAATGTACAACCACGCTATCCGCGAACGGTCGTGAAGTGAACGAAGCGTGCTTGCATATCCGCGTAATTAAAGACTCGACGCCGTTTCATAAACTTTTGAGGAACTTTCCGGAACTCACTAGACCATCAGGTTCACCTGTTGTTGTAAAACACAATACCGTACGTCATATACATACAACGGAGGGTCCCCCCGCGTCGTGTCGTCCACGCCGTTTAGCTCCGGATAAATTAAAAATCGCTAAAAAAGAATTTGAAACTATGCTGCTTCTAGGCATAGCTCGACCCTCCTCTAGCTCATGGGCCTCGCCGCTTCATATGGTTCCGAAGAAAGATGACGAGTGGCGGCCGTGCGGTGATTACAGGGCATTAAACGCAAAAACAATTCCAGATAGGTAGCCGGTTCCGTACATTGAAGATTTTTCGCACGCGCTGCACGGTAAACGCATATTTTCTACCATCGACCTAGTGCGCGCGTATCATCAAATCCCTATCGCCCCAGAAGACGTCGAAAAAACTGTGATTACCACACCTTTTGGACTGTACGAATTCCCATTCATGACATTCGGTCTTCGAAACGCAGCACAATCGTTTCAGTGATTTATGGATGAGGTTCTACGAGGTTTGGTTTTCTGTTTCGTGTACATTGACGACATCCTTTTGGCATCAGCATCTGAGGAACAACATTTACGACACTTAGAAATCTTGTTTAATCGACTAAAAGACAAAGGCATTCTAATTAATCCCGCGAAGTGCGTATTTGGAGTCCCAGAAGTAAAATTTCTGGGCTACAAAGTCTCAGCCAGCGGTACATGTCCACTACCTGAGAAGGCTGAAGCTATCCGCAATTTTCCTCTGCCACAAACGATAAAACAATTAAGGCAATTTTTTGGCATGCTGAACTTTTATAGGCGGTTTATCCCGAAAGCCGCTTTGCTTCAAGCTCCGTTGAACGATTTATTGCAGGGCAACGCAAAAGGGAAGGCACCAGTTCAATGGACAGATGCCTCTAAGCAAGCTTTCACAGCTTGCCGAGACAGCCTCGCTGACGCAGCGCTCTTAGCACACCCAAATCGAAACGCCACCTTATCTATTGTTAGTGACGCATCCGACTACACTGTAGGCGCCGTGTTACAGCAGAAAGTCAGAGATGATTGGCAGCCCCTAGCATTTTTCTCCAAAAAAACTCAGCAACGCAGAGCGAAAATACGGAGCGTATGATAGAGAACTGTTAGCAATTTACCTAACTGTAAAACATTTTAAGCATATGGTGGACGGCAGAACCTTTTCAATATTTACAGATCACAAACCGTTGATTTATGCCTTCCAACAAAAACTGGATAAGTGTTCACCACGACAGTTCAGGCATTTAGACTTCATCAGTCAATTTACTACCGACATACGTTACGTGGCAGGAGAAGACAACGTCGAAGCATTGGCTGAATCGCAGAGAGACGACAAGGAGCTGCAGAACGTCTTGCAGAGTGGAACTTCACTGAAATTAGTAAAACTGCAACTGCCAGGAACGATGTCTACAGTTTTTTGCGATATATCGACAGAGGTTGCACGTCCTTTTTTGACGCCTCCTTTTAGGAAAATAGCTTTCGACAGCACCCACCAGTTATCAAATTCAGGTGTCAAAGCGACGGTAAAAGATGGTCTCAAACCGATTTATCTGGCCATCGATGAAAGTTTCCAGAAGCATCACGGTTCGACCACGTACACATAGACATTGTAGGACCGTTGCCACCTTCAGAGGGTTTCCGCTACTTAGTGACGTGCGTCGACAGATTTACCAGATGACCGGAAAATATCGAGGCTGAAACCATTGCAAAAGTTTTTTTTGCAGGATGGATTGCAAGATTTGGCACGCCCTCCACCATAACAACAGACCAAGGCCGGCAATTTGAATCGAATCTTTTCAAGCGACTCCAGGAGCTTTGCGGAATATCCCGAATTAGAACGACTGCATATAACCCGGCAGCCAACGGCCTAGTAGAAAGGTTCCACAGACATCTTAAGGCCAGCATCAAATGTCATTCCACAAAACGGTGGACGGAAGCTCTACCTGCAGTCCTACTGGGTATTCGCAGCGCCTGGAGAACCGATTTAGCAACAACAGCAGCGGAATTGGTTTACTGACAACCGTTACGATTACCAGGCGAATTTTTAGTTCACCATCCGAACGTAGAACAACAAGAACCAGCAGACTTCGTAAAAGATCTACGCGACTGTTTTCAGCGATTACAACCAACTTCGCCCACACATCACACAAAAGAAACGACCTTCATATTTAAGGATTTAAGCATAACCCCATATGTTTTTGTTAGGTGTGATGCAACAAAGCGGCCCTTGCAGAAACCATACAATGGTCCTTATGAGGTCATTCATCGTGGAGAAAAAACTTTTACGGTACGGATAAAAGACAAAAACGTCGAAATTTCTATTAATCGCTTGAAGCCAGCGTACATCTTCAATGACACAACTACGAGCCAACAACACTCTTCTGAAAGTCGAGAAAACTTTGGAACTGCTGAAGGCCCAACAACGTGAGCTGGGCGACATGTCCGTTTTCCAGATCGATTAAAAGCGGGCCAGTGAAGAAATCAACGTAGCCTAATTACTAACAGGGGGTACTGTGGCTCCTTCAACATTCATATCGCAAGTTTTAGAAATAGTATTAATTATTTATTTAGCCCAACAGTGCACGCAGGTTCAAACTTGTAGCTGAGGACGCGACAACGCGGAGCCTGTTTTAGAACCCGCATCCGATAACTGCATTGTACCCTGGCAGCGGATACCTGGCCCGGGAAACCCATCGTTTACTAAGGGATGATTCAGGCAAGATAACCGGGATCGGTCGCTTTCCAAGACAGTTCGCCCCAGTTCAGCTCCAACGTGCGACCTGACCAGACGTTTGATGATTCGCACCTGTTACACATATTTTCACATTTTGTAATCGTAATAAGTAATTAATATAGTTAGTTAAGAACACGCATTCCTTTGTTTTAACACCACACAACCCACAAACGCTCTTGTGCGTCTTTCTTTTGTTTACAAGTTAGACAACGAATGGACAATTCGATACGGCTCGACTGACGAGAAATTGTGGCTGAGATTAAGGTAAGATACATAGATACTAGAATGAGTGGGAGAGTATTCGGGTGGAGTCCAGCGCGCAAATATAGGCAGGCCAAAACTTAGCTACAAGTGTTTTTTTTTAATTCGCTGCCAACCCTCATAAAAAAGGATCTATACGCAAAATTATAAATGGATTGAAGATGATTTGGAACATATAAATCGGAATTAAAAGTTTAATAGAAAGGAGGAGACCTTCAGGCACAACCGGATCTGGAACCCGATTCTCAGGAACGCCCAAGCTGTACCGATGTACCGGAACAAGACTCACCCCGACCCACCGATATAAATACAACTTGCGCAGGAGAACTCGTCAGTTTACATCAGCACCGGAGATGGAAGGACCTCTGAAGATGCTTGCCACTTGTCTAGCGAAACGTTAGAAAGCAATTCCAACCTACGACGACCTTTAGACCCGAATCAGGACAACAGTTCATCACCTGACCGCAAAAGTCTTAACCAATTCGTCAAACAATAAAGTTTTAAAAACATTTGTCCTATGTAGAAGTAATGTTTTATTGTGTAGGTGTAAGTTAACCAATGTAAAAACACTGTGCGAGCTTAATTTACGGTATTATGGGTCAATATGTATATCTAAAGCGAGATGGTTTACAATATAGAACTTAGAAATCGAAAAAGAGTTAGTGAATAGCGACCTTTTAGACAACATTTTATTCAGGTAGGATGTTTGAAATTACTTTTGATTACTGCGTAAGAATAAAGATGCTTTTATATTAAGAAAGGGGTAGCTATGGAGAAATTTTTATTTGGTGGTATATGGCGATCTATCTTTCTCGTATTTTTAGCATCAGAGCATTGAATTGAATTTGAATTGTGTACTCCTTCAATAAAAAGCTTCATAGCAAGTTATTGAAAAAAAAATAAAACATGGGTACTTATTCGAATAAATTGACAGGATCTTAAATATAAACTCTGCTGTTAAACAGATATTTCCACGAAATATCTAGATTTCGGCGTTAAGGTTTACAATGCAACAAAAAGACCGAATGCCCTTTGTGAAAATCAGAGGTAGAACCTGGAGCTAAAAGCATATCGATTGAACTGCGTATAATGAAGCAGAGGGATCAAAAAGGAACCGTGATAGGGTCCAAGTATTACGATGAATTTTTATAGACCTCCGGAGCTAATCATTTTTTTCTTCTTCGAGTTTTAATAAAAGGAGATTGGATGTTTCACTTTCCGGCTTTCAGCCCAATCAACCGGCCAAAAGCGTTTCATGGGAAAAAAACGCTTTGACGCTTAAACAAGCGAATTCGGCGGGGGCGAGGGGTCATTAGCGAGAGACGTGGCACGCCAGCACAACAATCCACGAGATTTATTCTCCTTTTGTTCGCAACTGTTAAATGCGTTGCACTAGGTTATACGGCGTGCGCGTTCTGCGATGCTGCAATTTCAGCCTCAAGAATGATGCTGTGAATTATACTTGGATGAAAAGCCCCTGGTTTCCCGAGTGATTACGCAATAATTGGAGTGCCACACATTTTCACTCATTCTTTTTATAGTGTTTATCTATTATCTATTATACAGCGTTGATAATTATTGCTACGGTTAAAATCATGAAATCATCAGCACCGTTGCTAAGTTGTTATGTTACTGAAATGCCTCAGATACACCTGTCTGGAACTGTGCCGGATTAACGGCAGAGCAAACAGGGTAATTGCATTATTTTATGCATATATTTAATAAAAAATGTGGGTAGGTAAACGTTTTTTACTCCAAGACAGTAAATTAGATTTAAGTTCTGCAATGGCACCAATCAAATCTCTAGCAGACTTTGTTTAATCACAATGCGATAGCTTTGCAGAATACTGTAACAGCTTCTTGTGGAAGGTTTTACAAATTCGAGTCAGGGCAGCTATTTTGTAGTTGGGCGAGGTCGTGGGTTCGATGGAAAGACGAACGGCCCAAATAGGCTTACCTTCAGAATAAATTGTAAGTCGGAGCTGGAGATCTTTTAGGAGCGGCACCACATTTTTTATGTAGTATTAACAGTGGCGGCACGTGGCCCTCCGAATTGCAGGGGCTCAGTACTATTCCTCGCATCTTATAACATAGCAATTTACTTTTTTAGAGTATTATTGCTTAAAACCTGCATCATAACAGTGCAATATACAACAGCTATTTAATTTATTTAATTAAGTTCTGGGATACTTTGCACCAAACCATTAATTTACCCGTTTCTTTCAATTAATATTGTTCAATTGGTAAATACTTATATATTATACATTTAGTTTAAAAATGTTTCACTAATGGCATGTTTCCATCCGGTTGGCGTAAAGATTATTAACGATGTATGGTTTATTCTTTTTTAGCAAATTATTATCTGTAGTCAATACGTTTGTAATATTTCACTACTTTCTGGTTTTATGATTTATTTACTATACTCTTAACTTACTGTTAGAAATTGCAACATCATCATTATTGGTTAAATATTATAGGTTAACGCCGGTCAATGTCTGTCAACCGTTGTCACTTATGTATTAGGCTTTTTAGTACACGTGACTTTTGAGCGACTGCCAGGGGGCAAATTTCAAAACGATGCAGCTGCTAGCGCGCTGTCATAGAAACCCCATTACTTAATGCCAACGTCAGTCGCTAGAGCTGGGACATTCGATTAAATTCAAATCGTTCAATCAATCGCGTAGATTCGGATCATTCAAGTCGTTCATAAGGATCGTGAATTGAAAGTGACAGCGGTGTCTCCTGTCTCGCCACAGCATTAAAAATATGCTGTCATGATGTTTTCTCGTCGTGTGCTGTCGTCAGCCGTTAACCATGTACGACGCACGAACGACGCTGATTCATTAGCTGTGAGCCAAATCAAGGCATGAGTCATTCAATTTGAACGACTTGGTCATGAAGGACCCAACTCTATCAGCCACGCGTCCGTTTCCAGGGTTTCGCAGGCGCGTCCCATACGAGCGCTTTTTGCCCCCTGGACGCCATATTGGATGACGTAATCTTAAAAAGCCTAATTTACGTCCTTTAAAATTTACAGCAATGTCAAGACTATGTACGAGGTTAAGAAAGAGACGTTGACGTGTCCAGTCAAATTTTTGAGACGGGACTTAACTAAGCAACAAACTGCCGACGGTATTTTCGACAATTTCGCATATTTTTTATATTATTATTGGCCCTGCCTGTTTGGAAGGCCAGAAAAGTAATCTTTCTTTTCTGTTCGTTTTGAAAATAATGACAAGAATGTCCAAATGAAACGGTTTTGGTCAAAAACGGTATGTATAAAAAGGGCCATTACAAAAAGAAGATGTGTAAGTATTTAGGTAATAAAATAACGAATCAAATTGTTTTACATACCTTAGCAAAAATGCGAATTGAGGTTATCAAGTAACGCATTTTTTGAACATAAACTTAACTGTACGACCTGAAGTAACACACTGACAGGGACAGAGAGATGAGAGACAAAGACCGACCATTTCGACGTCTTAAAATTGTACGTTTTGAGCATGCGCCGCAAACCCGCTGCTTCTTTCGCCAACACACTTATTGACAGGTCTTACTACTGTGCTACAAATGTACTAATGCGGCAACACGGACTGTGGATGCACAGCAAAAAGTGCCTATATTATGTAGGCAATAAGTATATATTAGTTTGACTTGAAGGAAGCGTTAACGAGACATACCAACTATACATATAATTATTGGGCATAAAATAAATCCTTGCGCCTCTTTAAACTTGGGTGTCTAAGCTACCAAAAGTAATAAAAAAATCATCTAGTTCCTGTACAGAAAGTGAGTGCAACTTGCGACGTAGCTAACCTTTGTAGCAATCAGGTAGCTTTAGCTTTTAAGAATCTAAGATTATAAAAATCACATTGCCTGACAGTTGTCAAATTGAAAAAAAAAAACTTAGAAACAATAACAAAAAAACTGCGAGATTATGTTAAAACTTACCTTACCTTAAGTCTCTGAAGACTCACTATCTGAAGGCATGCGGCCATATCATCAGAAAGAGTTATCTTCTGGCGTCCGGAAAATTATAAATTACCTATTAATCAATAACAGAACCCTCTGACAGAGGGTTCTTCCTACCTTGGTTCTTTCGACATTGGTTCTTTATTACACTCTGGTTTTTTCGACACTGGTTCTTTCTACCTTGTGTATTGTACCGCTCCCTACCTACCGCTACCGACCCACGCGAAGGCCCAAAGAAGACGAAGGTCTTGAAGCAAAAAGAAGCACGTACGCTGCCAGTGGCTGCTTAACCCGAAGGATTGCCTAAGACAAGGCCAGATTTTCAATTTATCTAATTCATATTTAACTCAAAATTGAAAGTCTGTAGACTTTCTTAACTCACAAATAATAATAATACTTGTAAACGTAGTACTACTGCGGGACTCTAAATTTATCTTTCGCCTTTATTTGTCAAAATTTGTCATAATCTGTCAGACCTGACCTTTTTTAATAATTATTCGTTATTACGGTTCTATATCGTTTTATTTCCAACTTCGACTTCGCAGTTAGTCGTTTAGAGTCACTTTGTTAAACTGCCTGGCGTCCAGGTGCTCCAACGCTTAATCCACGACCCAAGCTGCCGGCGAAGAGCTGCCCTACGTTTTTGCATTTAGTAGCAGAAGCGGTTACACCTTATTTAATTATTTTTTTTGGGAGAGCGACGCCCTAGAGTCTTCTTTCAGAAGCCGCCACTGATTATTAAAATACCCAGTAGGGCAACCTTGAGAGAAACCAGTTGATAGCAACAAATAAATGGCAACTTGGAAAGATATAGGTCTACTTTAATAAGCGACAAATAAGATTTTGTACAACACTATTCGACAGCACAAGAAGTGTGGATGGTTGTTAAAAAAATAATGATTTTGAGTAATAAATATATGTACGTCATAAACAAATTAAGATAGAAACCCGTCGCGAAGCTTTGCTCCCATTTACAAATTTAATAGGTGCTGATTTAAAGTTGAATGTATTTATACTCAATCAGTGCCGTACCTATTTAATTTTTACAATTTTGTTCCTGCGAGGGGGTCTCAAAATGTCTGCACCCCTTTGGTAGGCGTAAGCAAATTAAATTGGTCCCTTTCTGCCTATTATTTTTATATATAAAAATACGCAAGCAATTTCAACACAACACAAAAGCAGTACAATACATAAATAAGAGTATTAATGTATTATCGGAAAAGCAGGCTAAATACATTATAAAAAGTATTTCGCTGCGGTCGGGACACGAACCCGTATCTCCAGAACGGAATCTGGTATGTTCTGTTACACCACCGGAGCAGACATAATATAATATGTAATCAACCGAAAATCATCGTTGATGACATCTATTATTAGTCTATATTAAAATTTCTGAAGAAACACCCAACTGCGACCAGACTTGGTGTATTAGGATTGTAATTTAAAGGTGTATCGGGAAAGCAGGCTAAATTAAATTGAAAAATGTGCTGAATCTCATTATATTGGCTAGTGACTACAGTTTAAAAGCTTTATTTATTATCTGCAGCAGTGTTCTCAGTAAAGGGAAAGCAAATTGCCACCTAAACTTGTACTAACACTAAAGTTGGCAACAAGATGCGGGGTCCCGTTTGATTAAATCACAGCCTGATTATTGTGATTACGTATCATAACACAAAGGGTATCTTTGCGACAGGCGTTGGTAGCAGACTACTAAAATAAAAATTGCTATTAGAGACTAGAGACTGACTACTCAGATTCATTTGTGGCGCGCACTGGAACATAGATAAAATAGTAGTAATACTTTGAACTCGACTCATTTGGTATTGACAATCTAACAACTAAAAGTAAAGAGTGAAAAAATGTATTGCTTATAACAATTTTTATAAAAATAAAGCAACGTCTTACAAAAACTGTTGCAACATGTATCAAATTTTGTATAAAGTTTCAGACGTTTACTGTTTAAACAATAATAACTGTGTCTTGATATTTATTGTTGTTCACTTTGACAGTATTACTTCAAATAAGTCTCGTACTTCCGGTGGAGGGAAAGAGGGTCTGGACCCGTCGGACCCCTCATTAACTACGTCACTGTATTCAATAAGCGTGGTGTATAATATTGTACGGTGGTATCCACTTGGTACAGAACAAATAATGTGTTAGCGGAGTCCTTGTGGTATTTAAATGTAAGTATATTGTATATAAATAATGTATATTCTGTTTATACGAATACAATATGTAATATGTAAATTGCAATGTACATTCAAATCTGTGATCTTACCTTTTGTTCTTATTACCACCTCTCTTCATGCGAACGGCCTCAACAGTACGTATCTCTTGCTTTTGGGCCGTTACACGATTTAATCCAGCAGTACTCTGGAATAACACCAGACTACAAGCAAATTAATCCTTTTGTATCATAGTACGTCGTACTCAAAGTGCTATAAACCTAATGCATCGATTCAGACTTCAAAATTAAATGGTTATCTTGCCGCCGTGCAACTTTCGTAATCAGCCAATAACAGAAATGCATAGAAATCAAATTTTAGAGCAATTGGCAGACGTGCAGTAAGTTAACTCTGTCGGAACATTGAGTATGCGCCAGGAACGGTGGGCGACATGGCTTGAATACAGATCGACGTTTCTACTTTTAATCTGCAAGTTCGTAAAGTATCAATGTTTCATGGCTACATTTTAAAATAATATTCCAGAAATCGCGGCCCGCTTCACTGCAATGGATGGCGCCACGGACGATTCGTGAAATCAGGAAGCGTGGATATTGATTCTACTAGGGATGTAATCTGATAATACGAATATTTTCTAATCACATACTGACTATTCGTATGTACAAGTTATTCCGCATAAGTCAATTTTCATATCTTTTCTATTCCATAGAGTTGGTGCCGTGGCTACATCCTGTTGTTTATTGCGCACGCTTGAATTCAATACATGCATAAAAACGTTTCTTGTAGAATTGTGAACGGTACATGGAAATGAGAGTACACTGTCTATTGTACAACTGAGGGGATATGAATTTAATAGGAAAATCCTCCATTAAACAACTCAAAACAATTACAAGAACATAAAGGAACATTTGCACTACAAATGCAGTAATAATGCATGGCACCATATGTGTACAGGTATATAAAAGAAACAGGATGACTGCAGCCTGCAGCCGTCGAAGGATCTTCACCATAGAAGGAGAATCGGACCATTATACTTTAGAGCAACATATTTTCGTAAGTCGCACATCAACATTCAACCATCTATTGCAAATAATGCGTTCAATCCAGCCCTCCGTCTTGTGAGATTTTCTAAAGTTTTCACCGCATTCGTTTCCTTATTAATTAACTATATCTCCTAATCTATTGATGCTTTTTGTAACACATATTTAGAACCCCACAAGAAACCAACTCGTTTGTGATTTTCTACAATGTCAGACTACGTTTTTTTTGTTTGGTTCTTTTATATTTCGTCCATTTTAAGTAGAGTAAACCAGGTTTATGCTGTTCATCTTATCTTGATTGCCAGAGGATCTTAAGATATTCAAAGCCTTTCCTGAATTAGTATCATACGCCGCAACAGATACTTCTGGTATATTATTTTGTGCTGTTGAACACCAGATTATTACGTAGAAGCCTTACGGTTTCATGCGGTTGTTTTTCTATTCATAGTTTACTGTCTTTAACAAAAAATTAATTATTCCAGTGTTTTCGAAACTTGCCGGTAGCTCATTACTGACAGTCGTTGATTGCACTAAATCCTATCCTAAACACCTCAGAACAAAGCCACCTTGTTATCTATACAATACTTGCCTCCTTCAAGAAATAAGTTGCGTAAACACGAAGGTTTTACCTAATGCTGTTGTGAGCAGTAAGTAATGAAGAGCGATAAATAACCGTCTGATATTAAGACTAAGCACCTAGCTGTCTTTTTAAGGATATAAATGATTTTTTCAACGAACCTTAGAATGAAAAAGTATTGGCCTTGACCGAGATTTGAACTCGGGACCTTTTGAATACCAGTCAAACGCTCTACCACTGAGCTATCAGGGCCCTATTCAGAATCGAGACGAAGGCGCATATATACATCAAAGTTAACATGTAATACTGCTGAACGCCATCCGACGCATTTGCAACTGAATTGCTCGTCGCTCAGTATTTTTGAGCTTCAGAGCGTAATTCGCTGCGATGGCCAGATTATGGCGACCCGCAACTAATTACAACCCAGATATATTATATTATGAAAGATAATAATTGCCTGAATTAATTTATAAATGAACATACGTAATGCTTTATTGGGTTTGCAGGCATAAGACGAAATGAAAAAGTATTGGTCTTGACCGTGATTTCAACTCGGGACCTTTTGAATACCAGTCAAACGCTCTACCACTGAACAATTCAGCTGCAAATGCATCGGATAGCGTTCAGCAGTATTACATGTATACTTTGATGTATATATGCAGCCTTGACCTCGATTCTGAATAGGGCCCTGATAGCTCAGTGGTAGAGCGTTTGACTGGTATTCAAGAGATCCCTAATTCAAATCTCGGTCAAGGCCAATACCTTTTCAWTTCGTKTTAWGCCTGCAAACCCAATAAAACATTACGTATACTCATTTATAAATGAACCTTAGAATGTTTGAGAATGGTTAGAGGTCGACCTTTTGTTGGGCATGTCATCCTACCATAGACACCAGGTACCATCTTTTACCGTGTGGCTTTCTGCAGAGGTCGACTTTTTGTTAGGCATGTAATCCTACCATACATATTACGTACTATCCTTCACCGTGTGGTTTTCACAGTTCCCCATACCAAGTGGTTATGATATGAGAGGAGAATAGCTTCAAATGGCTTTTACCAGACTATAGCCAGCTCTAAGTAGTATTTCTAAAGGAACTACGTGCACCAGAATCCTTGATAGAACATGCGCTTTGTCCTGAGTAATTAAAAAGGTTTTTATCAAATGTTTTGAAATCAAGGACCGCCAGCACCAGTAAGTAGATTCACATAAAGTTTGCCCTCAGGCCCTAAGAAGAGCACTATTTAGGCCTTGCCTGAGTTGCTTTTATTGCTTCAGTTTTCCAAGGAGGATGTATACCTTCTGGGAGTAATATTTATTTTGTCAGTGTTAGTATTTTGCATTTCTTGAGAAAAAAGATTAGATCCACTTCTTACTCACATAACTGGTCCACATGTGCTTCTGAAGGAGGATAGATAAATCACTGGATCAAGGCGAAACAACAGCAGCAGTCGACGTTAGAAACAAAAATAAAGAGAATACCAATCACACCACGCAAGAGTTTATATCAGCAAGAACGCTAGAAGCAAAATAGTGGGCCTTGAAAAGATTCGTCCCAGGGTCAGCCTGGTTAAGTTTCAAGGCTAACTCGATTGATTGTGCTTTACCGTTATATGGGGATGTAGTGTATAAAACATAATAGCTGCAACTTTGGCGTGATATATTTTTGACACTTACACATATAGCGTCACACGTTAGATATTACGTCGCACTTTAGGAGCCATTTGGTGAAAATCGGTAGTACATCTAGCGTTGGATTTACGAACAAAGTAGGTGGTACGATCGGTAAGTACAGAAATCTAAATTGCAGATTCTCAAATAAGCGTCTGAGCCCATTTAAGACCAGTGATATAAAACCACTTCGAATAGTTAGAAATATGCAAGATTATAAATGACCAAAATTTAACCATTTTGAATTATTTTTGTAATTTTTGTTGTCCCATATTAAACTGTTTATTCCATCATTGAAATCTTTATGTTGTTAATATGTAGGCTACTTTTTGTTTAATGTCAGGTCTGTTTGTTTACATTTTGACGTCAGATTTTCTTCTGAAATTTATTTGTATAATTATTATTGTAAGTGCTTTACCATTTATAAAATAAAATTGATAAACTTAGAGCTCTTTTAATGTACAAGAAAGCAATAACCATTCCTACCCATTTGGAGAAAAAAGATCAGTTTTCTTATTGAGATCTACCTCCATGGCTTGGATAAAAGTGTTTTCTCCGTTTCATAAGGGGATGACACAGGGATGTATGTGTTAATTTATTCAACCTTATCCATAATTGTGTAAAGATGATTGTGATAATGGAATAAATTGGCAAAGACTACTCATCAGTTTAGTAGCTCTAATAAAAGCGCAAACACTGGTGATGTAGTTCAAGTTAAGAGAAAGGACTGCCAAAAAGGAAAGTTGCGTCAGTGGCAAACGCTGACGGTTATATTTATGTGGCAACTAAAAGTTTACGTTAACTGCAAATAATGTATTTTTACCCTGGCGAGAATGTGTTCAAGCCGAACACAGCAACCTCAACTATTTACAGTGGCACGTTTGGATTTATGCTGGTATCGCAAACATGCGAACCTCGAAAGGTAGGAAAATTTAAGGTTAGCCTATAAATAGACCAGCACTGCAAAAGCATTGCGCATTCAATCTGAACTGTCATCGCTGGCGTGTAGAATCCTCTCGTTAACAACTGGTTATAAAAAAATAAATTAACTGTAGTCGTTGGTCGTCCTCTAAATTTAAAGAGCAGAATCGGACGAATCAGTTTTCTTTGAGAGCTGCATTTTTGTTCATTTTAATCAGAATCTACTTATATAACTGTTATTTCGATCATAGTAGTAGTATACTCCATAATTCCCAGGATTTAAGGTAAGCATGAACAGGACATTCTTGACTACATCTATATCCCAAAGGAGTATTAGTTTGTACTAAGCGTTTCAGGAGTCCTGGCCTCATTGGTAGCGTGCGCGCACATTTTATCAATTAAAAGTTATATCAAAGCACAACTTAACTTTTAGATTTGAACAGTTTAGACAGAATGAAATACTCGAATGCTCAACAAACTGACCATGCTCAACTAAAACTAAGAGCTGGAAAGAACAAGGGAAAACTATCCGCGATTTGAGCAGCGGCAATAAAATTACAATATATATTGGTAAAGTAAAATAAAGTCAAATTGTTGAAATAAATAAACCGTCACTAGAAAGTAACAAACATTGTTTGACATGGACAGAAATAAAGGAGAGAAAAAAGAGATAATGTTACGTATGCTATATTAGTTTGAATAACAAAGAATAGCTATTAATTTGAATAGCAGAGGACAAGAAATAATACCAAAAGAAGAACGATCGAGCATCTAGGCAATAACATAGATAAAGGCTTCACCGAAGAACATATCTAATAACAGGTACCAATTGGGTATACCGTGTAATATTTTGAATATTTATAAATAAGTATAAATCAGAAGCAATGAATTTCTAACATAAACACTATTTATTTCTTTTCCCGTGCAAGATCACTCCGTCATGCCAACATTATTTTGCAAACTACATTCTAAAAGTCACCTTTTTTCAAAAGAGGACTAATCACTATCGGAGCTGTCACTACTACCCATAGTGATTATAACCTTGTCAACTTGCTCCTCGCTAAACCATCAGTTTTCCAACATTCATCTTTAATTTTGATAACATGGAGTACAAATGCTACCCATGAGTGAACAGAAATTTGGTCAAGTCAAGACTGGTAGAGCGCCATGTGGCTCCACCACGGCAGCAGCTAGTTGAAATACCTCGACTACGAAAACCTGACTTTTTGAATTTACGAGCCGAGGTATAAATCCTTTGCTGTTAATTTAAGGCGTAGGTCAGTGAAACCGGTATGAAATGAATCGTCTGGATACTGCCTTGATGACATTAAAAGAAAATACATCCAAATAACGGAGATGTTAGTGCAAAAACTGCAGTGTGATGTCAATTTCAACATCAATGCGAAAACTTTGAAAACCTATTATTTTTAATTATTTCACTATTTCTGGATAACCCGTATCTTTTTAGCGCATGTGTTCATTATCTCTACTCTCTTAACTTACCTCTCTTATTAACAACTATTACACACAAAATAACCCCAAAATAATCGAAGTATGCAGACGGCACTTGTGGCGCTTTAAAAGCAGATACCATCCCATCCCAAGTAAATAATATCACGTTGTTGCACATCTTTCCAGGTTGGTGTTCAATATCTATCTGGGCATATTCGGATCATAATTTGGCTGTGCGTTACTAGTCTGTCCATAGTTTCAGGAACGAAGCAGCAACTGTGCACTCTGAACTGCATTATATTTCAAGCCGGGGCCAGGACTTATGAAACGCACAGTATTCAGGCTATTAAGAATATCTAGTAGTCACCACCATGCCAGCAATACGTCATTGCTGAAGCACACACCACCTGGGTGCTATTTTGAGTTTTCGTTTTTACTCTGGGAAGTGGGTGTGAGTCCTCACTTTTTATATGTTAGTTCGGAAGCAAGGATACAAACATATGTCAGCATCATTTTACAACCCCGTCAATCTGGTAAGCGAGATGTGAATGCAACCAACAGTTTTGGAGTTGCGACGTCACTTTATATCGGTTCTCCTCTAGTGAGGGTAAAGTGACCCTTTAGTTTCCCCATAGTAACGTTAATTTTCTTGCAGTAGTGCTGACTTCCTTCTAACACACCTACGACACTCGTGCACTAGCTCGAAGGGATGGAGCTATCTAGAAGGAGCATCGTTTATACATTTAACATATTAAGTCAGTTAGACACTCGTCATAACAACGCTCTGTGTGTAATTCTATTTTTTCTAACCTATATKTTACGAYGCATATACGTAAATTAAGGATCGCTTGGGTATATTTAAATATTGGAAGGTCAGAACGAAGTAGTGTGCACAACGTGTTGGTAGTCTGCGAAGACACGATTGTGTTGCTTCAGTTGTCGTTTGCTAGTTAGTGAATGCAATCAACAATGCCTGTATCAATCGTTAACAGCGCCAGTTGCAAAGMGCAAGCAGTGAATAGTAATTCGTTTTTTATGTGGAAAGGGATCCTCAGCCGCTCAAATCCACAAGGAGTAATATCTTGTTTATGGTCCAGCTATAATGTGTGAAGGACAGGTTAAACAATAGTGTCGACATTTCAAGAATGGCGGCACTAATGTGTATGATGAAGATCGGAGTAGCATGTCTGTTGTGCAGACCGATGAACTCCTTCAACAGGTGGACTAAAAGATTAGAACAGATCAACGAATAACAATTACTGGTCTAGCTAATGAATTTCCTCTTATTGAACGAACTCTGTATTCAATATTGCTACGGAAAGGCTTAGATATCACAAATTAGATACAAGGTGGGTACAAAAATGCTTACAGACCAGTGCAAAGAGCAAGAAATGTCCAGTGGCGAGCGGCTTTGCATCATTATCAACAAGGTGAAGATTACTTGCCCCAGATTGTTATGGGTGACGAGACATGGATATCCTACGACATCCTCGCAGCCAAACAACAATTAATGCAGTGGAGTGATTCCACTTGACCAAAAGCAAAGAAATTCGAGCATACTCATTACAAGATTCAAGTGGGTACCGTTTCTTTGGATGACAAGGGCGTTCTTTTGGTTGAATTCATGGAACGTAGGACAACAAATACAGCCACTACAGGCGATTCAAAATCGTAGGCGCGTTAACCAGTTACCTGCATGAGTGAGCTTCAACCGTTTTGACGTAACCACGCCATACCATTCGTTTTGGAGTGCATTCTGCTCAATACTAGTGTGACGCGTACAGTGCCAAAAGTATTATGTCTAGTAGGATTTAGCGGTAAAAACAGAACTCTGTATATAGCGGGTCGTAGATATTAAAGTAGAGAATAAGAGAAAGCATGAATTTTATACATACTTATATTAATTCTGAAGCACGTTCATGCAGGTCAAGTGCAAAAATTCATATTGTACCAAGCAAACGATTTATACTGTTTTTGAACTGCCACAAACCTGAACAGTGAATGAAGGCAGTTTGTGATGCATATCCAACAATCCTAAACTAGTATTGGGCAAAAGTGTTAATATTTGAAGAAGACATTACACACAAACAAATATCTGCCTTTCATGACATAAAGAACGAAACTGGCAAAGATATTCCTTTGAAGTAATTATAATATGTTTTCCTGCAATATATTAGAAGTGCCCACGTTTGTAATAGGGGTATATCGAAAATACAACCCACCCACAATTTTGTGTAACAAAGTAAATTTTACCATCAGTTTAAATTTTGCAATATCCTTCAATGCGCTCCCTTTTATTGCAAGTACACGGCCGACCTGTCGCATCACTTTAAATTGCACGGCCGTTCTATTTCCCAAATGCAAAGTCATGCAAGTTCAGCATGCGCTTGGAAGTCAGCGGGAGCGCCGTCAATGAGCTACTTGAGATTCGAACGTCACGCCGGAGCAGAGGCTTCCCCGCTGAGTGATGCTGCACATACGTTTTCATTTTTCTCTTTATGCAAACACATTTAATAAACTAAGAATATTCCGGGGGTGACCGTAGCCGAGGGGCCGCGTGACAAAGTGAGGTACTCACGCAAAACGGGAAAAATGAGGTCCCAGTAGGAATCATAAAAAATAAGATTGAGTGCAGAATATCCTTGAGAAAAATGGCAAAAATAATCCGAGCCCCGTTAGAGTCGACACTGATCTGTTACATTTCCCTCAGGAGCGGTACACTCTAAGTCGCCGTTGCGGGATTTCATTTACATCCCGAACAGATTTACATTCACGCCGACCTGGATCGTGAAATATTCAGCGGGTTTTAAATTTGACGTGTCGGCTAATGGGACCGGCAGCAATACCAATGAATACTAACTCCGTTCGATTAAGAACGGCGGCGATCGCGTAGATGGTTCCCCGGTCGCGATCAGTGGAATCGCTCGCGATCGCTCAGCCAATCGCGAAGTAATAATTACGTGCCTCTTTTAGAGTTTTGCCATCAACCAGATTGCGCGGATACCTCATTACAATGCGAAGGGGAAATTGCATCAGGTGGACTTATTGATTTCAGCGGGAACTTACTTTTAGAAGCGGGATTAACTGATTTCGAATTGCAAAGCTCTAAATGACAGACAAATTCATATCGAATTGTTGCTGGGTATACATCAAGACTGGTGAGAAATCAGTTAGAAATTGAAATGAAAACCTAACGAGAGACCGTGTAGTCTTCCTGACTCGAATAATATACCGTGTCGATCAAGTAACGCATAAAATTCAAAATAAGAGTTATTTACAAAATTTATAAAAAATGCAGATACAATTTGAGACTAAAAAAATATTCTCCGAGCAATTATTATCATTAAATAAAATATGACACCATCAAATGTTACTTTAAATAAAACCATATGAACTTCTTTTTGCTTCATTCGATCCCTTATTGCATAAAGAATTTTACCAGTACATCATCCGGCATAAATAACAGATGGAAAAGGGTTATTAAACATGTGCATAAATATCAAGTTCACAAATAAAACAAAACACGTCATCAAGTGACCCTGGTCTCTACAAATGAATTAGCAAGGTTTGGATTTAGCAGAAAAACATTTTACACACCCAAATGTTAAAATGCAGTCAATTTACAATTTGATATTGCCCAAGTCGCATATAGCCACTTTTAACACTACGTTCAATACCTGGAGGTGGGCGTTAATAAAAATAGACTGTTCAAGGTCAAGCAACCTACGGTTTTCTCGTTCTAACGCGAACGTGTAGCGCTTGTCGTGTATATTACTTGGTATAATTATTTGCTGCACACTTGACGTATGAGGCATCTGACGTTTTCGTATTTTAACGCACCGAAGAAAATAACACGCTATACTATTACCCGAGTCTAATACGGGCACCGCCGATTCTGTGAACAACGTATACAAACCACGGAATACCCTACGGATAACCGCAGCGTTGTATAAATTGCAAACAATGATCGTGTAATAATCGGCACAAGTGAACGACGTACGTTCGCGACAAAAACCATCATCGGCTTACTTAACCTCTTTTTTTTTTATAAACGTCCGTTATTATCACATTCCCGCTCGAATACGAGCTTGTGATTCTTTCAGAGCGTGTGGATCGTCTACATATACTTCACTCATTAAATGATTCCAGAGAAAAATCTAAAGTAGTCAAATCTGGAGATCGGGTGGTCATATTATAGAACTCATCTAGGAAGCAATTCATGTTACATCAAAATGTACAGATGCATCATCTTGCTATCTTCTCTTCGGATATCTTTAAACAGCTCATTTGGAAATATCTCGGCCAGTACAGGAACCAAATCATCTCTGAGGAATTCTGCCTACCTATATCTGAAATAAGATTATAAAAAAGTAAGAACCGATAATTCGTTGATCAAATATGCTTGCCCAAGCATTAAGCATTTCCATCAATCCAGTGTGGATTTTCTAGTACGCAGTAGCGACAATTGTGACGACTGATTATGCCGTTTAATAAAAAGTTGTTTCGTCATAAAACAGAATATTTCTTAGAGTTTTTATCACATCTTCTTATCAGCATCTGGTAAAATTCTAAGCATAGATCAGGTCATTTTCCTGAAGTTCATGTATCAATCGAATACTATAAGGATAAAATTTTCCTTTTAAACAAAATGTACCCACTGTTGCGTGGTATAAGTCGTTATTTATTGCATGAATAGGTTCGGATTTTCTTTGGTTTCTAATAAAATGCGATTGGTATCAATAGACAAAAGATTATCATTCACAGATTCTGAATTCTTTAAGCTTCACTGGACTCTACCCATGATAGCTTTTGCATGTGGTTATTAGTCGATTTTTATTTTTGGAATCCTCTTCCTTAATCAAGATATTCAACAGGTGCTTACTATTGCGTTAGCAAATATTGTTTGCTGTAACGATAACAATACTATACCCTGAAGAAAAATGCGTTTGCTGGGCGAAGTAAATATTTTATTGATTTTATTTTGCTAGCTCAGCAAGTGTAAAAAGAACAATGCTTGTGTTCACAAAGCAAATTTCTGAAGCCAAATACATTTTGCTCTTCAGGCAGAAGTGTTTACCTACATCGGTAAACTAAAGTGGTTGTCATAAGAAATTCAGTTGTTTAAAGCAGCAGATAATTAGGTTCTATCCGGAAGAGTCTGGTTTGTTGGAACACTAGCATCTCCCTTGAAAAGTTCCTGGTAAAATGTTCAGCGTAGGGTAGATGTGTACAGAAGTACTGATGGATCTTATACCGCAGTGTATCAATCAGTGAAACAAACAAAACGGACCATTTATTACAATCATGTTTAGAGCGATGGCAGCACCACATAGGTAGCCACATGCCACAACGAATCGCTTGCGATGAGAGTTGATAACGTTACATATCCCAACGTTTAACTTCATAATGTTCTTTTAAAACCTTATCTAGGTGGCCCTGGAAAAAAATAAAAAACACGGGTACAGTACTTTTTGATGTAAATTCATATTCTGTAATCCCGTAGCAGCAACTAATGTCGGTAACGGTTAGTCTTTTGCTTATAGCTGCAAATTGGTATTGGTAACGACGAAAAAAAAATTTGTGGTCATTACTGATAACAATGTAGGAAACTAAAACTAAACAGAATGGACTTGAGTGCAAATAGTTTTATTACCTCTATTTCTACAAAAACTTTTTCCTGCCTCCTTGTTTTTGTTATTGTTTACATAACAAAACCTTGATCTCAGTGTACGCTAAAGGTTAAATTTGTATGCATTTCATAATACGATGGTATACCAACAGGCTGTATGCTGTGCATTAAATCAGTTTCGCTTATATCATCTATCATTTATTAATACCAGAGAAGAGGATTTTCTGTGTTAATACCTACCACGGTAGTAGATAGAGAGTTATAAGCACGATGCCATGTGGAGCGGGCCAATTCTGTAGCCAGTCGCGTTAGAGAGAGATAGAGCATAGTGGGAATCGCTTCGCTTTGCATAAGGCTACTTTACAGCGCACGTTGTGTTGATAATATCAATTTGATTCCCAGAATTACCTAAGCGAATAGCGATGGTTAATTTATCTTTCAAACAGTGTGGAAATGATAAGATTCTGTTGTTACTTATGCAAAAATTTTTGAACAGATTTGCATCAGATAATGAAAATCCGCTGCAAATTGAATCAATACTTCCAGATCAAGTTGTCAAATTGAAATTTACGCTTTTATATGTTATATTATACCATCAATAATGAGGTTTTGAGTATTTTTTATATCTAGACATTTTTTTCTACCACAAACGGTTCTCGTGATATTAGCAAAAATCCATAAATTAGTAAAATAGTTTGCTTTCTAAATAACTCAAAAATTATTAACTAAACAAAACAATTGCAAGAGTGCTTTTCGATCGAGAATGTTCTATATAATAGCAAAATTTTCAAACAGTGGGCAAGGTTCAAATTAATTCTTTTAGAAACATTTTAAACAGATTTTGTGAGAAATTTAATTTCCTATCGGATGTTATTTTCATTTTTTAATATATCAAGTATTTTCTGAGATATTTGGGAAAAACCGGTTTTTTTAAATGACCGTCTTTTCTTCTAAACAGTTTGCCGCACCGAAAATTTATAAGGACTAATAATATTCGCAATTATACTACTAATCACACACTAAAAGGCAAAAAATAAAAGTTTGCAAAAAGGGTTGTTACCCCACAATTTTAGAGAAGGGAGCCCTATGCCCTACTCACCCCAAAAACAACATGTTACTTTAAGTAGTTGAGATTTGTATGTATGCTATATTTCAAGTTCATATGTTAAGTCTTTCGAAAGTTATCGCGTCCACATACAGACAGACTTACAAACATTAAATTTTTGCTCAAATTTTGTTTTTGGGCGTTTTCGAGAATTTTAAAGCGATTGAGCAAATAAAAATTTTTTAAAATTTCTTTCGCGATAAAATGCTTCCTATCTGTTGGATGTGGAAGTAAAGTTAAGTACAGAAATACGACTATTCTATATATATACTTCTTATATTATGAAGGTAATACTTATTTCACTATTTAATTCTCATAATATAAGAATAAACAAAATTTAGAAAGTATTTCTGCATCGTGTTCTTTACAAGGAGACGAAGTAGAATATGTGTTTGAAAACAAGTCATGCACTACAATGTCAAAAACAACACTCTGAATATGTTTGGTTAAAATATTTATTATTTTTTTAAACTGTGAAATGATCTGATTTGGATGATTTAGCCGTCTTCTGGATTTTAAAATAGTAAGTGTAGATGGAGGACCAGCTGTATCAGAAATATTAATTTCTTCGATAAAGATGATCCCTACATGTGGAGCATTTTTTTGCATATAAAGCTCTATCGAAAGAATTGCTGTTACAGTGAGACACCACACGATTCTTTCACATTTTTGTTATTTCAAAAAACTCACGTAAATACCACACGGAATGTATGGTTATGCATGCCATTGGCGAGCGCTTTTACCACTATATTGCATCTCTTACTAGACTTCTCTCTCCCACACTGACTACGAATCTGGGCTGCAGTTGCAGCAGACCATACGGTCGTGCGTATACATCTCTATCTACTACCGTAATTCCTACAATTAGTGTCTGTCAACGTATGTGTGCTCTATTTTCCAACCCTTTTATGCACCTATCTTCCTATCACATACGTACATCACAGGATATTATATTTCTGATTCTGCTAATTACTAGTTGTGCTCGGAATATTTGCTTTTTGCGTATATTGCTTTTATATTTGTTTTTGCTTTTGCACTACAAAATCAGTGAAGGCAGAATAATTTGACAAAATGTAAGAGATCCTGGTATTGCGGAAGCCGTTCTAAGCCATTTGACAACCGCTGGAATCGAGGGAGCCTTGCTTTTATTAAGTAGATAGTGCCTACTGCCTATTCATTTTTTAACGTAATCGTGTAGTATCGTCCGTTGCAGATGGACTAGTGTTGATCAGCAGCAGTAAAACAACACAACAGATAAGTTACATGTGATTTTTTAAGTACCGCTGTACTTTGTTTCGCGTCAGGATGCAGCGAACTAAACTTGTCCCTGTGACAGCCTTTCCACGAAAGCGACTGTGGCTTGTCGCGATAGTGTGTAGATTTAGTTAAAAAAGTCATTTATGATTATTATCATTCA